>CM062638.1:17294889-17712389 GCA_025617555.3 Puccinia polysora
TTGCAAGTAATGTTCCAACATGAACAAATTTCTAGCTGTTGCAATTGTTTTTGATCCCCATTAGAAGTTCAAATACATAGAATAAAAAATGTCAAGGACTATGAATATTGAATCAGTTCATAATTACATACAAGACCTCAAAAGAAAAACATATGGCCATTGGGTTTTTCATACGCCCAAACCTGGAATTCACACAGTTTGGACGTCCCCTCAAATGTCCCCCAATGTCCCCAGCACACGCAGTAAACCTGGAAAAAATGGGGTTTTTGGGGGTTTTCAAAAACAAAATACTAGGGGATAGGAGGGCATCTAAAACCCTTGTAGGTTAAATCTGAAAATTTTTGGCAATTTTTAAGGCCTTCAAAATTGCCCTCAAAAAACTGAAAAAAAACGCTCCATGTTTCAAATCTTTTCAAATTTTAAATATTTTTCATTGATTTTTTTGAGAAATCTGAAGAGAAAATTTTTTTCAAATATGGCAGGTAATTCAATTACAGTTTTTCCAGAATTTTCGTACTTCACTTTTGCACCAGAAAATTGGATTTAAATAAAAAATGAGACATTATTTTCAATTCTTTTTTGTGATTTTTCCAAGAGATTTTAAAAATTTTCAGTTTGCATTATTTTAGTGAGAATTGTATAGGGCCCAAAAAAATTATGCGGGGATTTTTTGTAGCTAATTTTTTCCCAAAGAATTCATAATTGAACACACAAAAGTGGTGTTTTTTGCTCTAAATCAATGAGTAAAAAAAATATGGAAAATTGATAAAAAACCAGAAAAATGATTCAATAAACATCAATTTTTACTACTTTATTATTTTTACTACCATGAAACAAAATCTTCAAACCAAGTTCCAAGTTATTATGAATCAAATATTCCCTTTTTTGTGATTCCTTGCTAGCAAAAGCCTTCCAAAGGGGATCTAATTGGGGAGCTGGCCACAGTTCAGAATTATTGCGGAAAGAAACTATGTGTTGAAAATATTCTAAAATAATTAGAAATATGGGAGATGTTTGAGAATGGGAAGTTGGAGATGAATTGAGGGTCAAATAAGCTGATGGCATCAACTTAGATAAAAATGCCACTGGCCTATTGTATGTATCTGCAAGCAGGAAGCCATGGCAAGGGAATTTCACCCAGTAAATTTGAGGGGAAGGTTCAGAAGTTTGGTTGAGATTTTCTCTTGCTTTTTCAAAATTTTCATCCCAGACTTGATCCATGAAGTTTTCATCCTTGAAGATAGAGTTTGATTCCATTTCCTTGATCATTTCCTGACATATTGAGCTCCAATCTTCAGATTTACAGCCCAAATTGACTGCTACTGATCTAAACCCACAGTTCCCATCACCCATCATATCTTGAAAATGTGAAATTTGTGGTATGGCTGTCTTTGGGAAAATGAAATTCTTGTATTGATACTAAGGCAAAAAAGATTAGTATTATTTAAGATGAAATGAAAACAAAAAAATTCATACTGACTTGATCAAGAGCCACCACTTCAAAATTATCAGAAGATGAAAAAGAAAATTTTGTGTCTGTGTTTCATTTGAAGTGCATTTTAAAACTGTAAACTCAGTCTTTCCATAAAAAGAATCAAAATAGTATCAGAAATTGCTTCAAAACACACCCCCAAACAGACACATCCCATTATTGTTGTAGATGCATCAATTTTCTTGGGGTGAATAATTGATCCTAAAAATCCCTAAATGATTTTTTTGGGATCTTCACAATTCCCACCAAAATACTGCAAACTGAAAATTTGGAAAATCTCATGGAAAAATAGCAAAAAAAGAATTGAAAATAGTGTCTCATTTTTATGTTAGTTCCATATTCTGGTGGGAAAGTGAAGTACAAAAATTCTGGAAAAATTATAATTGAATGACCTTCCACATTTGGGAACTTTATGTCTCTTCAGATTTCTTAAAAAAATCAAGGAAAAAGATTAAAAATGTGAAAAGATTTGAGATGTGGAGTGTTTTTTTTCAGTTTTTTGAGGGAAATTTTGAAGGCCTTGAAAATGGCCAAAATTCTTCAGATTTTTTCTACAAGGGTTTGACATGCCCTCCTATCTCCTAGTATTTTTCTTTTTGACAACCCCCAAAAACCGCGTTTATTCCAGGTTTACCGCTGTGGAAACAAGAGAGTGGAGCTTCCCTAGTTGTCCCTAAGTTCTGGAATCAATGTTCCTAGCGTCTGTAAGGATAAGGATGCACCCATTTAGAGAGAGAGAGATGAATTTCCTTTCTTTCCTTTCTGTGCCTTCAAATGTGATTTCTATATCATATATCCCTCCAAGACCTCCAAGCTGGGGTTGAGAGCACGGACTTTATGCCCACACTCTCAACCCTAGCCTTAGTACAAGCGCAATGAAAGCCCAAAAAAAATAGAAAAGAAACCCTAAAAACCAGAAACCTAGCCTGACCTTAACCCTTTCCCATGCTGCAACCACCCTCAAGCCTGCCTACCCTTACACACACCCATTTTGTCCTTCTCATGAGGCGGCCCTCCGCCACCCCGTGTTGTCTGTATCTGCCTGGCGCGCCACATGATTTCCTGCCCCGCTACTATAGCCCTGATTACCCCACTCCACCTTCTTGAACTAGCTGCCCGCAAACCTGATCAGGCCAGCTCCATTCTTGGGTCTCCAATGTCCAAGCGGGCTGCAACCCGCCACACCCAGTTAAGCCCAACCCCTGCCCAGTATGCTAAGCCCTGCGGCGCCTGCTGCTGAGCCTGCAGCGGCCACCGCTGAGACTGTGTGCATCCCAAATGCTGAGCCTGAACTACCAAATGCTGAGTGTGCCAACTGTGGCACGGTTCTTGATCAAAGGCTACATAACAACACCACATCCCTCCCAACTTGAGTTCTTTCCCCAGAGGCCTTCCCACCGTTACCTCAACCATACCCACACTTCCCACGCCACTACTTCCCACACCACCACCCCTTCCTCTACTTCTTCCCTTTTCCTTATTTCTTCTTGTACCTATTGCATCCGCTCTTCTCCCAAAACCCTGAGAAATACACATTTGCACGTGTTTTGAGTAACTCCGTGAGAACCACCTGCGCCAAAAGTAAGTGAGAGAGGAAGAAATCTTCCTCTGTGCGCCAACCCTGAGTCTAGGCGCAAAAGCAAGATGAACCAGGAAGCAACCTTGAGTCAGAGATCTGGGTTTTGGTCCATGGCCGTGTGCCATGAGTAAGTGAGAAAGAAACAAATCCACGTCTGCGCACCAACCCTTAGTGAACAAAGTTTTTGGGAAGGTACCTGGACAACCACAGAAGAACTGCCAAACAGTTCCCCAAACCCTTCCAAAACAAGCCTGTCCCGTGCATACTCCAACCATACCCATCCATAGAGAAGGAAACAGATAATAAAGAGAAGCAGACCCAGAACAGAGAAAAAAAGAGAAGAGAAGTTTTTTTTTTGCAGCTCTCCGCTCCTTGCATTCCGCCATTTGTTGGGGGGCTTGTCCTTGCATTTACAAACCTGTCATTTTGCTGCTCCCGCATTCCTGCAATACTATCCCTTCCGTTTGCCCCCCCCATACCTAGCCACTGTCCCCAGTGGTTTGCAACCTTCTGCTCTGCCAGGAGAGATTTTCACGGCCTCATCCAATCCCACGTTGGTTTTTTCCACAGGCTGTTGTCCCAACCTTCCTTCCAGGTGCAATTTCTGATGTCAAAGCTGTTGGAATAAAGTGCCTTTCTTCTTTCCTTTATTCCTTTTCTTTCCATCTCTTTCTTACTGTCTCAATTCTTCTCTTCTTTTGCCTCTGTTTTCTTCACTACTTGTGTCTCTGTTTCTACATTCTCAACACCAATATTGTCTCATTCTCAATACTAGCGCGCACCTATTCTTCTCTCATTATTCATTATTCAATACATATCTTACAATGTCACAACATGTGTGACATTTCATCTTCTCCTGTATATCTGAGGGCAGAGTCAAGGCAGAGCAGAAGGATCTTCTTTTCTCATCCTTCTACTTCTGCTCTTCACTCTACATTCCCTCAGGTAAGCTATGTTTTCTTCATTTTATTTCTTTTCTTCACATCTTTTGTTTTCATTTCTTTTTACTTATGAAATCTCATCCTTCTACTTCTGCTCTTCACTCTGCATTCCCTCAGTCCTCAGATCAACCATCCAATAGGTTATGAGCCCAGAGCTATCTCAATAACTGAACGCTCTCGCTACCACCCAGAAAGATCCGTCACCTCATTGGTGTCGTCAACTCTCCAACCATGGAAGAATCAAACCCTTCCCATCAAGTACTAAAAACACCATCTATCATCCCTCTCAATGCACCAGGCTCCGAATCCAACTACCTCGATTGGGCCATGATTTTGCGAATTCACTTTTGAGCCTCTGGTGTTGCATATCTGATCAACAACAAAGCACAAAAACCAAATCAAGAAACTTGGTCACGGGAAAATCTTGCCATATGTTCAGTCATCTCCAGATCAATCTCATCATCAAACTTCCAATTCATCCGCAAACACGAGGAAAGTGCCATCGGAATGTGGAATGCTCTGCGCGACGCTCATCAAGACAAATCGTCCGGAGGAAGAATGTATTGGCTCCGTAAAATCCTTCTCACAAGACTCAACAAAAAAGATATGACAACCCATCTGTCTGAGATAGTCTTGTATGGAGAGAAGCTATCATCACTAATCACGGCCGATAATCCCCTTACCGCTCCGAATCCAACTACCTCAATTAGGCCATGATTTTGCGAATTCACTTTCAAGCCTATGGTGTTGCATATCTGATCAAAAACAAAGCACAAAAACCAAATCAAGAAACTTGGTCACGGGAAAATCTTGCCGTATGTTCAGTCATCTCCAGATCAATCTCATCATCAAACTTCCAATTCATCCGCAAACACGAGGAAAGTGCCATCGGAATGTGGAACGCTCTGCGCGACGCTCATCAAGAAAAATCGTCCGGAGGAAGAATGTATTGGCTCCATAAACTCCTTCTCACAAGACTCAACAAAAAAGATATGACAACCCATCTGTCTGAGATAGTCTTGTATGGAGAGAAGCTATCATCACTAATCACGGCTGATAATCCCCTTACTGCTCCAAATCCAACTACCTCGATTGGGCCATGATTTTGCGAATTCACTTTTGAGCCTCTGGTGTCGCATATCTGATCAACAACAAAGCAAAAAAACCAAATCAAGAAACTTGGTCATAGGACAATCTCGCCGTATGTTCAGTCATCTCCAGATCAATTTCATCATCAAACTTCCAATTCATCCGCAAACACAAGGAAAGTGCCATCGGAATGTGGAACACTCTGTGCGACGCTCATCAAGACAAATCATCCGGAGGAAGAATGTATTGGCTCCGTAAACTCCTTCTCACAAGACTCAACAAAAAAGATATGACAACCCATCTGTCTGAGATAGTCTTTTATGGAGAGAAGCTATCATCACTAATCACGGCCAATAATCCCCTTACCGCCAACAACCTCCAATCAACAGCTATTCTTCTCTCACTTCCCAACGATTGGCTGAACTGCGTGTCAAGCATGATGAATGAGGAGTTGGTCCCATCCGCAAAACTCATAGCCGCCCTGAAACAAGAACACCTCCGACGTCAAACCAGAAACAAGGATGCTATGGCAAACTCAACCAAACTGAATCATCCTAGACACCCATTGTCCTCCAACCAAAACTCTGAATCCAGACCACCTAGAACTTACTTCTGCACGCACTGCAACGTCAAAGGGAATTCATTCTCTTGGTGCACCAAGGTACGTAAGGCTCTGGATCAAGTGAAGAGATCTAACAACAAAAACAAAAATTGGTCATCAACTAACAATACAAGGCCAGCAAACGCAAACCTAACCAGAACCAAAACAACTGAATCTTTTTCAGAGTCCAAAGATTTCTTGGACTCGCAGATCATTATACATGCAGGCTCTGCAGTATGCACATCATCCTCTCTTTCCAACGGATCTCAACTTGACTTCAACCTCGACTCCGGCTGCTCGGTTTCAATGACTCCACATAGTGATCATATTGAAAATAGAACTCTGGACAACACTGTCATCCGCCTCGCAGATGGATAAACTATTTCTTCACTTGAAAAAGGTACTATTTCTTTTCCATTTGGACGACTCAAGACATTGGTTGCCCCAGAACTCCACAAGCCTCTTCTCTCTGTTTCTGCAATCTGTGACTCCGGACTTATGGTAGTTTTTCATAAAGATAGCTGCAAAATCTTTCACAAATCAATCTTGAACATTAATCAGCAACCACTTCAATCCAGATACAGAAAGGGAAACCTTTATTATTTGTCACAAATGGGTGTAAGCAACAAAGAATCAATCTGATCGAGTATCACTCCAGCATCTGACAACAGTCTTTTCGGCTATCATTGTAGGTTGTCTCACCTAAATCTGAAATCTCTTCAAAAATACCTCAAATCTCATGGCATCAATCCCAAACCAAGGAACAAAAAGAACGTCCAAAAATGCATTACGTGTATTCAGTCAAAAATGACAAGACAACCATTTCATTCTTGTCTTAGCTACCGGTCGTCAAATCCTGGAGAACTCATTCACACAGATGTGTGTAGCTATGAGACCACCTCCAGGGAAGGATTCAAATACTTTGTAACCTTCATCAACGATTGCTCAAAAGCACTCTTTGCCTACCCTATCCGCCTCAAATCCGATGTTTTCCAAACCACCAAATACTTTATCTCCTTTTTTGAAAATAAATACAAATTTAAAATCACGGGAATACGGTCAGACAATGGCGGTGAATATCTTAATCAACCCATGAAAGCATACCTTGCCGAAAAAGGAATTGTGCACGAACCTGGACCTCCCCACTCACCCCAGCTCAATGGGGTCGCCGAAAGGTCAAATTGCACGATCTCAAACATAATCAAATGTTCCCTCATCTCATCAAATCTTCCTAAGTCTTTCTGGGCAGACGCCCTTCAACATCTGCTCTACTCCTTCAATTTTTACCCATGTAAAACACCCCAAGGTTTTGTCTTGCCAAACTCCATCCTCCAAATGGCTGATGTGCTACCCAACAATCTTAGACCGTTTGGCTGTCTAGTGTGGTACAAGGTCCCTGAAGCCAACAGAAGCAAGTTGGATCAGAAGGGTTGTCCAGCGGTCCTCCTCTCCTATCTGGCAGATCAATTAGGATTTTGCCTCCTCGACCTGGTCACCAAAAAGGTCTTAAAATTGAGAGACTGCATCTTTGATGAGTCTTCTTTTCCCTATGGCCAATAATCTATTGAAAAACCATCTCAACCCCCCATCGCTGAAGAGCTGCCATGGCCTGAAATTCCTCCTCTCTCTCTCTCCCCTTCTATTTCCCAGTCTGACCCTGAAACTCAATCACCCTCTTCCTCCATTGTTCCACCGCACTTCAACCCCCCTACTGATCAATTATCTGCCCCCTTCCCACCCCCTTCCTCTCTTGCATCTCCTTCTCCAGCGGCTCCTGTCTCCCAACTTTTTTGTTCCACCAGCCCCGCGCCCTCTGATGACTCCATTCTTCTTAGTCCTTTTGCCCTGACCCCTCCAGCTTCCATGCTGTCATCTCCTGAAACCACCGCTCCTCAGCTCCTAAATTGACCCCCCCTTCCTCCCGTTTCCTCGTCTCCTCCTGCTCCCGTTACTTCTCCTCCTCCTGCTGCGATTCCCCGTCGTTCGTCTTGTATCTCTCCTCCACCAACCCGCTATGGCAACTGTTCCAACCGTGTGTCTGTCAAGGACGATCTCATTGCCCCTAAAACCTGGAAGCAACTCATGCAATCCCCCCATTGTCTCAGTTGGATTGTTTCGGCCCAAGAAGAAATGTCATCCCTTCAAGGCATGAACACATGGACTCTGGTCCCCCCTCCAAAAGGCCGCAAGATCATCCGCAGCAAGTGGGTCTTCAAGGTAAAAAAAACGTCCGGACAGTTCAATCATCAAACTTAAGGCTAGACTTGTCGCCATGGGTTTCTCTCAGGTCCGTGGTTTAGATTTTTCCAAAGTGTTCGCCCCTACCCTCCGTCTCAAGACGCTATGTCTCCTTCTCAGTCTTATGGCCCACAAGGGTTGGACCGGCCGCCAACTGGACTTCAAAATAGCTTTCCTAAATGGCCATCTTGACAAACCAGTCTTCATGGCGCAGCCCCCCCGTTTTGAGGACCCCCGTCATCCAGATTGGGTCTGCAAAGTGACCAAATCAATTTACGGGCTCAAGCAATCCCTGCGCCAATGGAACATTAAGCTCAATTCAGCTCTTCTGTCCCTTGGCCTCTCCTGGTCTCTGTACAATCCCTCGCTGTACTACAAGCTGTCTGACGGTGAACTTATTGGTGCCGTGACCGCCCATGTGGATGACCTTGCCATTGTTGGGACGGACTCTTTTGTCAGATTGTTTGTTGGGTCAGTCAGCAAGCGCTTCAAGGTGGGCTCTGAGGAGAATCTGTCCCTCTTCCTCTCCATCTCCGTTGTCCATGATCCTGGCGCTAGAACCGTCTCAATCTCTCAGAGTCACTACATCTCTTCCGTCACTCAATCTTTTCTCCCCAACGACTCCGCCACAGCCCGCACTCCTACCAACTTGCATTTCAAAGATCTCGCTCAGCAAGCTGCCGGCTCTCCCCCATCCTCTCCTCAATACAACCAACTTGTGGGTTGCCTCCTCTGGATATCCCAATGCACCCGCCCGGATATTGCTTTTGCAGTCAACAGGTTGTCGCAATTCCTTCAAGATCCCTCCCTTGAACACTGGAATGCTTCCCTCCGCATCCTACAATATCTTTGCAGCACTCAACATCTCCGTATCACCCTCGGTGGTCCTTCCCTTAAACTCGCCGGATATTCTGACTCCGACTGGGCCAAGAACAAATCTGATTGCCGCTCCACCTTGGGATACACTTTCCATCTTGGGCTCGGCGCCATCTTGTGGAAATCAAAAAAATAACCCACTGTGTCGCTCTCCAGCACCAAAGCCGAGTACAAAGCCCTCTCTGACTCGTGCAAAGAGGGGCTCTGGCTCCACAACGTACTCTGCAAACTCTGTCTCCGAGATTCCTCCCCTGTACCGCTACTTGTCGACAATGAAGGCGCTGAGGCGCTCGCCAAGAATCCCAAGCATCACTCTTGTACAAAGCACATCGACGCCCGCCACCATTTCATCCGCAAGTGTGTCGAGAAAGGCGTCTTCACTGTGGGTCACGTCAGCACAAAGGTCATGCTAGCAGATATGCTAACCAAGCCTCTATCTAGGGTCCTTCTTGAAGCTCATCAACAGATGTTTGGTCTCACCGGCTTTGGCTAGCAAGGGGGGGTGTTGGAATAAAGTGCCTTTCTTCTTTCCTTTATTCCTTTTCTTTCCATCTCTTTCTTACTGTCTCAATTCTTCTCTTCTTTTGCCTCTGTTTTCTTCACTACTTGTGTCTCTGTTTCTACATTCTCAACACCAATATTGTCTCATTCTCAATACTAGCGCGCACCTATTCTGCTCTCATTATTCATTATTCAATACATATCTTACAATGTCACAACATGTGTGACATTTCATCTTCTCCTGAATATCTGAGGGCAGAGTCAAGGCAGAGCAGAAGGATCTTCTTTTCTCATCCTTCTACTTCTGCTCTTCACTCTACATTCCCTCAGGTAAGCTATGTTTTCTTCATTTTATTTCTTTTCTTCACATCTTTTGTTTTCATTTCTTTTTACTTATGAAATCTCATCCTTCTACTTCTGCTCTTCACTCTGCATTCCCTCAGTCCTCAGATCAACCATCCAATAAAAGCCCTTGGAACCCCAACCTCCTTCTCCCCAGCCATACCATTGACACCCAATCCCTTCCCATTCCGCACCTGAAGCCCTGCTGCACGTGTCTGTTGCACCAATGACAAAATCTCCGCTAGCTGTGATGGCAACAGGCCTGCCATTGGCCCATCCATCCTGCACTCCCCGCGCTCCATGTCCTTCCATTCTGCATGCATTCTCCCTGCTGTTGAAGGGGTCCAAATTTGGTTACAATCCTTCAACGCCTGGTCCATTCCTTCCGCCACCGCTCCCCTCCTCTCCGCAAGACCCATCCACCGTTCATTGGTTCCTGAGCCACACCCAATATCCACTGCTTCCTTCTTCTCTGCAAGACCCATCCACCGTTCATTGGTTCCCGAATTGCGTGCAATATCTGCTGCTCTCTTCTTCTCCGCAAGAATTTCCTGCCACCCATTGGTTCCCAAATTGCGTGCAATGGGCCTTGGAGCAGCCAGCCGCAGTTGCTCCTCCACATTGGCTCCCATCCCATCCCTCGCAGCTCCCCTTCCCTACGCCACCATTAGTTCTGCTTCCCCTCCCCTTTTCCTTGCTTGCTTCATAGCAATGGGCTGATCCAACTCTGCCAAGACCCACTTTCCCAACACGTATTCTGTCTCCTCTGGGGAAACCAATCCCGTGTTTGAATCCATTGTCTGGTTCTTGCGTTCCAACCACCAATAGCTGTTATTGTCACCATACGTGCACACCCAGGGCGCGGGTGCACTAGGGAGCTGAAAACACTCTGCTGCACAAGGTGGCAAACCACCCCAGTGCTGCAACATGTGGCTCATATAGATCTTGAGGTCCCTTTCCAACTCTGCAAGTTCACTAACCCAAGGGATGGTTTCCGGTGGTGGGGGCGGAGCACACACTCCCACATAATCTGATTCCGCTTGCAACCAGACCTGGCTGTGCGCGCTTGCCTCCTCTGTGGCTTGTTTGAAATTGCCTTCCCAGAAACAAGGCTTGTGCTTCCCCCATCTTGCCAGCATTTCCCCCTTCAGTTTTGGCCAATCAAGGTTTTGGTAGCCTTCCATCTCTTCCATTTCCCAAAGCTCTTCCTTGTCCATGATGAACAGGACAACATAGTGCCCCTTGTCTGAATCCAATGAGCCTTTGGAGTCTGCAATCACTTCATATTGTGAGATAAATTGCTCCACATCCGCAGTGTTGAATCAAATGTGAGGGTAATCCTTTGGCTTGATGCAGACAGGGCGGGAGGAGGAAGAAAAAGGAGAAGTGACTGCTGGTAGAATCCTGAGTACCTTTGAGAGACTTGAGACAAAAGAGTTCCCAGCCAGACCCCCAGATGTGAAAACAAGAGAGTGGTACTTCCCTAGTTGTCCCTAAGTTCTGGAATTGATGGTCCTAGCGTCTGTAAGGATAAGGATGCACCCGTTTAGAGAGAGAGAGAGAGATCAATTTCCTTCCTTTCCTTTCCTTTCTGTGCCATCCAATTCAATCTCTATATCATATATCCCTCCAAGCTGGGGTTGAGAGCGCAGACTTTATGCCCACACTCTCAACCCTAACCTAAGTACAAGCGCAATGACAGCCCAACAAAAAATAGAAAAGAAACCCTAAAAACCAGAACCCTAGCCTAAACCTAACCCTTTTCCATGCTGCAACCACCCTCAAGCCTGCCTACCCTTACACACACCCCTTTTGTCCTTCTCATGACATGGCCCTCTGCCACACCCTACTCGGAGCCCCCCCGCATTGTCTGTATTCCCCTGGCGCGCTGTGTGATTTCCTGCCCTGCGGGTTGGCCTGCGCTTGCGTGTGCCTGCCCTGCTCAAATAGCCCCAATTGCCCCACTCCACCTTCCCAAACTAGCTGCCCGCAAACATGGTTGGGCCGGCTCCATTCTTGGGTCTCCAATGTCCAAGCGGGCCGCAACCTGCCACATCCAGTTAAGCCCAACCCGCGCCTGGTATGCTGAGCCCTGCGGTGCCTACTGCTGAGCCTGCAGCAGCCAACGCTGAGACTTTGCCCATCCCAAATGCTGAGCGCGCCAACTGCGGCACAGTTCTTGATCCAAGGCTATATAACAACACCACACTGCGTGCACTGTGGACGTTGGGGGATGTTGTGGGGACATCTAAACTGTGTGAATTCCAGGTTTGGGGGCATGAAAAACCCAATGCCCCAAACATAGTTATTTCTGAATTATTATTCTCCAAAATCATCAATGAAACCAGAAAATTTTAATTCTAGTGAAACTTTTGAAAAATCCTACAGGAAATACAAATCAGATGGTTTCAACAAGTTTTTAAAAGGAAATACACATTCTCAAGCATTCCTTTGGCTGAATTACATTTATACCTTTGAGAAAACTTGACTGAGATCCTGGAAAGAAATTGAGAATTTAGCTGAATCAATGGGTAGGAAGAAAATTAATTCCAATTTCCAACATTAGCTTGTTTAGCAGAGACAATGTTAATGGTTCCAATGACCTCTCTTGCACCAGAATCCGTAAGACTTCTTCAATTAAATTTGGTGTGACAATGAATTCATTTTTATCTTTACTCTCTTAGCCCCCCTTTCCCAGTGTTTGTCTCTTAGCCCCCCTTTCCCAGTGTTTGTGTTTTGGATGACTTCAGAAAAAAACTAGCTCTCGAGGCACTTGAAGCCCTGATTTTTACTCAAGATTGGATCAGCAATTGAATACCATTTCTTTAGCTTTTCTATCTATTCATAAAAAATCATTCTTTCCCTCATACCTTCATATTTTCATGATTTGATCCAAAATTGCATTGAGCCATTTGAAAGCACATTAAACAGCTTTCAATTGAAAGAAAAAAAAACGGGGCCCGCAAACTAGACCAAACCCGCAAAAAGCCTGGAAGTTTTTGCTTGGTTGGGTTTGGGCCCACAAAACCTTTCATTATACCCGACCCGCCAAAGCCACCTGACATTTGGGCCGGATCTGGGCTCACCAAAAAGGGTTGAGCCTAACACAATTAGCACCCTGAATGATGCCTGTTGTAGAGGCCTAACTCCCTTTTATCCGGTGTCCAAATTTGTGATACACATTATCAAACTTACATGCAAGAATGTATGCGCATACAAGCATGCTATGGAGATTTTTCCATTTCATTCTTCCTCTCTGCCCCCATCCGGAATCCCCAATCAATCCCCCTTTGAGCATTGTCAATGCTACCCGTCACTACTTGCCCCCATATTGTGATCTTTGTCCATGTAATTCCCCACTCCCCCCTACATGTTGTGCACTATAGTTTTTGGGTAAATAGAATCTTAGGTTTAATCTCACGTAAATTAACAAGTTGAACCAATGAGTAAAATATTGAGAATAAGACATCTGGTTTATATAAACACACGGTAAATGATAGATTAGGAAATGGATCATTAAACATACTTTGGGGTTATTTGCTACACTGGGGCAGAGACTATATACAAGAGTTACCCAAGAAAATCTACTGAGGATTTTCCGGAGAGAATATTCACAATTATGGCTTCCCTTACTGCGGAATTCTGGCATAGTAAGGAGTTAATAGATTTGTATTGAAGACCAGATGAAGTTTGGAATAAGGATGAGTTAAGAGTAACTTTGCATCATGGGATCCTACAAGTTCTAGTATTCTAAAGGGGCCAATAAACTTTGCATCTAACTTGCTTGAAGATCTTTTGGTCAAGATGTTCCTTCTTGATAACCAGACCCATTGACCAGGCTTGAATGTCTTCAGTTCCCCAGCGTTCTTATTTTTATTGGCAGGCTTGGCTATCTTTTGAGAGGATAAGTTGGTTGGTGGAAAGGAGTTGGGAATTGATGAGGTGTTTGATAAATTTGTTGGCTTGAATAATTTTTGATGGTTGGATGGAAGAACCTAGTCTGGGGTGATAACCCTTTTCTAAAAAGAAGGGAGAGCAGCCTGTAGAAGTCAAGGTTGAGTTACTCCAAGCAATTTCTGCACTTGAGGTTAGTTCCGCCCAATTATCCTGTTTTTATTGCAAAAGTGGCAAAGATAAGATTCTAGAATGGCATTGAGTTGCTCTGTCTGGCCATTGGTTTGAGGGTGAAAGGATGTGGAATAATCTGGGGAGATTTCAAGTTGGGCTAGTATTGCTTTCCAGAATTTTGAGATGAATGTAGTGCCTCAGTCTGAGATAATTTTATCTGGAAGGCTGTGATAGCAAACAAACCGGTCTATAAAGCAACGGTCAAGATCTTCTTCCAACCAAGATTCATTGGCAGGTATGAAATGAGCTCCTTTAGTGAAATGGTCAACAATAACTAAAATAGAATCAAAGGAGCTGCTTTTAGGAAGTTTAACAATGAAGTCTATACCAATGGTTGACCAAGGTCTGTGTAGGGGTTCTAGGGGTTTCAGAGGGTTCTTTTTTAATCTGCTTGATTTATTAGATTGGCAAGAAACACAAGATTTAACAAAATGGGCTACATCTTTACAACAGAAGGCCAATCAAAGGTTTGGAGAGCAAGATTGAGGGTTTTAAAGGTTCCCCAGTGTCCCATCAGGGGAGAGTTGTGAATAGAATAAATGAAGGTTTGTTGCAGTGATTTTGGAACAAAGATCCTCCCTCAAAACAAGAGAACTCCCTCTTTCCATTGGTAATTAGGTGGAGGTGGAGAGGGAATTCCTGCCTGAATGTTAGGAGATTATGATTTGATAAGTTCTAACATTTTGTGGGAGGGGGGACGGAAATGATTCAGGGATGAGTTAATTGAAAATACCTTATCTGATGGGATGTCTAGATTGGATGGTAGCTTGCTGTAGGAGTTGGATTGGAAATGAGGAAGGGATATCTCAGGGGAGTTGTCTTCTTTATTAGCTAGTACTGGTCTACTAAGCGGATCAGTGGGGTTGACAGAGCCTTTGATATAATGTATAACAAAATTAAAGTTAGACATCAAGGCTGCCCATTAGGCTTGCCTTGGGGTGAGGGTCATAGCACCCATGAAATATTGGAGATTCTGGTGATCCGAGTAGACTTTGACCAGGGTGGGGGTATCTATCAGCCAAGGCCTCCATTTGGAGAAGGCAGCTATAATAGCCCCCAGCTCAATGTTGTAAATCTTCCATTGCCTTTCAGATTCCATCAGAGTCCTGGAAAAAAAGGAGACCGGCCTGAAAAACCCATTGTTGTCTGGCTGGCACAGGATGGTGGAGATAGCTAATTGAGAGGCATCATTATAGAGAATTTGTTCTTTATTGAAGTCAAAGTGATGAAGGAGGAATTCAGTTCTGAATGAGTTTTTTAGTTTGTCAAATGAATCCCTCACCAATGCCAAGGCTAGGGCCTTAGCTACATCAACACCTTTCTTTGTGGCATGGTGGAGGGGGAGGGCAAGGGAGGAGAACTTGTAGATAAATTTATGGTAAAAATTTTAGAAACCAAGGAAGCATTGGATAACTGTGACATTAGTTGGAAGTTTCCATCTGGTAATAAGGTTAGTTTTTTCTGAGTCCATGCAAATGCCCTCTTCATCAATTATGAAACCAAGGAACTTTACCAATTTTGCAAAAAAGGAGCATTTTTCTGGTGAAGCATAAAGCTTATGTTTGACAAGCCTAGATAGTATTGATTGAAGATGGTTTATGTGTTAGTTCTTATTCTGGGAAAATACTAGGATATTGTCAATATAGAAAAAGCAGAAAAAATTGAAAAATTATCTCAAAACCCATTGGATGAAATTTTGAAAGACTGCAGGGGCATTAGCTAGGCCAAAAGGCATGACTAGGTACTCAAACAGGCCCATTTTGGTTCTGAAGGCATTTTTTCCACTCATCTCCTTCCTTAACGCACAGGAGATTAAAAGCATATTTAAGATCAATCTTTTAAAAAACCAAACAACCTTTAAGCTTACATAGCAGACTGGAGACAAGAGGAAGAGGAAAGGAGTCATGGATAGTTATATGGTTCAGCGCTCAATAATCAACACAAGGTCTTTTCTTTTTCCCTGGTTGTTTCACAAAAAATATTTGAAGAGTTAAAAGGTTTGAACTACCTGAACCAACAGATCTGAAGAGAAAAGGATTCAAAAAATTTGTAAGAGAAACGTGATGAAAGGAAAGAAAGAACAAGGAACAGGTTTCTCACTCTGAGGAACAACGGATGAGAAGAGCTTGGATGACAAACGGCAGAAGATGATAGCAGACAGAGACGGTCTAAGAGCGTGAAGACACATGAGTACTTGGTTTTGAATTGTTAGAGGTTGAGACAATCTCACAGATGAACAAGTATAGAAGTAAATCACAAGTTGATTGTTGGTTGATTTGGTTGATGGTTGGTTGATTCAGTAGAGTGATGTTGACAAGATGAGGACAAAGTTGGAGAGAAGAGCAAGTTGAGGAGAGCGGAGTGTGAGTGGGCGGCGCAAGTTGAGAAGAGCAGAGCAAGGATTTTGACAGCAGTAGGAGGAGTGAAGTGAGGTTGGTGATGAAGCGTTGAGAGGAGCAGGGAAGAGATGATGAGAAGAGATGAGAAGAAGAAGGCAGAGCTGATAATGAAGCAGATGGAAGCAGATGGTGGAGCAGAGGAATGTGGATCATGGAGCGGAGGAATGAGTGAAAGATGGGGTTGAGGAATGGAATGAGGGGAGCGGAAGAGTCAAAGGGAAAGTATGTGGAGATGTGAGGAGTTGTGATAGGAGCTGTTGTTGGGTTGAGTGTCTTGTATCCGGTATGCTACACACATGTCAAACACATTTCACATGTTGTATGTTATACCTGGGGCAGCTCTGGATCACAGAAGCATGCTTTCCTCATCCTTCTGCGTTCCTCCTCACTCTGCCCCAGGTATGTCTCCCCTTTACTATTCTTTCTTTTATTCTTTTCTTATTTTCTATTCTTTTCTTTTATTATTCTATCTTATGTCATTATCTGAATCATGCAATTCATCCTTCTGCGTTCCTTCTCACTCTGCCCCAGTCCAACTCAACAGGTTATGAGCCCAGATCTTGGCTAAGCTCTTGCTATCTTCTCTAGAAAAATTTCTTCAAGGATCCATATGCTTAACAATAAAGCAACCTCAACCTAGATGACTACATCCTCATCCTTGTTTCTAAAACCAAAAGCGTCCAATATGTTCAACGTAGGTTCAGACACGTTTACCTCATCTCCAAACAGGCTCTCAAGCGCCAAACTGCTCATCCTCAACTCCCCAGGCCCAGACTCAAACTACCTGGACTGGGAATTTGTTGTAACATTGTACCTCAAGGCTGCCGGGTTGGAATATATGATTCACGATCCCAGACCGGATCACCCTCTACCTGCATGGACAAACAACAACAAGATTGTCTGCGCTTTGATCATGCAAGCTATTGATGCACCCAACCTAAGGTATGTTTGAGAACATCGCAGGGATGCTCGGGGCATGTGGTTTGCCCTCAGTAGAGCCCATCAAGATCAAACAACAGGTGGTCGAGTCTATTGGCTTAGAAAACTTCTCCTCACCAAAATGGATGGAGACAACATCAATGCCCACATTGACACAATGGCCAAGTACCACAAACGTCTCAACTCACTTATCACCCGTGAAAACCCTCTGACCGCCAACGACGTACATGTAGCCGCTCTACTCAGCTCCATCCCGCAAGACTGGCTGCACAGCGTATCATCTCTCATGAACCAGGATGGAGTTAAATCCAAAACGGTTGTTACTGCCTTGAAAAAAGAGTTCACCCATTGACAGTTGCAAACCAAAATGGAAGCGTCTGTGTCTTCTGCAAAGTCAAAAAAATCCTTCTCCAACGAACGTTCTACCAAACATTGCTACTTTTGCAACCTGGACGGCCACAACCTAAACAACTGTCATAACACACGCCAAATAATTAATGAATTCAAAACTTCCAGGAAATCCAATTCCAACCAGCAGTGCCAGAAGAAGCCTGTTGAAAAACAAAAGCATCCTGCAAGGGAAGGACGTACAACAGCTGCTCCCATTACCAACTCCACAGGGAACCCTCCTAGCAAAGAAGAGTCGGATTACTCAGGATTGGAATATGAGGTAACTGCGGGTTTAGCCATTACTCACTCAGCTTTCCTATCAACAATTCCTTGAGTCGATGCCAACTTGGATTCTGGATGTTCAGTCTCCATGACTGCCAACATCTCAACAGTTCAGCATCCAAAGATTGATAACACTCCGGTACAATTAGCAGACCACTCCATGGTCTGATCAACCTACCGTGGGTGCATGCAACTTCCTTTCGCCAAAAACCAACAGCTCCAAACTCTAGTCGTTCCATCCCTACACGAGCCTCTTCTATCTGTCGCAAGGTTATGTGACTTAGGCTTTGCCCTCATATTCACCTCAAAAGGATGCAACATTTGACTGGAAGAAGAAATGAAATTCTCAAACCCACCTGCGGGAATTGGTTACAGAAGAGGAAATCTCTATTACCTGCCTTTGGAACCAGTGGGTTCTCCATCTACTGAAGCATCTCAGAGTGCACAGGCTAAACTTTCTTTATTTGACTACCACCTCAAATTTTCTCACCTAGGTCTCAAACCTCTAAAGAAATTTCTCCATCTTCATAACATCTGTGTCACAAACACAAACAAAATAGAAGTTCAAAAATGCCCCATTTGTGTCCAATGCAAAATGACTTGCTCTCCTTTCAAATCTTGCCATCCCTACAGGTCAACTCACCCGGGAAAACTCATTCATTCTGACGTAGGCTCCTTTGAGGTATTCTCAAGGGAAGGCTACAAATATTTTGTCACATTTGTTGATGATTTCTCTAAATTTACTGCAGTCTTTCCAATGAAACTCAAGAGCAACGTGTTTAACTGCTTCAAACTTTTCCGATCATCCTTTGAGGTCCCCAACAAGGTAAAAATACTCTCCCTCCATTCCGATAACAGAGGCAAATATGTTTCCTCATTGTTTGAATCCTATCTCAAGAATCTTGGCATTTCCCATGAACCAGGTCCTCCTCATTCACCCAAACTCAACAGAGTAGCAGAAAGAACCAACAGAACGATTGGAAATGCTATCCAATGCTCACTTCTGCAGGCCTCCGTCCCACAGTCATTCTGGGTGGATGCTCTTTGACACATCTTCTCCTACCACAACTCATTCCCCTGCCACACCCCAGCTGGTTTCAAAAGCCCCCTCTCAATTCTAGGTCACGATACTCTTGTTCCCGAATCAGTACACCCGTTTGGATGCCACGCGTGGTTCAAGGTACCAGAAGCCAACAGAAAGAAACTTGACAACAAGGCACAACCCTCCATACTGCTATCGCCTCTCAGCAACAGAAATGGCTATAGACTTTGGGATCTTGCAGCCCGCACGGTAATCAAAAGTTGTGATGTAATCTTTGATGACTTTTTGTTCCCTTACCCTTCCATCCTCACTCCACCTTTTAAATCTATTCCTCTAGAGGTACCATGGCCCCAGTCCACCAAGGCTCCAGGTACTAATACCCCAGCAACTCAGTTGCCTTCCTCACCAAAGGCTGTCTCACCGTCATCACCCGGCAACGGTTCCCCTCTCAACATACATCTTAGGGATGGAGTCAATTGATGCCTCACCTCATCCATCCATGCCCCTGCCAATTGATTGCGACCGTCATCCCGGTCCTCAGATTCCACCCCAAGTCCGGTAACTCGGCCGACTTCTCCGGCCTCAACTCTGTCTCCAACGGCGGACTTGCCAGACAACTCAGTTGTCCGGATTCAACTGCCTCCCACCCCTCCTGTTCCTTCCCCTCCTCCTTCACCAAAACTTCCCCGTCAATCAAGGCATACAAGACATCCTCCAGAACGCCTTGGCCACTGGTCTAAGGTTGCCCGTGTTTCCTCCAATGTTGATACCCCGAAGACATGGAGCCAGCTTCTCCGGTCTCCCAACAAGCGCTGTTGGCTAAAGGCAGCAGACAAAGAGTTTGCCTTGCTTCTCAGAATGCAAACCTGGAAACTAGTTCCACTTCCCCTCAAGCATAAGATCATCAAATCCAAGTGGGTCTTTAAGGTGAAAAAGAAGCTTGATGGATTGGTCCAAAAACTGAAAGCTTGACTAGTGGCAATGGGATATTCCCAAACCCGCGGAGTAGAATATCAAGAATTTTTCTCCCCAACTTTAAAACTTGAAACTCTTCAACTTATACTCAGCCTCCTTGCGTCCAATGATTGGAAAGTACGGAAGGTTGATTTTAAAACTGCTTTTCTCAACGGAAAGTTGGAACACAAAGTTTTCATGGAGCAACCGCCGGGCTTTGTGGACCCGCAACACCCAGACTGGGTCTTTCAACTAGATTGTTTGCTGTAAGGACTCAAGCAATCCCCCAGGCAATGGAATCAAGAACTTCATCATTGTCTGGTCAATCTCAACTTTGCGCAATCCAAGTACAACCCAACGCTCTACTTTTGTGTTGAAGGCAGCAAACTTGTCTGTGCTCTCACCACTAACGTGGATGACTTGGCAATTGTAGGTGAGCCAGCCTGTGTTGATAATCTGATTGCCTCCCTGGGCAATACATTCCAAGTGGGGGCCGATGAAGACCTCCACCACTTTCTATCCCTACAAATCACTTGCGATTGTCCAAACCGTCTTGTTTATCTTAATCAATCCCACTATATTGATTCACTCCTGGATTGTTTCCTCAATGGAAAGCCTCTCTCTGTTCCTACTCCCACGGACTCTCACTTCAAGAACATCCGCTGTTGCTCGCCGGATGAGCCACCATCCTCTGGCCCCTACAATCAACTCATTGGCTTGCTTCTGTGGGTGTCCCAATGCACCCGTCCTGATTTCTCTTTTGTTGTCAATCAACTGTCACAACATCTACGGGACCCATCAGAGGCTCACTGGCAAGCAGCGGTACGTGTACTCCACTATCTGGTTTCAACCAAATTGATGCGCCTCAAGCTAGGTGGGTTGTTATCAATAGCCGGGTTCTCAGACTCTGACTGGGCAGAAGACCGCGACGACCAAAAGTCAACCTCTGGTTATGTGTTTTGTCTGGGGGAAGGGGCCATATTGCGGAAATCCCGTAAGCAGGCTACCGTTTCCCTCTCTAGCACAGAAGCCGAGTACAAGGCCCTTTCCGACTCATGCAAAGAGGGGCTCTGGTTAAGACACCTGCTTTCCAAATTATCACTCAACACACCTGACGCTATTCCTATCCACATAGATAATGAAGGCGCCAAAGCTCTAGCAAAGAACCCCAAACACCATGCTTGCACAAAACATATTCACGCAAGGTACCATTTTGTACGGGAATGCGTGCAAGAATCGTCCGTCAAACTCATCCATGTGTTGACCAAGAACATGCTGGCCGACATGCTCACCAAGCCTCTAAGCAGGGTCCTGCTAGAGAAACACCAACAAATTTTTGGCATTGTTCTCTGATTTTCTTTTCTCTTTTCTATTTACTCTGTTTCCTTATTTATTTTCCTTTTCTTTTCCATTGCTGTTTTCCATCTGATTGTTCCCGCATTCTCATCACTTTTCTATTTGTCTTTACTAAATTCTCTTTTGCTATATTTTCTTTTATTCTCTTTCTTCTCCATGTATGCAGCAAGGGGGGGTGTTGGGTTGAGTGTCTTGTATCCGGTATGCTATACACATGTCAAACACATGTCACATGTTGTATGGTCTACCTGGGGCAGCTCAGGATCACAGAAGGACGCTTTCCTCATCCTTCTGCGTTCCTTCTCACTCTGCCCCAGGTATGTCTCCCCTTTACTATTCTTTCTTTTATTCTTTTCTTATTTTCTATTATTTTCTTTTATTATTCTATCTTATGTCATTATCTGAATCATGCAATTCATCCTTCCGCTTTCCTTCTCACTCTGCCCCAGTCCAACTCAACAGCTGTGACAGATGAATGATACTGGGCAGTTGCACGGATGACAAGGTAATTGAGGGATTTCCTTCCAACAATATTGGGGATCCTGCAGGGGAGGAGGAGGGGCAAATGAAGCCTTTACACAGTAGATTGGTAATATAAGCTTGAATTTCTGCCGTTTCCAATGGAGATAGGGTATATATTTTCTCAAAGGGAGGAAAACATCCTTCCTTCAGTTTTAAAGCCAGATCAGTCTCCCTATGAGGGGGGAGAAACTTTGAGGGCTGTGGTTTGAAGAATTCACAAAACTTAGAGACGGGATATGGGAGTTGGTTCAAGGAGACACAGAAAAAACTGTGATCTGGCTTACTAGTAGGTGTGCTGGTGGTACCCAATTTGACCACTACTGCGCCTTTTGGGGCAAAGAAAATATTTGCACTGTGGGAAGTCATCCATGAGGTTCTCAAAATCATATTGTATGACCTAAGGTCCGTCACAAGGAATTTCCTGGTAAACAAAAAATCACCAGTCTGATTGGTGATTTGGGCCCGTCCCAACCAGATTTGATTGATGGTGGAGATGCTGCCATTGAAACCAGAGCAGGATATAGGGGAGGGGACTTGGGTGTTAGAGAAGCAAAGAGAACTAATGATCTTACAATCAATAAAATTTTCAGTGGCATCTCTATCCAATAAGACAGAACCTTTGTAGCACCTTTCTCCTGAGTGAACCTCTAGATCCAAGAAAAACCAAGGGGAGGAGGCAGGCTGTCTTGCAGCCTGAGATGGTAGGATGGATGAGACCAAGGTTGTAGGTTCTGAGGAGGAAGAGAAGGAGGAGGAGGGTGAATTGATGGAATGGATGGTGGTTTTCTTCTGGTGAAAGAACCAATTCATCTTGTAATTTATAGATAGTTGATTATTAGAACACCTAAGAACATCTATGGTGGCATGGTTGTTGTCAAGGGACTGTAGGCAATTGAAGCACAGGCCTTGCTTCTTGCATTCCTGGTGGTATTTGGCAAGGGGGTGAGGGGTACCCAGGGTTTGAGGGGGAAAAGGGGAGGAGCTTGGTTTGGAAGTTGGCTTAGAATATCTGGTGTCCAGATCCATAGCGTCCGGAGATGGGGAGGGAAGTTCCAGGGAGTGCATGGTGCAGGGAGAGGGCTTCCCATGCAAGGTATGAAGTTGTTCTAGTTTGTTAGCAGCAGTTAAAATGAGGTCCATTTTTTCTCACAAGAGTGTAGCCATATCCCACCCCAGGAGGAGAATAGCAATTGCAGCCAGCTCTGGGTGGAGGGAGCCTACATATTTTTTTATCTTTGAGGATTTGGATAGGTCCACTACCAAGGATAAAGATAGAAACAAGGAATTAAAGTTGGAGATGGATCTGGTTCCCTCTTTGAGTGAGTCAAATTCCCTTTCCATTCTCTCTTTTGCTTGTTTATTGCCAAAGGCTATTACTAAGGACTGGCAGAAGTTGTCTAAGGTGCAGAGTTCTGGTAGGATATAAGGTAATCCATTAAGATTCCATTCAGTACGTTCCTTACCGTTTTCTAATGCTTTTTGTTGGAGAAGGCCAGAGAACCAAGTGTTGGGTGGTGAGGACCTTGAACCATCCTTGAAATGGAGGGAAATAAAGTTGATTCAACAGGAATAATTGGAAAAGTCTTGCTTGTGTTGGAAGATGATATCAGAGATTGTATCTAAAAATAGCAGAGGTCTTCTGTTTTCCCTAAGAAGTGTAGGTGAGTTATTGCTGGCTCTTTGTGTGGTTTTGCTGCAAAAATTAGGTTGCTTCTTGAATTGATGCATTTGGTGGAGACTTGTTGGTTTTGGATGAGCTTTTTTTGGTGGTTAATTTGAAGCTGTTGCTGTTGGATAAGCAGTTTATCTTGTATCTGTTCTTCTTTTACTGCAGTTAAAGTTTTAGTGACTTCTGCAAGATTTTGGTTGACTGTTGCAAGTAAAGATTGGTGTTGTTTGAAGGTTTTATATAGGAGAAGGACATCAACCGGGGCTTCTTGTTCTAGGTTCATATTTCCAATGTCATTTCCCAGAGCCTCCTGATTGGTTTCCATCTTTGAGGGAGAGGAGGGGCGGTTTGACTTAGAGGGCATAGTAGTAATGGTAGTTTTAAGGTTCCAACAGTATACAACTTTTGTTGGAAATGATGCTTCCTTTTGCTTGTATACGTCTGTTATGAGTTCCTAGCTTTAGTTATTTTTTTTTATTTAGATTCCTTTTTAGATTTAATGGTAAACTCTTTCTTTTCTCTTTGGTCACTAGAGGTCCTTTTTGATAAGGTTTCTTTTTTAGATTGGTTCAAAATGTTGTGCACTATAGTTTTTGGGTACATAGGATCTTAGGTTTAATTTCATGTAAATTAACAAGTTGAACCAATGAGGAAAATATCAAGAATAAGACAGCTGGTTTATATAAACACAAGGTTAATGATAGATTAGGAAATGGATTGGTAAACATATTTTGGGGTTATTTGATACACTGGGGCGGAGAATATATACAAGAGTTATCCCAGACAATCTACTGAGGATTGTCCGGAGAGAATGTTCACACTACATCTCCATCCACTCAATTTACCCCTCAGAAACAAGGACACACACACTGAGTCATCCCACCCTCTTGCTCAAGTTCCCCGCTACACTCCTCATGTGGAGTTTCAGCAAAATTGCGTGGCTAGCAATATCAAGGTGAATCAGTGCCTTTACTTCTGCTTACCTCCGGGCTATTTGATCTCCTGTTAAGCAATGTGATTTTTTTTTGCTACTTGCGTGATTCTCTTATCCAACTCCCCTTGATAATGTTCTCAATGGCCGTTCAGCGTGGGGATGAAAAGATGGGCGTCTTGGATACATCATTGAGGCTTGGTTGAACTAGGCAAAAAAATGTATTTTTTCTCTCTAAATCCCCAAACTAGCACGGGAAGACATGAATAGTTTCAGAAAAAGTATGCTAAGGCCCCCAATATTGGACTACAGGACCTTTCTCCCGTTATACTGAGGTAGTCTTTTTCAGGGTGGTGTGATTCACGCTACGCAGGGTTGCACCGTCCCGCTGTGGAAAGAATAAAGGTTATCCCCCTATAATTGTCCCAAGGTTCGGAAGTTAACGGTTCCCTGCGTTTGAAAGGAGATGAGGATGTCCGAAGTCGCACTTGAATGAGAAATAGAAATAAGGAGACAAGAGATAAAGAAAAGTAGAGAGAGAGAGAAATTGCCAATCCTTCAATCCTCAGAACTTTCCACTTGGATTTGTATCCGGTATGAGTTCCTTTAATCTCCTGGTGAGATGAGTGATTCAATCTGATGATCTGATATTCTTTCTTTTTCCTCTTTTTTGCATTGATGCCCCCCTCCTCCCCGACCCGGAGTTGAGAGTGAGGATAAGTCCTCCCTCTCAACCCTAACCTAAGTACACGCGCAAATAACAGTATGACAACAAAACAGAAAAAAATCCCAAAACAGAAACCCTAGCCTCCTCTCCCCACCTCCTCCGTACCAAACTCCCCCCGCCGTCCATACGCCGTTCCGTTCATCCGGTTCGTCCTTCTCATGACGCGGTCCTTGCACCGCGCCCTACTTGGAGCCCCCCGCGCCTGTCTGTATCCGTTCGTCCGCGCCCGTTGTAGGTGTTTGGTAATATCCGGCATGACCTGCGCGCGCAAGCATGCGCTTCATCCGTTCCTTCATAGCCCGCGGATTGCTCCGCCCCTACGTATCCGAACCGGCGCGCCCGCGAACCTAGTCAAGCGCACTACCTTCCAAATCCGATCTCTGGGGCGGATTGCCGCCCACGCCGCATTTGATGCTGAGCCCGACCCGTCCTCCAGGTGCAGAGCCAAACAGCGGCTGCTGCTGATCCAGCAACTGCCGCTGCTGAGCACGCTGCATACCCTAATGCTGAGCCTGCTCGCCCCCAATGCTGCGCGCGCAGCCGCGACGCAGTTCCCAATCCATGTCTATAAATTGAAACCACACCGCCGCCCGCCGCGCGCGGCCACGCCCTCAAACCAAGCTTCAGTCTCAACCTCAACCATTGGAAAACAATCTTCCTCACAGCCTCTCCCTCATCAACCCTCACTCAACAACCCCAACCACGCCATTATCCATTGACTCAACTTGCAACCAACACAACAACCAAAGGTTCTACCTGAAGCTGACTCAGGAGGAGGGTGCAACTAGGATCAAGTGGAGGTAAATTAGGACTCTTCTCTCATTATTTCTTTGCTATCCATCTCTATCAAAATCCTCACTCAGTCTTGTTCTTTCATTCAATCTCAACTCACACCGACCTGTCAATCCAGGCTTGTTTCCTATTTCATTCCTCATATAATGTGTCAGACCAACATTGTAGGACTAAGCCTGTGTTGATCTATCTCAAGGTATTCACCTGTTCTTGTCTCTATTGCTGTCATCCCCACTCAATCGACTTACTGTTTTTGTCTCTATTTCAATCTATCTCATATAATTCAATTGCCAGTTTAAGCCATCTAAGGAAGTGATCACAACGTGAAATCACATGGTAGCAAGAGAAACTTCCTTGGCAACTGGCAATCTAGATTGAGTAAGAATGAGCAACGACAATGGGACAGCAATAGTAATACCCAAGGAAAACTTGTTGGACTCAAGCTTGGGGACCAACCATTGCGTTAAAGTTGTCAAGTTGATGGGAAAGAACTGGAATCAATGGCAAATGAGGTTTGCCAACATCCTAACCATTAAGGGGTACAAGGACCTGTTGGATGAGGAATGGACCAAGGAAAATTGCAGCACATCCACGTTCAAGCATATCTCCACTCAGACCAAGGAGGAGAATTGAGCTCTAATTCTCTCCTGACCACCATTGCAGATCTGGGAATAACCACCAAACAAGGACCAGCTGATAGCCCTCAAACCAACGGAATTGCGGAACAATTCAACTCTACGCTACTCACAAAATTGAGATGCATACTAGCTCACTTGTCAGTTCCTGTGAACCTTTGGGATGAAGCAGCAAGATACGCCTCACACCTCATAAACATACTCCCCACTAAAAGTCTTGCGTGTTCATCTCCCATGGACACCCTGGCAAAGGCCAACATCTCTATTGAACCTCAGCGGGATCTAACTAAGCTCATCCCTTTGGCCTCAAGGTTTTTGTAACCCGGCCCAATCAAGCCAAGATTGGACCTCCCTCAAAACCTCTCCTATATCTAGGCTTCAAGCCCTTCTCCAACGCATCACAATTCCTTGAACCCTCCAGTTTGAGAATAATTGTCAGTTGGGACTTCTCCCCTTCCCCTCTAAACTTTCCCTGCCAAGAACCTTCTGCGGTCAAGAAACATCATTCCTTGCTTCCTCGGACCAAGCCCCTGAAACCCTCCCACCACTTGACAGTATCAATCACCATAAACCCCCCAAAACCTACAATTAAGATAACCTCCAGCACGCCCGGGGTCATGTCACGACCTCCCTCACCAATTAGTTTGGTACCGTATTGAGCTACTACGGCCAATGACCAAGACATCACCCCACAAGCGGATGATCCTCAAACTCAAGACTCAGCCACAGCCACATCCAAGCACTACGCTCTTTTTCTGTACTAAAAAAAATCCCCAAAGGATGTCAGTTCCACCATTGACCCATCCAAAATACTGGAAGGCTTGCCTAGTCGCTGCGGCCCAATTGAAGAAGCTAATCTAACTGAGGTAATCTCTGTGAAAGACGGCCTGAACTCACCCTAGGCCGACAAGTATCTTGAGGCAATGAAAGAAGAGCATGGCCAGCTAATCTTCAAAAACATGGGTACCTTGGTCAAACCTCCCCCGGGAGCCAAGATAATCAGCAACATGTGGCGGCTGGTAAACAAGCTAAATGAGTTTGGGGAAGTTGCTTGCTGCAAGGGGCGCTGGGTGTGCTTTGGTAATCATCAGGATAAGGGTATTCACTACTTCAAGACTTATGCCTTGGTGGCACGCAACAAATCTCTCAAGGTACTCCTGTCACTTGCCGTGCAACAGAAATTACATGTCTTCCAATTTGACGTGGCCACAGCCTTCTTGAACGGTCTCATTGACGCCCCGGTTTACGTGTTGCAGGTTAGTGGTTTCAAGGAACCAGGTAAGGAAGATCACCTCTGGCTCTTGAACAAATCCCTCTACGGAACCAAGCAAGCCCCCAGACAATGGAAGGCTCACCTGGTTGAAACGCTTGCAAAGTGCGGGTTAACGCCATTGGTGGGTGATGAATCACTCTTTGTCAGCTCCAAGCTAGCCATGAAGATCCACATAAATGTCAATGATGGGTTGATTGTTGGACCTGATTGTAACATCATTCTTCAATTTCTTCATCAACTTGGCAAGCACTATGAACTAAGGATCAAAGAAAAACGGAGCCAACACCTTGGATACAGTCTAGACTGGCGGCCGGATGGGTCCCTCTTTCTTCATCAGGGAAATTTCTGCAAGAAGACCCTCACCGAATTCCAAATGGAGAACAGTCACCCTGTAAAGACCCCGGCTCTAATGGATCTTTAAAAGTTGGTGGCACAAGACGCGGAACCGGTGGATTGTTGTACGTATCAGAAGGCTATTGGAATGCTTCTTCACCTAGCTATCCACACACGGCCCAACATTGCCTTCACCACCAATCTCCTGTCCCAGTTTTCATTGAAGCCTACCGCCTCACACTGGTTGGCTGTTAAACACCTTTTCTGCTACCTCAACGGCACCAGGAACAGGGGTATTGTGTACTCACGCTGCACCACTGACTTGTCCACTTTATGTGGCTGGGCGGAAGCGGACTACGCAGGATCACTGCTGTCCAAAAAGTCCACTTCCAGGTATGTGATCACTCTCTTCAACAACCCAATATCCTGGGTTGCAAAGAAGCAGTCCGTTGTAGCGCAATCCACCTGTGAGGCAGAGTTTATCTCTGCAAACAAATGCGCTAAAAAACTGCGCTGGCTCTCAATCCTGCTCCAAAATCTGAAGATCCTCAGTAAGAAACCCCCCCTCAACATCATCCTCCAAAACAATAACGCAAGCGCGGTCATGATCAGCAAAGAAGCTCAACTGAACCCAAATTTGAAGCACATCAAAGTCAGATATCAGTACATTCACAATCTAGTGTCAAAAAACCTGCTATCCGTAGAACAGGTTTCCTCCGCCAAAATCTTAGCAGACGTACTTACCAAGCCACTGGGCACCGCCAAACATTGGGAGGCTCTGGTTCTCATTCACATGGCTCACGCATGAATCAAGGAGGAGTGTCAGGGTGGTGTGATTCACGCTACGCAGGGTCGCACTGTCCCGCTGCGCCCTCAAACCAAGCTTTAGTCTCAACCTCAACCATCAGAGAACAATCTTCCTCACGTCCTCTCCCTCATCAACCCTCACTTGAGACCCCTGTTAGAGCTGACACTAACATGTCACACTAGTATCACTAAGTCATAATACCGCCTGTATATAATGTGAGAACATACTGAACCTGTGAGACTTAGTGTAATAAAATCACTGAGTTATTACCATAAAAAACACCTGAACCATTACAGGTTATGAGCCCCTAAGCGTATTTCCTTATCATATTTCCTTACCACTTCTTTTTTTCTTTACCCCCCCACCCATCACAAATTGGATTGGACTTCCTGATTTGGGAACAGTCCCTGTCCTATAAGGCGGCTTTGCGACCCAAGCAAATCTGCAGTGCTTTGAAAACATTGCAGGTTAGACATACCAGTTCCAATCTGAGTCTCACGATTTCCCCCCTTCCTTTTCCCCACCTCCCCTCTAACTCATCTGCCTAAATAACAATCTTCATCTCACAATGCTCTGGAAACTCTAGTCCCAAAAGCAGAATATACATACACTTCCTGCTTTTCTACCCTATTTCTACAACCTGCCTGCCTTCTCCTCCTTCTCTGTTTTTTTTTTTTTTTTTTTTTTTTTTTTTTTTTTTTTTTTTTTTTTTTTTTTTTTTTTTCTTTTTCTCTACCTATTTCCTGTTTATTCTCTATCATACACAATGTTGCTGGCCCCTCACCAACGTAGTTGGCTTACTTTGGATTGTGGAAGGATCACTGAACCTTGGAGGACCGTATCCCAACCTTTACGCACGACCAATGCCCAAGCACCCATTGATGACAAGCCGCCTGTTGACAACAGAGCCCCCAATGGAGATGACAATGATCCCGTCAACGCGGGACCGCACAATTTCACACCAAGTCAACAACACCTTGAGGAAGCCAGACGGCGACTAGAAGGTAACAAACTATGCGGCCAAATAATACAAGGTGCAACGTTGCAAATCCAACCGGAGTCCCTTCTCATTACTGACGGCTCAAACATTGGCCAATGGTGCAAAGACCTGAGGGAAATGGGACGCTGTCACACGACCACCCCACGTACTATAGGGCAATTCTTAGATGATCGTGAGCGCGGAGGAATGCTTAGTGCAAGGGCAATTGCAAATAGCAAGGCTCAGTTGCAAAGTGCAAACTTAGTTATGCCACTCAACAAACGGCGAGGGAATGGAATGTGTTCCAAAGAGGGAAGCTCAACCTGAGTCCAATGTGATAACTAGGTTGTAGCAAAATGCAAGAACGTATGAAATTAACTAAATGAGGAGACAATCATCAGGCAAGGGGGTAGCCTTTATAAGGTAATCCAAAGTGACTAGATACAACCTGGTGGTGAGCTAACTAAAGTTGAAGGCGGTGAGGCAATGAATGACAGGAACGGGATAGGAAATAAAGCAATAGTACAATCATATCCAAGGCCATGGCGTAAGTGCAAGACAATATAATCTGAGCGTACAAATGTATGATGAATTGGGACAGGAGCGAATGACGTTGAAGGTAATGCAAATGAGAAGTAATAGTGTATGCAGGGTAGAGACTAGTCAAATTGCAAACTGTACAGTAATGATGGCTTAGTTAGACGTAGATGCGAACTAACAAACAGTGCATGACCAAAGATGGAAGTCCGAGGCTGTTGATGGGCCAGGGAAGGAGATTGGATCTCATAATGGATGGCCGACCGGTATGGAGTTAACCACAAAGTTTTCAAGTATATACTGAGTTGGTTGCCAAGATTGGAAGGTCAACGCGAGCCAGAGGAAGTAGCGGATTGCACCATTGATGTTGTGCTTTATTTTTGTCACGCTTATAGACGGAGGTAGATGGTACTGAGGAGAGGACATGTTGAAGTGATGAAGACAATAATTCCTAAGTGCAAGGTGTGACAGTTGCCCGGTTATAAAGACGCAAGCTCCTGCGAGCGTTCAGATAAATTTTCCCATTGATTTCAAGTTGTTAATAAAAACTGTATCCCCTTTACTTATTATTTAATTCATTACTCGTTAGACTTATAAGTTACATAAAATGTTGTCATTGTCATCCCGCCGTTGCAAAAATTGTATTCGTCAAAACAAGCGGTGTATCCCCAGTACTGCCGTCAGAGGTCTTTGAGGCAAGTGCAAGCAATGTTGTCTTTGCAAGGTTGCCTGTAATTTCCCTATAAATATCAAGTAAACTGTCAATGCTCCCACGGAGTCATCAAGGGAGATGCGGAGTCGTAGGTCCGCGCCAAGGGTTAATTACAAGATACCACCGTTGCCAGAGATCAAATTCTTGGGTACTCAAGTTCCTGGTGAGTACTAATTGGGACTAACTAATGATAATAAAGGTAGTAACTAAATTTCACTCGTCTTGCTAGTGTTGCCCCGTTTTGGGAGATATACCACAAACACACCACCGCCACCACCACCTTATTGGGGTCCTCCGACTGAATTTCTGGGGGCCCAGATGAATGCTGAGGTGTAAGGTGAAGTGCCCAGTGCCGAACCGGTTGGGGTCATAGCCAAGGAAGCAAGGGAGGAAGGAAAGAACAAAGCGGAAAGAGAATCGGGAGATGGAGAAGATGGAGACAGAAAAGGAGGGAGAGAGGGAACAGAGCAAGAAGAGGAGGCTGTAACGGAAGAATTGGGTGAAGGGAATGGAGGAGATGGAACGGAAGGAATGGAGGGCCAAGGCAAAGCAAATCCGTTGCAAGTTGTAGGGCCAATCAAAACTGATGCGAGGCGACTGACGGGCAATATTGGGGAAGGTTTGTTGGGAGGCCAAAGGAAAAGAGCATACGAAGAACTCTTGGAGGAAGGTGGATGGAATGCTTGGCCAAAGCGAGCTTGAATTGCAAGGTGCGAGGAGATATTTGAGAGGCACATTGTAACAGAGGTGCTGGTTATTCAATGGATGTCTGCACTGATAAATGATGAAGACCTGGATACCTTTTGATCCATGGTTGCAGAGTTGACTGCTAATTGGGAGGATGCAGAGAAAGAAGTGAAGGAAAATTTGTAACTTATTATTATAAAAATAATTTTTTTTTTTTTTAATTATAAATAAATTTTTCTCTTCTTTTTTTTTTTTTTTTTTGTATAAGGAATGGAATGTTATTTGGTAGGAATGAAAGGGGGATGAGAAGAAGGAATAACACGGTGAGATGAAGGGGTTGACTGATGGAATGATGATGTGGAATGGAATGGGGTTGGATGAGATGGAATGTGGAATGGAATGGGATTGGATGAGATGGAATGTGGAATGGAATGGTATTGGATGGGATGGAATGTGGAATGAAATAGGATTGGATGGGAAGGAATGTGGAATGGAATGGGATTGGATGAGATGGAATGTGGAATTGAATGGGATTGGATGGGATGGAATGTGGAATGGAATGGGATTGGATGGGATGGAATGTGGAATGAAATGGGATTGGATGGGATGGAATGTGGAATGGAATGGGATTGGATGAGATGGAATGTGGAATGGAATGGAATTGGATGGGATGGAATGTGGAATGAAATGGTATTGGATGGGATGGAATCATGATTGTCAAGGTTTGCAAGGGTGGCTCGCATGGAAATCTTGAATCAGATCAGGAGAGTTGCAAAGGTGATGGGCTGGTTCCCACGAGGTGCGATCTTTGTCAGACTGGAAGCCAGACCACTCAACAAGGTATTGAATTTTTCCTTTGCATAACCTGGAATCCAGAATGCGGCTTCCTTCCCACTCTTGATGATCAAGGACAGTGACCGGTTTGGGAGGGGGATGAGTCTTTCCTGGGTATAGGAATTGAGCTGGCTCTAGGAGAGACACATGAAATACCAGGTGGATACCTTTCCATTTTGCAGGTAAAGTAAGTTTAAAAGCATTAGGGGAGATGACTGATTCTACTTTAAAGGGGCCAAGCTTTCTTTTGGAGAGTTTGTGAGTTGGGCGAGTGCTGCAAATATTGCAAGCATCAAGCCACACTTGATCTCTTACTGCAAAGGTTGGAGCCGTTTTGGTGCCCATCCTGGACACCCTGGCCAGTGCGGATATTTTAATTTTTTTTTATGAATTTTCCTTATCATCATTCATAGGAATCATTATCAAAAAAAAACAAAAAATCTTTGATCTGGAATAGGCTTCCATTTGGTTCCCAGTTCCTCCCCAACTCATCCTCCTCCTATCATCCCAACTTGAGATCAATTGCCATCAATCCCTCACATATCCATCTACCCGCTGCTCCTCCGTCTGGTAGGATTGAAAAGGTCAAGTTCCTACTGAAGGATTGCAAGACAAACGCCAGCTTGAAGCTTCAAATCCAAATGGATTATATTGGCGGCATGGCACCCTATAAGACCTTGAAACATGTGAATGGTCATGTGACCAACGGTCTCAATCATGAGGTAATCCATCAAGGATTACCTCAGCAAGATGATACCAAATCAATCTTTAGCGTCCGTAAGCCAAACCATAACAGTTATTCACCCGGCTCATCCGTGATCTCCTCCGGTTCAAGCCAGCACAAGTTCCCAGCAATTGCAAAACCTTCCAAGCTGGCTAAATTGACTTCCACCCAACCATCCTCATCCTCTCAATCAGTCACCAAACTCTCCGGCCTTCCATCTGCCCTCCTCAATCCTTGCTCCCTTGGTCGCTATCAAGCTCCCCCCCAGGATATGACCAACCAGATCTCATCTTCTTGAACAATTATCCTCCCGCACCATCTTCAAATCCATCCCAATCCATCTACTCACTACCCCCAATCCAATCCGCGCATTCATTGATCACCGGTTTCCCGTGCAAGTCTTCTGTTGCCTGCGCGGGTTGGTGATGTGTCCCGCACCCCTCAAGGATTCTGACCGCGCGGTCATCTGCGGGCCAGCGGTTGCCAAGGGGCGTCGGCCCGTCACCTCACCCTCACCTGCCTGTGCCCACCATTGGCACGGGCTGGTGTTCCTTTTCATCCCCGCTCATTCATTTCCTTTTATTATTTCATTCATCCCTTAAAAAAAAAAAAAAAAAAAATTCCGCTCTATTTGTAGTATCTCTTGTAAATAGTTTACAGGGACCCATGGCCCATAAAAGGAGGGGCTCTCCCCAGCCTTTTGTTCATCATCCATGGGTGTGTGTGCATATGTCCCCCCTTAATCATTGAAATTGAATCCTCATCCTCATCCTGGGTATATCTATAATTGCACCCTGATCCATTGATCCTGAGTCTTTGCCCCTCTGGGGCCTGATCCTTATCACCAACCAATAGCCTTGCTGGTTGAAGATAATTATGTCTGTTGGAAATTTTGAGTGTGTTATACCACTCCTTGATCCCTTTCTCTGACCATACTGGTCCTGATCCCTGATCATCTTTCTGGAGCCAATCACGGTTGATTGAAGAGGTCTTATTAAGCTTAAGACCTGGAGTGTTATACCTCCCTTTATTTTCTTTGGAGTTGCATTCTGCCAGCCTACTCTTGAGTCCCTTGAGAATTGTTGAGGTTATCCTTGCTTCAAATCAGTTACTGTTTTCTTTTAGAGCTTCTTAAACATTGTGCTTTGTCTTGTACAGCCACCCTCAGTTATCTGGTACCCTTCAAGTGCTTGATTGCGGAGAGTTGGGCAGGTTCATTGAGAACCTGGAGGTTGGTTGGGTTTGAGTTGATCATCTCAATCTTCTGCTGAAAACCAGAGTTATTAGCTTGTGGGCGTTGTTTACATACAACAGCTTTTGTTCCTTGAACTCTAAGCAGACTTTAACTTCTTTTTTTCAAGTTTTTCCCTGCATAATCTTGTCTCAGATAGTGCTGTTCCATTGCTACCAAACTATTATCATCTTTATCCTCTACTCCTTGATTCCTCATTTACCAGGTTCTGGACCTTGATCTCGGTTACATCTAAATATTTTTGTAACACTCAGGAGGGCAGCCTAAACAGCACCTTTCCCCTCCACAGAACTGCCACAGCCTAGCACCGTTTGGAGTCTTACATTTGGTCCCCCGGGCGGGGATCAAGCCAGCAACCTTGGGATGTACAGTCCCAACTTGAAGAATCAACTCCAAAATCCAATCCAATTTTTTTTTTTGTTCTTTTTTACAGATCTGATCCATGGAGGCAACTTGGTCCAGAAGTAAGTCCTCCCAATTGTGCACCATCTGGGCAAGATTCTTGTTGTTTTTGTGAAACTCTACTCTTGCCACACTTGTGAGCCACCTTGGAACTCTGCTCTTTTGGATCTCTTAGGAACCCTTCAACATTAAATCTGCTGGATCCTCCTCATCTGTTTGGGCCAAGATGGTCAAAATCAAACCTCAGAACAAAAACTTAGGCTTCAATGGGAACAATGTCAAACAATTCCTGGACTCCTATGAGATGGCTGCTGAAGTGGATGGTGCCAGTGAAAATGATATGGCTTATCAGTTACAATTTTTTGTCTCTTCTGACAAAGTTATGGAGGTTATCAAATTGTTTGATGGATTTGAAACTCATAACTGGAGGCTCCTGAAGGAGGCTATTTTGGCCTATTGGGGAAAAATAGATGTAGCCAGATTTACTTTGCAAGACTTGGATGCCCTGGTTTCTCAATGGATCTCCAATGGTGGTGTCTCTACAGCTTCAGATTATCAGTCTTTCAGAAAATCTTGAGATCCTATCCAATCTTACCTCATCAGAAACAATCACATCAACACTGTGGACAAAATTTGAGTCCGATTTTTCCAATCCTTTTCACCAGGAGTCCAGGAAAGAATTAAGGATGAACTGGTCAAATCTGGATCCATGATCACTACTAGGGATAATCAATTCAAACTTCCTGCTTTTCTGGTTTTGAGGGGAGCAGTGGACAAGGTCATGAAAGGTCAAACTGCCCTCACTTTTGAACAGACAAGAATTGCTGAACCAGTCCATGCTCCCTACTTCCAAGAATCCAACAAAATCATGAACAAGATGGAAGAAAATCGTAGACCCAAATCAAATCCCCAGGCCAATAAGGAATCTGCTACTATAGATGAGATCACTAAATTACTTCAGGAATTTGAGAATAAAATATATCAGAAAATATCCTCTTTAGCCACTCCTAAACCTGCTAATTCTGTTCCTAAATCTACTCTAGTCTGTTATTATTGCCATAGGGAAGGCCATGGTACTGGTAGATTTCCTGAACTCCAGAAGGACAAGGAGGAGAAGTTAGTAGAGAAGAAGGGAAATAATTTCTTCCTTCCTAATGGTGCTTTGATCCCTTTTGATTCATCTTGTCCGATCCGTCATGTGGTGGCCTCATACCAACCACCAACTCCCAAGAAGGCATCCTTGGTCTGTGTGGATTTTCAATCATCCTGTGGAACTCTGAAACCTTGGTATCCTACAGCTATCACTTCTTCCAGCTTCTCTGGAACCTATCAATCTGATCCAGCTAGGAAACGCCATGAGGAACCAAAACCTCATAAGTCTCCTCCTGTTCCATCCTCAATCCTGCAAAAACCCGTTAAACGTCAATCTTCACCTGAGCCTCCTTCTTCTGATGTGGAAGATATGGAAGTAGAAAGGGAACCACTTATGGAAAGGTTGGAGGAAAACTCTGATCTTCCCCCTCTTCAACCTGTCCAACCCTCAGATCCTCTCCCAGCACCTATTTCACCTGATCTCCCTCCCTCCACCCAGTCCAAAGTTTGATTTGAGAGGGGCATCTCCAAGGACTACCCTAATGCTGTGGAAGGAGTATTAAAGAAAATTTCTGATCTTGAAATCCCTGATCTATCTGTGGCTGAACTCCTGTCGATCTCTCCATCTGTGGCTGAAGGGATGAAGAAATGGGTTTCTCATTGACGTGTGGAGATTGGTCCGGACAAATTGAAGGTCTCCTCTGGTACTCTGATGGAGGATTCTGGTGGAACAGATCCCTCTTCAGATGCCAACCTGTATTCCTGTCCTCTTGGCTTTCTCCCATGTTATCTTGGTGATTCAACTAAAACGGTTTCTCTCCTTGTGGATTTGGGTTCTCAGCTCAACTTGATTTCGGACTCCATGGCCTGCAAGCTTAAACATAGCCCAAGGGTCAGTTTCAATTCTGCTGTGTATGGAATAGGGAACCAGTCCTGTGAGCTGGTTGATATTGCTGAGGATATCCCTGTTCAAATTGGTCAAAATATTGTTGGCACCTGTCACTTCTGGATCACACGTCTGGATGGTCCCATGATCTTGGGAAGGCCTTTCTTAATGGACTTTGGTGCTACCCTGATGTTTTCTGATCAAGTTGGGGAGATAATTCTCCTCCCTGATGCTGATGGCAGAAAGATTGAAGTTCCTCTTTGTTCTCTGGATTCTGGTTGTTGGGAAAGTGACTTCCCTGGTCATCCTCCCAAATCTGTCCTGAAGGGAAAGCAGAAAGAAAACTCTCATTCCTCTCATCCTCATTTTTTAGCAGAATAGTTGGCCCTACTGGTAGTTGTAGTTCTTCTCAGCCTCAGACTTCAACTCATGGACCAACTCCCACCTCAGAGGCATATCTTTCTTTTTCCTCATCATTTCCTTCTCATTTAAATAAGATCAAAAATCAAACACATGAAAAATCCAAAAAGTCCAAAAATATTTGTTCTCTGTCTGGATCTGTTGTATCTTCTTTACTTTTTTCTTTTCAGCCTGATCAATCATCCTCTATTCTGGTTTTGAATCTCTGCAATGAGTCTAAACTAGATCTCAATCTCAATTCTTTTCTTGGTGGCTTTGGTATGAAGGAGTATGGTCTTAGGTGGAGGCAATTTGGGGTAGAAGTAAGTCCTCCCAATTGTGCACCACCAGGGGCTTCTACTACTGTCATTTTCAAAACTCTACCCTGTGCCACACATGTGAGCAATGTGTTATCTTTTGGATCCTCTTTTATGGAGAAGGCACCATTCAAGGAGGCAGCAGAACATTGGACTTGGAAGATGTTGGAATATGGCCTCAGTTTTTGTAGTCAGGTCTCACTGGTCAATGCTTGGAGGAAGCAAGGATTCCTCTCCTTTGCCACCAAGTACAAACCAGTTGCAAAGAAGGTCCAGCCAGTCAACCAACCAATGCCTCTCAACCTCAATCCTCCTCTTATGCTTCCTCCTCTATCCCGCAATCCTTACTGTGGTCTATCCCAATCCCTCACTGGTCCATTTATTCCCTCTGGTCGGGTCACTGAAGAACATCTGAAAGTGGTCAACTTTGGTCCAGATGGATGGCTTCTTCCTGATGAGTTAAATTTGATCAAAAATATCTTGTCTCTAAGGGAAAATTCTATTGCATTCTGTGAAGAAGAGAGAGGTCTCTTGAAAGAATCCTATGGTCTCCCTTACATCATCCCTGTAGTTGAACATGGCCCCTGTCAAAAGAAAAAGTTCCCGATCCCTGCTTCTAAAGTAAAAAAATTCATCAAATTGGTCCACAAACAAGTCCAAACCGGTTTATACAAACAATCGACTTCTAGTTATTCCAGTCCTGTTTTCTGTGTCCTGAAAAGTAATGGTAAACTTAGAGTAGTTCATGATCTCCAACCTCTTAATAAAGTTACTATTAAAGACTCTGGCGTGCCTCCTGCCACTGAAGAATTTGTTGAATCCTTCTCTGGGAAAGCTTGCTATGGTTTAGGTGACATTATGGGTGGCTATGACAAACAATCCCTGCATCCTATTTCTCGGCCGCTTACTACTTTTGATACTCCCCTTGGTCAATTTCAACTGACTCAATTGCCTCAAGGTGCCACCAACTTGGTTGCAGTCTATCAGGAACAGATGATGTGGATCCTTCCAGGACTAAACCCTGGATCATGCGGGTATCTTTATTGATGATGGTGGGATTAAAGGTCCAGTTTTTGACTATGATAATGAGCTCTTACCTTGGCACTCAGGAATCCAACAATTTATCTGGGAGTATGCTACTATCTTGGAAAGAATTTTGTTTCAAATCAAGGAATCTTGCCTTACTGTCTCTGGATCAAAACTTGCCGCCTGTGTCCCTGCCTTGGAAATTGTTGGTCATATAGTCTGCAAGGAAGGAAGAAGGATGGCACCCTCTAAAGTCAAAAAAATTGTCTCCTGGCCTACTCCAATAAATCCAACGGAAGTTAGAGGTTTCCTAGGTGTTGTAACTTATTTCAGGATCTTCATTCCCTCACTATCCAAAATCTGTGCACCATTGCGTCATCTAACCAGAAAGGAAGCTGAATGGATTTGGACCCAAGATTGCAAACGATCATTTCAGTTGCTCAAAACTATTGTTGGCAATGACATAGTTTTGAAAAAGATCTCTTATGGGCCCAGGGCTGGCAAAATAAAATTGGCTGTTGACTCTAGTTATCAATCTGTTGAGGCTGTCCTTACTCAGGAAGATGAAAATGGTTTGGATCGCCCTGCTCTGTATGAATCTCTTCTTTTCTCAGATGTGGAATCCAGGTACTCCCAGCCAAAACTGGAACTTTGTGGTGTGGCCTGAATGTTGAAGAAGCTCCAGACTGTCCTTTGGGGTCAAAACTTTGAGTTAAAAGTCAATGCACGATCCATTATTGAAATGATCAATGCCCCCAGCCTTCCAAATGCTCCAATGACTCGTTGGGTGGCTTTTGTCCAGTTGTTCTCTTTTGATATTGTTCACAGGCCTGGGAAATCTTTCACCATGCCTGATGGTTTATCTTGACGCCCTCTTGGAGATGAAGAATCAGATGTTGGAGTGGATTTTGACAAGTAGGAGCCTTTAATTTTCCCTGTATTCACCTTTTCCTCCCAAGATTATTCTGGCTTCCAACAAGGGTTCTGGCTTAAATTAGAGCAGTACCTTTCCACCCTCCAAAGGCCTCCTGATATCTCTGCTACAGATTTTTGATCTCTCAAGAGGAAGTCCTCCAACTTCTTTGTTCAAGGCACTAGGCTTATGAAAAGAGGGAATCCTTGTGCCCTTATTGTGGTCACTATCCCTTCCAAACAAGATTCAATTCTGGAAAGTCTCCATGAAGGCCTTGGTCATCGTGGGGAAACCAAAACTTATCAACAAATATCCAAACAATTTTGGTGGCCATCTCTGAAGAAATCAGTCTCTCAATGGTGCAAGAGTTGTGAAGTGTGCCAGAAAAGTGATCTTAGGCGTCCGGCTGAAATTCATTACCCCACTGGGGAGTCCACTGTCTTTGGGAGGATTGCTATGGATGTGGTTCACATTAAGGCTGGTGGAGCTAAGTACCTCATTGTTGCTAGAGATGATTTTTATGGATGGTTTGAAGCAAAGTTTCTTAAGAACCTCAGCTCTGAATCAGTAGCAGCTTTCCTTTATGAGACTTGGACAATGCATTATGGCTTGGCACAATCTTATTTGACTGATGGCGGCTCCGAGTTTGGTGGTAAACTGGCTGATATGATCCAATCACTTCCTGGTCAACATAGGGTGACCACTCCTTATTATCCTGAAGGCAAAGGCATGGTGGAAAGAGGCAATGCTCCTTTGAAGGCTGCTCTTGTCAAACTGGCTGGTGAAAGTGGCAAGAATTGTTGCAAATTCCTCCCCCTGGTCCTCTTCTCTGATCAAATTTCAACTAAACAAACCACTGGCTACTCACCTTACAAAATCATTTTTGGTCAAAGGGCTGTCCTTCCTCTGGATCTGGAAATGTAATCTTTCTTAGGTATTTCTTGGGAAAAGGTTTTTTCCACCACTGATCTATTAGTTGCTAGATCCAAGCAGCTGGAAAGGAGTGAAGATGTCCGTAGTGAAGCTTATCAGAAGATGATGGATTCTAGGGAAAAATCAGTTCAGTATTGGGAAGACAAGCATTCAAAGCAAATCAGGGATCTCTTGAATGATGGGGATCTAGTCTTAGCTTATAATTTTTCCTTGTAAACTCAGTGGGGAAAGCTTTTCTCTAACCACTGAAATGGTCCTTACCAAGTTGTCCGTCAAGTTAGAGGTGGATCATATGTTTTGGAGGAACTGGATGGTACTCAGATGGCCAGAAGGTTCTCTGCTGATCAGGTCAAGGAATTTCATTTGGGTGGAGGCAACTTGTACCAAAAGTAAGTCCTCCCAATTGTGCACCACCAGGGTCATCTGCTGCGTTTTGTTGTGAAACTCTACTTCATGCCACGCATGTGAGCACCTGGGACGCCTTCTTCATTTTATCTCAGCAACTTCTAGGATTTTACTTTGGATGGATTGACATATTCTTTTTCAATAACTCTAAAGATCAAAATGGCCATTCCTTGGTTTCAATCATCTTTCTTTCCTTTCTCTTTTTATGGCATCAAACTCAGGTGCAGACTAGGGACAGTCTGTAAGTTGGGGAGAGATGTGGTGCCCATCCTGGACACCCTGGCCAGTGCGGAGATTTTAATTTTTTTTTATGAATGTTCCTTATCATCATTCATAGGCATCATTATCAAAAAAAAAAAATCTTTGATCTGGAATAGGCTTCCATTTGGTTCCCAGTTCCTCCCCAACTCATCCTCCTCCTATCATCCCGACTCAAGATCTATTGCCGTCAATCCCTCAAATCTCCATCTACCCGCTGCTCCTCCATCTAGTAGGATTGAAAAGCTCAAGTTCCTACTGAAGGATTGCAAGATAACCGCTGTAAGACTCCAAACGGTGCTAGGCCGTGGCAGTTCTGTGGAGGGGAAAGGTGCTGTTTAGGCTGCCCTCCTGAGTGTTACAAAAATATTTAAATGTAACCAAGATCAAGGTCCAGAACCTGGTAAATGAGGAATCAAGGAGTAGAGGATAAAGATGATAATAGTTTGGTAGCAATGGAACAGCCCTATCATGATTATGCAGGGAAAAAAAAAACTTGAAAAAAAGAAGTTAAAGTCCCCTTAGAGTTCAAAGAACAAAAGCTGTTGTATTTAAACAACGCCCACACTCTAATAACTCTGGTTGTCAGCAGAAGATTGGGGATGATCAACTCAAACCCAAGCAACCTCCAGGTTCTCAATGAACCTGCCCAACTCTCTGCAATCAAGCGCTTGAAGGGTACCAGATAACTGTGGGTGGCTGTACAGGACAAAGCACAATGTTTAAGGAGCTCTAAAGCAAACAGTAACTGATTTGAAGCAAGGATAACCTCAAAACTTTCTCAAGGGACTCAAGAGTAGGCTGGCAGATTTCAACTCCAAAGAAGCTAAGGGGAGGTATAACACTCCAGGTCTTAAGCTTAATAAGACCTCTTCAATCAATTGTGATTGGCTCCAGAAAGGTGATCAGGGATCAGGACCAGTATGGTCAGAGAAAGGGATCAAGGAGTGGTATAACACACTCAAAAATTCCAACAGACAGAATTTTTCTTCAACCAGAAGGGCTATTGGTTGGTGATAAGGATCAAGGATCAAGGGTTTGAGTATGGAAGCTCAAGGATCAAGGGTGTGCTGATTTCAAGCTAGATGATTCCATGCTCCCATGCTGGGTCAAAAAGTCAGGGGAGAGCCCCTCCTTATATGGGCAGGAGGCCCTGTTAGACTATGTACAATGGATTCTACAAATAGAGCAAAAAAGGAATGAAAATCATGTGGTCACTTGCATCCATCCGTGGATGGGCGCACGCAACAATACCGGAATCACCCACCCCTTGTCCAAAGGTGGACGGGGTGGGAAAGGGAAATGAATGGAACCGCCGCAGATGTCCGCGGGCGGTAGTTGACACTCTTCACCCCTCTTCCAAAGGCGGAAGTGGGTGGGAGAGCCCCAGGAAAGGTGACGGATGAAGTTCGTGAGAGGGCGGATGGGCGGATAGGAGATCGGCTCAAGATGGTTGAGTAAATCCTGACAGGCTTGGGATTCACAACTGATAGATTGAGTGAGATGGGAGATTTGAAAGATCCAAGGATTTGACAAATGCTTGGGGTGCGGTCGGGATGGATTTGGTAAATCATGGATGAGAGCTGCGCAATGGGCAAGGATAAGGACGTGCAATGCGCGACGCGCAAGGATAAGGACGCATGAGGCGCAATGATGACGGTGTGGATAAGGGACGCGCGACGCACAAGGATGATAAGCAACGCGCCACGGCAAGGATGATGATGCGGATGAACCTGAGGATGAGTTGGAAGTGTTTTTTAGATGCCGGACAGTACGTTTGCGCAACAGTTTATGGATCAAGGTCTTAAGGTGGCCAGGGTGTCCAGGATGGGGCACCACAACGCCAGCTTGAAGCTTCAAATCCAAATGTATTATATCGGCGGCATGGCACCCTCTAAGACCTCAAAACATGTGAATGGTCATGTATCCAACGGTCTCAATCACAAGGTCATCCATTGAGGATTACCTCAGCAAGATGATACCAAATTGATCTTTAGCATCCATAAGCCAAACCATAGCAGTTATTCACCCGGCTCATCCGTCATCTCCTCCGGTTTGGGCCAGCACAAGTTCCCAGCAATTTCAAAACCTTCCAAGCTGGCTAAATCAACCGCCACCCAACCATCCTCATCCTCTCAATCAGTCACCAAACTCTCTGGCCTTCCATCTTCCTTCCTTGATCCTTGCTCCCTTGGTTGCCATCAAGCTCCCCCCCAGGATATGACCAACCAAGTTGCTCGCTCGGTCATCAATCTCATCTTCTCAAACAACTATCCTCCCCAGCCATCTTCAAATCCATCCCAATCCATCTACTCACTACCCCCAATCCAATCCGCGCGGTCATTGCTCACCGGTTTCCCGCGCGAGTCTTCTGTTGCCTGTGCGGGTTGGTGATGTGTCCCGCGCCCCTCAAGGATTCTGACCGCACGGTCATCCATGGGCCAGCGGTTGCCAAGGGGCGTCGGCCTGTCTGCGCGGCCTGTCACCTCACCCTCACCTGCCTGTGCCCACCATTGGCACAGGCTGGTTTTCCTTTTCATCCCCGCTCATTCATTTCCTTTTATTATTTCATTCATCCCTTAAAAAAAAAAAAAAAAAAAATTCCGCTCTATTTGTAGTATCTCTTGTAAATAGTTTACAGGGACCCATGGCCCATAAAAGGAGGGGCTCTCCCCAGCCTTTTGTTCATCATCCATGGGAGTGTGTGCTTATGTCCCCCCCGTTATCATGAAATTAGATCCTGATCCTTATCCTGGGTATATCTCTGATTGCCCCCTGATCCATTTTTGACCCTTAGTCTTTTCCCCTCTGTGGCCTGATCCTTATCACCAACCAATAGCCTTGCTGGTTGAAGAAAATTCTGTCTGTTGGAAATTTTGAGTGTGTTATACCACTCCTTGATCCCTTTCTCTGACCATACTGGTCCTGATCCCTGATCATCTTTCTGGAGCCAATCACGGTTGATTGAAGAGGTCTTATTAAGCTTAAGACCTGGAGTGTTATACCTCCCTTTATTTTCTTTGGAGTTGCATTCTGCCAGCCTACTCTTGAGTCCCTTGAGAAGTGTTGAGGTTATCCTTGCTTCAAATCAGTTACTGTTTTCTTTTAGAGCTTCTTAAACATTGTGCTTTGTCTTGTACAGCCACCCTCAGTTATCTGGTACCCTTCAAGTGCTTGATTGCGGAGAGTTGGGCAGGTTCATTGAGAACCTGGAGGTTGGTTGGGTTTGAGTTGATCATCCCAATCTTCTGCTGACAACCAGAGTTATTAGCTTATGGGCATTCTTTACATACAACAGCTTTTGTTCCTTGAACTCTAAGCAGACTTTAACTTCTTTTGTTCAAGTTTTTCCCTGCATAATCTTGTCTCAGATAGTGCTTTTCCATTGCTACCAAACTATTATCATCTTTATCCTCTAATCCTTGATTCCTCATTTACCAGGTTCTGGACCTTGATCTTGGTTACATCTAAATATTTTTGTAACACTCAGGAGGGCAGCCTAAACAGCACCTTTTGCCTCCACAGAACTGCCACGGCCTAGCACCGTTTGGATTCTTACACCGTAGTGCAACATTGGTCTGCTTGCTCCTTATAGCGCTGGTTTGCTTCTTCAAGGTTGGTTCAAAGTTTGGATTGAAGGTATTGAATTTGTTCAAGGTAATTGGTAGCAGGTTGAGAAGGTGCTACGTGAAGGGAAGAGAAAGTTGGGTTTCTACCATAAAGAGTTTGGAAGGGCAACTGTTTGGTGGAGGAATGAGTGGAGTTGTTGTAGGCAAACTCAGCTAGTGGGAGCCATTGCAACCAGTTGTCTTGTTGATAGGCAAAATACATTCAAAGATATTGTTTGAGAATCTGATTAACTTGCTTGGTTTTCCCGTCCATTTCTGGGTGGTACGCCGTTGATAAATTGCGAGTGATCTTCAAATGTTGGCATAGAAAGGTCCAGAAGCTCAAGACAAACAGAGATCCACGATCACTAACTATATTATCAGGGAGACCATGTTTCAAAAATACATATTCTATGAACAAGTTAGCTAAATCTTCTGAAGAGGCCGTCACATTACTGCGCAGAAATAAAGCCATCTTTGAAAAGCAATCTTCTACTACTAGAATAGCATCATATCCACTAGAAGAAGGTAATTGAGAGATAAAATCCATAGAAAGCGAGTGCCAAGGATGAGGCGGAATTGGAAGTGGCTGGAGCAGCCCATACTTCTGTTGTTTTGAGGACTTGTTACAATTGCAATCATAGCACGCGCTAACATAGTCTTTTACTTCTTTGGTCATACCAGGCCAGTAGAAGTCTTGTGCAATCAATTGGTAGGTTTTATCCTGCCCATGATGACCAGCAAGCGGAGAATTGTGCCATGACTTGAAGATATCTAACTTAATGCAAGAATTATCTGGTACTACTATACGATTATCATAGACTAAAAAGTCATTATCATCAATACTGTAACTACTATCTAATAAGTTCGCACTCTTGCAAAGTTTGATGCACTTGGGGTTGTCCCATTGAGCTTGTCGGAGTTCGGAAGCCAAATCTTGTAAGTGAGCAATGATTGAACTGAGTTGGGCAGATTGGGTTGAGAAGAGTGTCCTAACGTTTTCAGGGTTGTTTTCAGCAAAGGTGCTCCCCCCCCTGGGTAAACGTTGTCCCAACCTGACAAAGCATCAGGGACCACCGCTTGTTTTCCAGGGCAGTATGTGATGGTAAAGTGGAACTTGGAGAGGTATTTGGCCCATTTTGCCTGTCTATGTGTGAGGACTTTTGAGCTCATGAAATACTTTAAAGAATTATGATCAGTTAAAACCTCAAAGGATTCTCTAAGGCTCAAAAGGTATGAACACCATGTCTTTAAGCAATAAACAATTGTGAGAAGTTCCTTGTCATGAATCTCATAGTTAAGCTCTGCAGCAAGCAACTTGTGAGACTCAAAAGCTATGGGATGAAAGAGGGAAGTGGAGGAAGAGAACTGCAAGATTATTCCTGCAATTTCATAGTTGCTTGCGTCTGTTTTGACAATAGTGCGAGCCAGTTTGTTGAAGTGAGCAAGTATTGGAGCAGTGGTGAACGCTTTCTTCAGAGCTTTGAGCTCCAAAGCAGCTTGTTTGGTAAAAACTAAAGGAGTGTCTTTTGGAAGAAGGTTAGTAAGATTCACGGTTTTTTTGGCGTAATGCTGAATGAACCTTCTATAAAAATTACTGAAACCAAGGAAAACTTGAAGGGATTTAATTGAAGAAGGTGGGGGCCAGTCCAATATGCATTTGCTTTTGGCTGGGTCCATCAATAGTCCTTGCTGCAAGACTACAACGCCTAGAAACCAAAGGGAAGAGGAATGGAATTTGCACTTAGAGGCTTTTGCAAACAGGTCATTCTTGCAAATTTGCTGCAGCACCTCTCGCACATGTGCAATGTGATCTTTGAGGTTCCTTGAGTAGACTAGTATATCATCTAGATATACCACAAGGTATTTACCTACAAGATCAGAGAAAATGTCATTGACAAAATGTTTAAAAGTGGAAGGAGCGTTACAGAGGCCAAAAGGCATGACGGTATACTCATAACTGCCAAACCGGGTTCTTATTGCGGTCAAATACTCATGACCTTTCATAATGCAAATTAGGTTATAGGCACCTCAAAGGTCTAAATTTGAGAAATAAGCAGCTCCATGGAAGAGGGTGAGGAGATGTGACATAGGCAGTACTGGATAGGCATTCTTCCAGGTTCCCTGGTTCAGTTTCCTGTAGTCAACACAAAGGCAAAGTCCACTGTCATTTTTTGGAACAAATAGGACAGGTGAACTGGTATTTGAATCGCTTGGTAGAAGAAATCCTTTTGCTGCATTTTCCGCAATGTAGTCTTGAAGCGCAATTGATTCTTGCGTCGAGAGAGAGTAAACTGGTCCTGGTGCCGGAGGTGGGCCAGTAAGTTTGATCTTGTGATTTTAAGAACGGGATGGAGGCAGTTTATCTGCTCTTGCAGCTGAGAAGACGTCAGCAAAGTCATGATAAACTGAAGGCAAAGACTCTTGAATGATTTCTAAATCTTCAATCTTGTCATCTTTGAGCACCAGATTTGAGGTGCTTGCATGGTGCAAGAGGATTAGGGAGCTCAAGATACACCGTTTGGTTGGTGTCTGTTTCTCTTTGAAGGAACAGGAAAGAGGCAAGCTGGATAGGTAAGCAATAACTCCTAAATCTGAAGAGGGAATTTGGGAATGGGGGTCAGGATATTGCAAATCTCCTGGCGGAAAAGTGTCATCCAACTCAATGACAGTTTCAGTTAGGCTGTTTAATTCCTGTTTGATGGAAAGATTAGCGTTCTGGGGGTGCAAGGTTCAAAGGTTAATTACTCCTTCTTGCCAATTCACATCCGGATTCCAGTTAAGTAGGAAATCATGGCCTAGAATGGTATCATCCATTCTGAGTATAGCCAAGACAAATAAATCCCATTTGGAGCTGGGGAAATTGGAGAATGCAAAGGTCCATTTTGCCTTTTGGTAGATCCAATAAGACGGTTCAGTCGCACTACTTACTAAATAGATAGGAAATTTATCTATCTTGGAACGCATAAGATTTTTTGAAGTGGCAAAAGATTCACTGATGAAAGAAACATTAGCGCCGGAGTCAAGTAAGACTCAATAAGGAGTGTTGTTGGAATGGAATAGGATAAATCTCAAACTAGGAGCACCTAGTGACTCGCAAGTGCAAAGATTTACTCGTGGTGATTTAGATAATGTGTAGCTTTCCTTGCAAGTATCAGAAAAACTACAAGCTAATTTTTTGACTGCTTAGCCGCTTCACGCGCTAACCGCTTTGCACAACTGTTGACATCATGTTTTCCTCCACAATACATACACAGTCCATTCTTCTCCCTCTGTAGCCATTTCTTGTTCCGTAGCATCCCAGTTTCTTTGTCCAAGAACTTTGGAGTTTCTGTGACCGTTTTCCCTTTTGATTTGGAGTTCAAAGTTGGGGTTGGTTTGGATGGTTTTGGGTTCATCGTGTTTTGCTTTGAGGAGTTGTCCACCCTTGGAGCCAAGGTGGACGGTCCATGGTTGTTTTGCCAAGAGCAATTCTTGTCGTGATAGCCATTATCAAGCTCAATCACTCAATCAATTAGCTGCTGGAGCAAGGTTGTCTTATGCCTCCCAACTGCAAGCTGTTTGATTAAGCGTGCCGGTAGACCCTTTTGGAAATGGAATAGAAGAGCGGCCTTGTTCCACTTGATGCAAGACTGCAAGGTTTGAAAGTGAGAAATATAAACAGAAGCTCTACTATTTTCCTTCATAACTAGACTATTAAGTTTGTATTTGGTGTTTCAAACTTCATTGGGGTTGCCAAACAGGGTGAACAGTTGTTGCTTGAACCTGTCCAAGTTGTTGAGAATACACGTGGGACTGTTTCTGGACAAAAGTTTGAGGTACGGTTCAAACCACTGCAAGGCTCTACCTCCTAAGAAGGATGAAGCATATATAACTTTATGCCTATTGGAAGGGAAATTGTTGGAGTCGTTTGAAAAGATGATTTTACAAGACTGTAGGTAGGATCTAAGCTTATGAGGGTGTTCTCCCGTAAATTGATTGGGTTGCTTCATGCCCGGGGTGCAATAGCTAGGAGTGCTTGGACTAGATTGCGGGGCACCATGAGTGAGGGCCTGGATCAATGTTGAAAGCAGGGTCAAAGCATCGGGCTCAGGAGCAGTAGTGCAAACCCCTGGTCTACCACGAGTCAAGGTTTCATTGGAAGAATGGTTGGAATCTGCGAATTCCGCAAGTGGGTCCGTTGGAACATCCCGTGGAGGAGTCTGAGGATCATTGAGGGGTTCAACAGATGGCAATTTAGAAGAAGGAAGGGGATCTAAGGGTTGTTGGGCCCGAGCAACGCTGGTTCTCCCTACCCAATGGATATCATCATTGTAAGGGGTAAGGGAAGTGTTCCCGGTTGAGCAAGTATGTGAAATCAAGAAGAAAAAGTCTACTATAGGTTGGCAAGCTACAATAGATGAGTTGAGTTAGTTAATTTACTGTCACACAACCACCCCATGTACTATAGGGCAATTCTTAGATGATTGTGAGCGCGGAGGAATGCTGAGTGCAAGGGCAAGTGCAAATAGCAAGGCTCAGTTGCAAAGTGCAAACTTAGTTATGCCACTCAACAAACGGCGAGGGAATGGAATTTGTTCCAAAGAGGGAAACTCAACCTGAGTCCAATGTGATAACTAGGTTGTAGCAAAATGCAAGAACGTATGAAATTAACTAACTGAGGAGACAATCATCAGGCAAGGGGGTAGCCCTTATAAGGTAATCCAAAGTGACTAGATACAACCTGGTGGTGAGCTAACTACAGTTGAAGGCGGTGAGGCAATGAGTGACAGGAACGGGATAGGAAATAAAGCAATAGTACAATCATATCCAAGGCCATGGCATAAGTGCAAGACAATAGAATCTGAGCGTACAAATGTATGATGAATTGGGACAGGAGCAAATGACGTTGAAGGTAATGCAAATAGAAGTAATAGTGTATGCAGGGTAGGGACTAGTCCAATTGCAAACTGTACAGTAATGATGGCTTAGTTAGACGTAGATGCAAACTAACAAACAGTGCGTGACCAAAGATGGAAGTCCAAGGCTGTTGATGGGCCAGGGAAGGAGATTGGATCTCATAATGGATGGCCAACCGGTATGGAGTTAACCGCAAAGTTTTCAAGTATATACTGAGTTGGTCACCAAGATTGGAAGGTCAACGCGAGCCAGAGGAAATAGCGGATTGCACCATTGATGTTGTGCTTTATTTGTGTCACGCTTATAGACTGAGGTAGATGGTACTGAGGAGAGGACATGTTGAAGTGATGAAGACAATAATTCCTAAGTGCGAGGCGTGACAGACGCAAGCACCTCAGCAACAGCAACTTCTTCTTCAAGCCCTGCACCAACTCTATTTTTGAGAAGATTGGACAAGCAATCATATTAGCAACCCTATCCTTACCCCTGACTCATGAATTCCAGGACTTCCCGACGGCATATCAGATGTACAAGGCGGCACGTGCAAAATTCAATAACGTCAGCAGGGCGGCACAAATGAATGTCTGGAGAAAGTTCATGAATTTCAAACTGGAAGAATCAATGTCTACGGTAGGCGTGTCGACAAAGCTCAAGGAATGGTGGTGGGAATGGTCGAACCAGCATTTTGATCTTACGCGCGACACTTTCCTGGCATTTGTCGTACAAAACGGTTTGCCGCATGGATCAAGGCTGAAAGACAAGGTGGACCGTCGCTTGGAACACATGTTAATGGAGGACAATTGGCGACAAATCTTGCTCACGGCTGTATTACATCTTGTGGAGTCCTGTCGCCAACAATTAGAACACGACCGACTTGGACGCCACAATAGCACGGTTTTAACAACGACCCTAGCGGCGACAACCAACATCGCCGGACGGCTTTTGGAAGACGCCTTCCCTGAAATCTCTTACCCGATCGAGGCGTACCTCAACCAGATAGACGAGGAAAAGTGGGAACAAGCGATGGCCTTCTTTGCCGCGAGGGCTGGGAGATGTTGGCAGTGCGGGTCCAACAACCACGTGAAATGTGACTGTCCCAACCAACAACGGATGGATATGTCATCACATGGGAACAAGTACAGTACCGCGCATCCTCCCATTTTTCCTTCCAATCAAATCTATCCAATTTTTGGTGCTGTATATCCCCCTGTGAACAACGCTTCGGCGCCACCCTTTGTGTCGCCCAACACACCACGCGGCCCGACGGTGGCGAAGCCGGGACTCAGGCAGGCGGACTATTACCGACCTGCCCCGCCAAAGGGATATGATTCCAGGCGGGGCCTAGGTCAGACCAAGGGCCAATCATCCACAACGGCACGGATGATTGAACTAGGTTCCCTACCGGATGACCTGTCAGAGTTGTCATTCAACAACCTGGGCGGCAATGACGATGTGAGTTGCCTCCCAATCATTGACTCTGGTGCATCGCATAGCCTGACGGGCAGTATGTCTCTCCTGCATGACTTTCAAACCCTGGCCAAACCGATCCCGTTGGCGGTAGCAACAAGAGGAAGCCAGGATTATGTCACCGGATTTGGGACATTAAAGATACGCGGACCCAGAGGAACCATCATCTGCCTGAAAGGCATATTGTTTAGCGCTGCAGCGAGAGCGACACTTATTTCCTTGGCCAGTTTGAGACGAGATGGCTGTTCCTTCGCATATGATGTAGCTAAAGATTCTTTTGAATTGTATTCACCCGCATCTGAACATCTCTTGTCATGTCCGTTTGATAAATTGAATCGCAGATGGGCCATCACTGACAGCCTGTTACATACGGTTTTGAAAAGTGCAAACCCTTGTTTGGTCCCTGTGCCCACGAGCAGAGAGCTGCACCCACCTACGCCAATCACCGTGCGCCAATCGAGCTCGCAAGATGCCGATGAAATATTCATTGCGCCGGTTGGAGACCCCGCACCATATCAGTGGGACGGAAATGACCTGTCAGCCGACGAGCGCAAACTACTGATGTGGCATTGAGTATTTGGCCACATAGGTCTCAGACAGCTCCGGCGAATGATCAATGCCAAGCTAGGCTTTGGGCTGCCTGATAAGATTCCCCCGGGTTTCATACACTGCCCCGTTTGTGCCGTCAGCAAAAGCACAAAACTGAACCCCCTGGCATCTTCCCGACGGGAACCGACCAAGCTTGAGATCATTGCGGTGGACCTGATTGGACCGTTCAGTGTTGAAACTTACCTGGGAGGTCACTTCCTGTTAACGCTCGGTGATGTTTGGTCAGGCTTTTCTTATGTAAAAGTGCTGACAAAGAAATCGGAGGCCGCAAAAGTGATAGTTGACACAATCAACCAACTGGAACTAGCAACAGGCGAAAAGGTCAAGATCCTGAGGAGTGATAATGGCGGTGAGTTTGCCAACAAGTTTCTGAGCGACTTCTTGTCCTCGAAAGGCATTGTGGGCAAACAATCACTCCCATACCATCACTATCAAAACGGGATGATTGAGAGATTCAACCGAACCGTTGGCGACATGGCGAGGTCAATATTGAACGACAGCAAGTTACCGAAGACCTTCTGGGGCTTTGCCTTCACCTGGGCGACCTACACGTTGAACAGGATCACATGCAAAGCAAGTGGGTCGAGCACCCCACATGAACTGATGTTTGGAGTCAAACCACAACTGGACCGGCTGCGAATCTTTGGGAGCACGGCATACATTCACATCCCCGAAGAGAAACGTGGAAAGCTGGACGATCGAGCGATCGAAGGTCGAGCGGTCGCTTACCTCGAGGAGTCAAAGGGTTGGCTCTTCTGGATACCCTCCAAATGCCGATTCATCAAGTCTGCCATGGCCCGTTTCGTGGATGACACGCCGCGAATACTAACGGAGAAGGACAGGCAACCCGCGTCGAATTTGATTCATGCATTCTTGAACAAGCTCACCCTGGGGAACTTTGAACGCAAGGAGCTATTTGCGTCACAAGAGGTCATGGTTGACCAAATCCTAGCAACCTGCGCTGCTTACAATATATCAGTCCCTAAAACGTTCCACCAGGCGACGAAGTCAGAAGAATGGCAGAAGTGGCAAGCGGCAATAGCGAGGGAGCTGGAGTCACTCGACGCGATGGAAGTCTGGGAAGCTCTCCCGATGCCGGAAGGCATGGTGGCTTTGGACTGCCGATGGGTTTTCGCCATCAAGAAAGCTTTTGGGACGGGTGAAGACATATATAAGGCATGATGCGTGGCCAAAGGTTTCAAACAAACCAAGGGTGTTGATTTCGAGGAAACCTTTGCCCCAACAGCCACCTTCATCTCCCTACGGATCCTTTTGACGATTGCTGCACACCGTCATTGGCCAGTTTACAGCTTTGACTTTGTGACGGCTTACCTTAACTCCAAAATCAACAAGGAGGTCTGGGTAAAACCCCCACCGGGCATGGACCTGCCAAAGGGTCACGGGCTGCGCTTGAAGAAGTCACTTTATGGCACCCGCCAAGCTGCTTGCTGCTGGTGGCGCCACCTGCAGGGCATACTAGGCTCTCTGGGGTATAAGCCGTCCCAGTACGACACATCACTCTACGTCCTGACGAACAACTCAACGGATGGGATCATATGGGTTCACGTAGACGACGGCATTGCCACGGGCTTGTCAGACAAAACCTTGCGCCAGCTGGAAGTTGACCTCAAGAATCGTCTGAAGATTAAGTGGTCCGAGTTGATCTCAAGCATTGTGGGGGTGGAGGTTGAGAGGAACGACAGGGGATTTGTTCTACAACAACCAAGACTGATCGATGGTATACTATTGCAATTTTGGTGTGGTGGCGGGACAACATTGACGCCACTCCCGCCTGGATTCAATGCAACAAGCAACACTGACGGATTGGTAGATCCAGGTAAGTTCCTCTCTGTCATGGGCTCTCTGAGCTACCTTGCAGTGGGGACTAGGCCAGACATAGCTTTTGCCGTGAACGACTTATCACGCTTTGCCTCCAACCCCAACCACGACCATTGGAAGGGCGTCCGGCATCTACTCAGCTATGTGGCTGGCACGCGGAACATGACACTCAACCTCTACCCAAAAGAGGACTCGATGTGCCTAAGATGCTACTGCGATTCCTCCTGGGGTGGTGAGTTCTCTCGTGCTTCATATGGGGTGTTCATATCTTACCTATCGTGCCCAATACTTCGGATAGCACGCAGGGAACAGACGGTTGCAGCTTCCACCTGCCACGCCGAATACATGACGCTAGGGGTAGGCACCAGGAATTGTCTTTGGGTAATCAACTTACTGGAGGACTGTCTAGGTGACAAAGAGGTAGGCAACATCCTATGTGACAACGAGTCGGCGATAAAAGTCTCGTCCGATGATTCATCCAACAAGAGGACGAGACACTCTGACCGGGAGTTCTTTATCACCAACGACGCGTTACGCCGTGGCAGCTCCCGCATACACTGGATACCTTCCAATGCGCAGATAGCTGACATCTTTACCAAACCGTTGGGGAGAGATATATTGACAAAAATGAGGGGGGCAATCATGCCACAGTGAGGCTGCGTTTATCGGTTTATGACTGAGGAGGGGGGTGTTAGAGCTGACACTAACATGTCACACTAGTATCACTAAGTCATAATACCGCCTGTATATAATGTGAGAACATACTGAACCTGTGAGACTTAGTGTAATACAATCACTGAGTTATTACCATAACAAACACCTGAGCCATTACAACCCCAACCACGCCGTTACCCATCGACTCGACTTGCGACCAACACGACAACCGAAGGTTCTACGTGAAGCTGACTCAGGAGGAGGGCGCGACTAGGATCAAGTGAAGGTAACTTAGGACTCTTCTCTCATTCTTTCTTCGCTATCCATCTCTATCAAAATCCTCACTCAGTCTTGTTCTTTCATTCAATTTCAACTCACACCGACCGGTCAATCCAGGCTTGTTTCCTATTTCATTCCTCATATACTGTGTCAGACCAACATCGTAGGACTAAGCCTGTGTTGATCTATCTCAAGGTATTCACCTGTTCTTGTCTCTATCGCTGTCATCCCCACTCAATCGACTTACTGTTTTTGTCTCTATTTCAATCTATCTCAAGTAATTCAATTGCCAGTTTAAGCCATCTAAGGAAGTGATCACGACGTGAAATCACAGTCTTCTTGCCGTACTTTTTGCATTTGAGCGCGATAAAAGGAAGTCAAAAAGAACAGCAGATATTTCTAGACATGCTTTCGCCTTGAATCTGTTGGAGTTTGCCGAAAATTTTGAAAATGCATGTCTTCGGTTCTGTTGTTCTTGGCCACATCTTCCTTCAAACGGCGCTAAGAGAGCATTCAACTATCTTTGCAAGCCCTGTAGAAGTTAGCTGGTTGAAATCCGTTGACTTCGATCCGAGTTCAGAAGGTAACCATCCACATACGCCTTGTCACTCGCGAAACGTAAGAAAGCCATTGATCAATTTTTTGTTTCCGCTTTCCTTAAGGTTTCAATACTCAGATATCGGAAAACCGAATGGAAAACGATATCATGAATGTGTGAAAATATTGCTATAGACTCGCTGAACTCCCCTCGCTGAGTTGAAACCGCTGCAGACTCACCCGAAATCGCCTCCAGGGAAGAAGAGAAACAAAGTGGACGTGGGTGCCGCAAAGTTTTTTCTAAGCGTTGCACTCTCAGCTGGCTTATTACATATTTTTTTTTTATTTTTTGTAAAAAAACATAACAAGTTGACCCGCGAGAAAACAAAGAAGAAGACATGGAATCTAATCGTGAGTGTTGACAACGTTGGGGCGGATCAATTTTTTGCGCGTTATTGATTAAAAATAAATTCCGAAAAAAAACATACAGATAAATTGAAACTGAGAGATAAGATTAAGGAAATATATCAAAGTGTCCTGGAATTCTTGTCAAAAGAGTTGAAAAATGATTACCGCCAAGATGTGGAAAAATACTCACAATCTTCAAGAGAAGGTCTTACGACACCGCCAAAGCATTCCGAGATTGATGGAGACAAGATGCATACATTTAAGTCGAGTTCAAAGGTTTCGGTTCTATTCAACCAACAGAATGTCGCTCATAAGTCTGATTCTAATCTATACAAAGTCCTGAAAGTCCCATTGAGGATCTGGAAAGAGGATAGAGGGGTGAGGAATGTGGGATACTGGAAGACAGCCATCATTCGAGACGTGTCACTTATGGAAAAGCTTGTGACATCAAATCCCGGAGGTCTCCAAGAACTCATTAACGAGAACAATGGAGAGATTATCTCTTATTACATAACTCAGAGCTTCCCGCCTCACGAAAGCTGGGAAGGTGTCTACTCAAACTTCCACACAAGACTTAGCCTTTCACAGAGTCCAATGACCAAAGAGATCCATGGGATTCTAGGTTGTTAGTATTTCTTTTCTTTTGTTGGTTTGGCATGTTGGCCGCTCTTGATAACTGCGTTCACCATCTAATTTTCTTTTTCATTGTCTTTCCCTGAAGTGCTCAACAAGGATAGATGGATCAACATTGAAGTCAGATACATGAAAGCTTTATTCAATCATATCTCTAAGGCATTGGAGCCAACCAAATCCTTCAGTTTGATTTGGAATAGCTTTCTGAATGTGGTTTGGCATGGAAATGATGTAAAAAATCATTTGGGTCAATTAAGAGCAGCTATCAAGGACTTAATGAATAAATTCACCTTTTTCTTTGGTTTAGCTAAAGCCAGAACCTCAAAGGCTTTTCATCTCACTGAGATGAAGGTCCTTCATAACATTTTACATTTCACAATGCGCTATTATAGAGGTGTCATGTTGGCGGAATATTTAAATGAAATCAAAGATACCATCCTTTACAACCAACTGAAGGTTTTTGAGGTGGCAATCGGTTTGTTATCCTGCACAGCTCATTTGAAACTCATCAAGAATCAAAATCCCTCTAGATTGGATGAAATTTTACAGGAATTTGGTATTGATTACAAGACCTTGCAACTGCCATCAACATTATTCAAGTCAAATTATCTTACGGGCAAAAACACAGATTGCAGTGTTTCTTTGTTTTTGAAATATGACAGGGAAAGCTTGGTGAAGAAAACTTTTTTCAATCCCAAAAAATACAATTCAATCCCTGAAAAGATATTGATAGAAATTTTAAAAAACCATAAAAAACATTACCCCAAAGATGTTTATCCAAATTCACTTAAAACCTTTTGAAATTCAATTTCAAAGTGGAAAATTCAAGCCAAGAGATACCTCTACCAGAAATAGATACACAACAGAGAGGGCGGAATCCCCTATTTCAATCAATCAAATGAAAAAATAATCCTTCAGAGCATCAAAACCTTTGCAAATCATAGAGAGGATGCGGAAAATCATGAGACCAATGCAATACTGTACAATGGTAAAGAGTGAGAACATTACTACAGCATGGTTTTTGAATGTATTTACCATTAAATATCAGAAACATTTTCAAATTTTAAAATAGATTTGTAATTGAATATTGAAAGAATCTCTGAGAATTTTTTATCACCTTTGAGATGAGTAGAAGATTGTTTAAAAATATAAAATCTGAAATGAAACCTTAAATGCATAAGTTCATCACCAAATTTGAAGAAATAATCCATTCATTTTATCAAAATGCAATTTAGTACATTCTAAGCATCAAAAGATCCAATAAAATCACTCCTTCTTTCTACTAGTTTCAATCAAAGTGAAATTATTAAATTAATTATGCAAAGATAGGTAATTTAGAAACTTGTTCATTTGTGTGAATCAAATTGTCCAATTTAATTCATTTAAAACATAAAATTGGGGCCATTTTTACCAAAGGTACCCTCTTATAAGGTTTTTTTGAGAGATCAATGGTACTGAAATTTCTTGGGTACCTGATTATACATAAAGCCCGCATAAAATATATTTTTAAGTTTTAATTATTTTTAGGGTGAATCAAGGTTATGAGGGAGAATCAGAGTTAGAAAACCAGCCATTTTGTTTGAGCAAACCCAGCATTTTTAATGGCGGGTTTCTGAAATAAACCTACCCCCTAACTGGTGTATTTTGAAATGGGAGATTTCATGAAAATGGTGGATTTCAAAAATAAAACATGCCATTTATGCACCATCACCCATCCACCATCCATACCATGCAAAACACCCATCCACACCTCCACCTCAGCAAATCCATACCAATCCCATCTCTATTGCATCACACACATGTCATCTCCATTGCTTCACACACATCCCATCATCATCTCATCCCCCCACATCACATCACCATCTTTCTCAACATTTCCAATCAAAATTCCCAGCAGCAAGTTGAAAACAAAAAAAAGCTGACTGGACTTTTTCTATTATTTGACTCTGATTCAGACTCCAATTTGGAATCAAATTGGTTAGCTTTGAATTCTCTATTGGAAAAGCAAGATGTGGTTCCAAGAAGAAAGAATCTCCACAAACCTATGTATGAAAGTCAAAAGCTTCATCTCCTCCCTGAATTAAGATTCAAGCAACTGTTCCAAACTTTATTGCCTTCATTCATGAAACTTTTGGAGATGATTGGAGACCACCACATCTTCCAGAGAAATTCTTGTAATCATCAACAAAATGCAGCTATCCAACTGGCAGTTTTTCTATGTATATTGGGATCAAATGGAAATGGAGCAGAAATTCATGAATTAGACAATCTTTTATCAGGTGCTTATGGAACCATTGACTTATACACCAAAAGAGTCATGATTGCTATCCTATATTTCCATTGCTCAGTCCTTTGTTGGCCAAACAAGAAGAAATAAAGGGGATATCTCAAGTAATGGATAACAAAGGCTGTCCTGGCTGCATTGGTTTTGTTGATGGAACAACTATCCCCTTGAGGCAAAAACACAAGCTAGATGGCAACCACAATTTTGATTGGAAAAAAAGGAAATTGATTCATTTCTTTTCCAAAGCATTTGATAACACCTTTGATATTGCACTGAAAAAATATGTTTTATCTGTATGTATAGATAATCTGTGGAACTACAACCTTTTTTTGATAACAACAAGAAGTTAATATAACTCCATGCTGGCCTTCCAGGTTCTTGTCACACTTCATATGTTTTCAATTAAATGTGGATATCCCAAAAACCAGAGAACCACTTTAACCAAGATCAATAACTTCTGGCTGATTCAGCTTATGCTAGCGGGAAATATGTGGTTACAGCATACCATAATGTTTCATCCAATGATCAAGCCAAAACTTATTTCAACTATCTTCTTGCCAAATCACAAGTTTGGATTGAGCATTCCATAGGAGTCCTGAAAATAATATGGGCCAGCTTAAGGGAAATGCAAAACCAGCTTCAAAATTCCAAAGAAATAAAGATCCTCATCAAATGGATTGTAAGTTGTGTAATCCTTCACAACCTTCTGGCAAAAATAAAAGATGAATGGGAAAAAATATTTGAAGAAAATATTCCCAATCCTCCTTAAGTCATCCCTGTCTCATCTAGCCCCTCATCTTCTTCCATGAGAGAGAAGATTCTACCCCTCACACTTGCTCCTTTTGATGAGTAGCATACAGTTTTTAAATAGGTAAAAAATAACATGACAGTATTTTTGTTGTTGTAAAACCAAGAATCCTAGGCTGACTTGGTTTTTTTCTTTTTTCTTTTTTCTTTTCTTTTCTTTTCTTTTCTTTTTTTTCTTTTGGTGTAATTAGATAAAATATAACAAAACCTCCACCTCATACCTCATTACACCAAACCACTGGTCTACTCCTTCCTCCTGCTCACCAAACCCCCCCCACTTCACCTACCACCAGTCCACTCCTTCCTCCTCCTCACCAAAACAACCAGTCCATTCCTTCTTCCTCCTCACCAAACCAACCAGTCCATTCCTTCCTCCTCCTAAATAAAATGCCACACTGACCACTTCCACCTCACCATCCACCTCCACCTCAATTGCTATTCTTTGCTCAGCACCCTGCCCCAGGTAAGTACCCCCTCCCTCCTTCTCCTCCTCATCACCCCCCCCCTCCTCCTCATCTTGCTAAACTCCTCTATCCTTCTGCCCCTTTAGCCAATCCTCCTTCCCCTCCTTTTCTTGTGCTTTGTTTCTCATTTGAGGCTTGGCCCCCTGGTCCTGAAAAGCTACCCCTCCTCCTCCTCCTCCTTGTTCTGATCAATTGATAAATTTATTGCCAATTGGTGGATCAATCAATTGGTGAATCAGCAATCAATTGATTGCTAATCAATTGACATGAAGTGTGCTGACCCCCTTCACCTCCTCCTCCTCAGGAAATCCCCCCTTCTTTCTCTTCCATTTCTCATTACCCTGCCCCAGGTCAGTGAAAGAAATTAATAACCCAGTGGACCAGGACAACTATTTGATCTCAGAGATAAAATGAAATGAGTGAATGAAACAAACAATCCTGCAATTTTCTGAAGGAAAGAAGAAACTATACCAACAGGAAGGCTGAGAGATGTAGGCTCAATAGCTCTAGAAATAATTCTCAACTAATTTGATTGCTAAAAATTGGCGGACACTACAGAGCATTAGTTCCAACATTAAGAATCATGATTGACAGAAAGGAAATACTATCATTTGCCAGAAAACTGTCCGCAATTTTCAGCGCGCATTTCCAGCTGGACAAGAAGCTGAAAAATGCAGAAAGCCTTGGGAAAAAACTGGATGCGCACGGTTCAAATCCGTTTTACAATATTTCCTGTGACAGGTTGCCTGTATCAGTCTTCCTGTCCGGTTTTTTCTCAAACCTGCCAGAAGGCTGGGCTACTGCTTTGGCTCCATTGACCAACCCTCATCACCTAGCCTGGAATCCATCAACTCAAAGTAAGATTGATAAAAGTTTCATTTGCCAAGAAACTATGCTTCACTGGATGGTTGGAAGCATGATCTGGATGGATGGAGACACAAGGTGCAGCAGGATTTGAAAAGCAATCAGGTTTGTTGAAGGATTTGAGAGGGCTCCTTCTGCTTGTCAAAAGATTGAACAACCAATTGCTTGTGGGTGTCCAGCCTTCCGCCTGGACAACCAAATTGGGTCTCATCTGGCAAGGATAACCATTGTGATCTTCAACAGTTGCAGGATGAGTTTCTTGGACGCCAGAGTTGTTTGGGGGCCCCTTTTCAATGGGACTCAAGCAGAGATGTTGATTGGAAAATGAGTGAGAGGATCAAGCCTACCTGGAAAAACCTGGTGGGTTCCAAAGAGTATCATCCAAGCTACGGTGACGGTCATCATCCAAAGGAGCACTGAAGCCCTCTGAGAAGGCTTTGGCGGATAATTGTTTGCTACCCAAGTTGGTCAGAGGGGGAGTGTCTGGGGACTGATGACCGTTGATCCTCAACCCTTGACAGGTGGGAAGGTGGCCCTTGATCATACACACAATAATTGACGGAGGATGGCTAGATTATAAAGCTTGATGTGTTATAAAGTTTTTGGGGGCCTCTTTTGTCATTAAATTCTACTGCAAAAAATGCTGTCTGCCAAAATTAAAACATGGAAAAGTTATGGTAAAAAATAGGACAGGAAAAAGGAAAAGCCAGACAGCTCATTCTGAATGACTGACCTGTTTAAATTAAATTGAGGACAAAAAAAAAGGAGGACAAAAATTCTGAAAAAGAGGACAAAATCCATGAAAAATGTGGAAAATTTTCTGGAAACTGATAGTAAAATGAGAACAGAGCAGCATACTGGTTATTGCAGTCTGAGAATCTGAGGAATCAATCTTGAGACCTTCTGGCTAAAGTGAGTAGACCTGGAGGATTGAGGTTAGTCCATTAGTATGAGGCAGATTGGAGTGTTGAATTAATGTTCTGCTTTACCAGCTTTGAAGATTATTCCAGACTGGTTTGTGATGAGGTTGATTTTTGATGGGTGAGTAAAATGAGCGACAAGTGAGTATTCTAGAGTGGGTTTGAGAAGAAGGGGTGAGTTTATTGAAGTCTGGAGTGGAAATGAATGAGGGTCAATTACTGAAGAGACAAAGGTAGTTGACTTGAGGATACTTGCAAGTATCCAGACTTGGAGTTTCTAAATCAGTGCAATAGTGCATGAGTGAGAAAGTCAGAGGTGATTTACAACATCCCCCCTTAATTCAACATGCAGATTTCAAACACTAATGTGGTGTACAAGTATTGAGATTGAAATTCAATTGGAACTTTTAGTCAGAGTGTCCGCCACCATTAAGTTGGAATTCACAAGTTAAATCTTGATCCAATCTTCCTTGAGATTTGTTCAATGGCTTTTTGTTTTCAAGTTGATGAATTTTGTCTTAGATTTTGACCCAAAATGGATAATCTTGTTGAGGAGTCCTTTGTTGTCTATGAGGTGGCAGTTTGAAACTTTTTCAATCCTCCATAGTTTGGATATCATATGATTGATCCATCTTGATTCTAGCTGTCCATTTCTCATAGAATTCAACTTGGCTTTGGTGAATGAGTGGTTTATGCTTTGCTGGCGCCGCCTGGTCCAATAGACAGGGGCTCCTTGGAAAAAGCAAATGAAACCCGTCTGAGACTTCCTGGTGTCAGGATTGTCTGCCCAGGTTGTGTTTCTGTAGACTGTCAGACTGTCCCCTTCATGATTCTTTGAGATCTTGAGAGACTAGTCCTTAGTAATGGCAAGGTATTTCCGGACCCTGACTAATTTTTTCCAATTTTTGATGCTGGGATTTTTGGAGAAGCGCGCAAGGGAGGAAAAGGCAAAAATTATGTTGGTTCAAGCCAATTGAGCAATGAAGTTGAGCCTCCCAATTGGAGATCATTATTTTAAATTTAGCTGGTTCAGCTTGTTTTTCTCTTCCTTGGGGGTGGTATTTAGCTGAAGAGCGGGAGTAAACAGATTATTTGAGAATTGGAAATTTGTCATCTTCATCTCTTCAAGACCCTTCTCTATGTGCAGAGCAAGTGAGAGTTTAATGGAATGCTTGTCTTGTTGTACTTTCATTACTAGTAGGGTGTTTGGGAGATGAGCTGAGGAGTTGGGGAATTTGTTGAGAAAACTAGCCTTGAGAGTCTCAAAATTGCCAACCATAGCAATTCATCAACATGAAAAAAGATTGCAGACTTTTTATTGTTTCCTATATTTAGACAGGGATTGGCATTGGATGGAGTGAAGCCTTGAAGTTGTATTGATTTGGTCAGAGTTTGGTTCCAATTATTTTGAGCCTGTTTAAGTCCACAAGGTGATTTCTTTAGCTTGAGTATCAGAATCTTTTGCTTGGACCCCATTGGTCTTCTTATGTACACATCTTCATCCAGGGGAGTGTGTAGAAAGGCCCCTTTTATGTTTAATTGGAGCATTTGGAGATCCTTCTCAACTGCCCAAAGTATTGCAGCTCTGAGAGAGGCAACCTTTCCCGTTGGAGAATAAGTTTTGAGGTAGTCAACTCCGTAACTTTGATTAAATCCCTGAACACAGACTCTTTTTTTGTAGGTTTTGGGTCCCTCATGGATGTTTTTTTTTTTGATTTTGAAAGTGTACGTCAAATTCAGCAAATTTGTGGGCTCTTCTCCAAATTAATCCTCCCAAACTTCTAGTTCTTTGCAAGTGTTGAGTTCTATGTCAAGGGATTTGTGCCAAGGTTTTGATTTGATGGCCTCAAATACATTCTTTGGCACAAAGCTTGCTGAGTAACCATAGCTCTGAGGCTTTCTGATCTGGTGATGGTCTCTGAGGATTCTTCTGGTTGCTGGAATGGCGGTGAGCTGATTTATTACGGTCTCCTTGTTGCTTCTGGAGTCTTTGTATTTGGGCTCAGATTTGATTTCAGATTATTTGACTTGCGTGGGATTGTCCTTTGATTCCAAGGATTGCGGAGGAACAGTACATTGTATGGTGTCAATGTTTGTCTGGTAATTGAATTCTTCTGGCCAGTCATCCAGAAAAGAGGAGTTGACCTTGTCAAATATTACGTGCTTGGTCTCTATCAAAACCCCTGACTGCATGAGCACCCTGTAGGACAGGATTTTTGGTTGATATCCTATGAGTCTGCCCCAAGCAAATTTTTCTTCAAACTTATTTGGTTTTAAATTGGTGAGATTGAGGTAATTCAGAACTGATCCTATTGGTTTAAGATAATTTCTTGGAAGTTGGGACCTGTGCATGCATTCCCAAGGCGTTAATCCTGAATTGTTGGGGATCTGGTTGAGAGATACAGCACAGCTTTTGATTGTTTCATTCCAGTACAATTGGGGAATTTTTGAGGAGGCGTGCGTCAATTGTACCAATTCAGCTATTGTTTGATTCAATTTTTCAGCACGTCAATTGTGTTGAGGATGGTAGGGTTTTGAGATAGTGCTTTGAATTGATTTGTTTTCTAGAAATTTATTAATGTTGTTGTTGATGAACTCACCTCCTCCATTGCTGCATAGTTGTGTGGGGTACTAGCCCAATCAATGATACTCTTTCTCAATGAAGAAATTGAATGAATTGTCCAGCCTTGCTTTTGTTTTTCAAAGGAAGGAAGCCTATATAGATGTTGAAATTATCAACAAGGGTTAGGAAAATTCTGTAGCCCCCTCTTGCTTTTTGGTTGATGGGACCCATGAGATTGACATGAAGAAACTGGAAGAATTTGGAGGCTCTAGTTGAAACTTCTTTGAAAGGTTACCTGGTGATCTTGGATTTGTTGCAACTTTTGCATTGAAAAGTCTTTTTTAGCTTATTGGAAATCAACAAGCCCAGGTACTTCTCCATCCTAGCAACACTTGTGTGTCCTATTTGAAGGTGAAGCTGGGTAATGTTGTTGGAGGATGCAAGGTAGGTGTGGTTTTCAGGAGAATTGATCATCAGCAGCTTGTTGATGATTTGTGTCAGCTTGCTACTATGTACAGAGCAACCTGTCAATAGCAACACAAAACTATGAAAAAATAAGAAAATCTCAATTAACAAAATAAGGAGTGAGAAATCCATAAATATTATTACAGAAATGGATTCCTCACCCAAAATTAGGTAGGGTCACTCACTGACCCAACCCTTGAATTCCAAGCCCTTATATTTTTAAAATAATTAAAAAGAAAAGTACTAGAAATTACGACTCCAGTATGGCACTTTTTTGCCATTCTAATATTTCACACGTATTGTCACGTATAGGGTTTACACCTAAAATTAACCCAGAATTGAGGTGTTGTGTATATTTTAGGAGTTACATGCGGAAATGTGTTATGTCACAATTCCTGCGCGCAGCCCCGCATCATTACAAATCCCTACGTACTAGTAGTAGAAGATTCCTGCATACTAGAGAACCGCGCGCAGCTGATTCTGCCACGCACGCAGCGGATCTTACCCTGCGCACATCTGTACTAACTGATCCCCGCTTCTGGATCAGTCGTGACTCATCTGACAACCAGGTACCGCTCAGAAGAGCTACAACCTAGTTAGGGTTGCCTAGTATATGTAACAAACTGACATATGCATCACTAATGATCTAAAAAGATTAAAACTTAAATAAAATTAATAAAAATGAAGTTTAAAACATTTTTTTAATAATAAATCAAAGATCAAGGATTATCACGTCAATCACTGACCCTGATCTTTAAAGACCACAAAACACTACAAGGAGTATTCATAAAAATTATTAAAAATTATCTACATGATCAGAAGATGATGGAAAATTAGTAAACATCCACATCTACCCGCTTTAAATCAATATCAATAGTAAAAAGGAAGGATGAGTGCAGAATGATCAAATTTACGCCATAACAGATTAACAGATCCTGTGGCTAAAATAGTACAGAAATCCAGCAGATCTAAGGACAGCTGATTGACAGCACCAAGTGGACGTGCTAATCTTGCCCTGAATGGATTTCCAGCCTCAGCCCACGAGCAGAACCATCTCTACGTGCCCTGAGAAGATCAAAATCACCCCAAAAAGGTATTTATACAGACCTCTTTGGATCCATTATTCCATCATCAGTTTACCAGGAATTATTTATTATCAATCAGACACCGTGTCATTGTTGATCAAATGCTTATATGAAGATAAGCGGGTGATTTATGACTTATTCTGTAGTAGTATTATTTACCTTTATTAACCAATCAACCATTGAAGTTTAGTCAAGAAATCTACCCCATCTGCTCTGAAACCCTTCCAATTATTCCAGGATTTTCGTTGTAAAGTGCTCAGAGTGAGCGTTACCCTTCCTGTCTTGGCCATTTGAGCTGTTAAGCCCAGCCATTAGTGGAATAAGTCCTTTCTAAGGCACCCATCTTTATTCCAAGGTTCTTAAACTGCCTAAGGAGGCCCCTTGAAGAGAGGTTTCTAGTCTGTAAAGATCCCCAGTAGTATAATACTGTGGCCCCACTTTTATATTATATTGATAACCATTTACTACCAAACCAATTAAACCTTGCAACTGCTCTTATTAAAAAATTTATTTGAGCTTCTAAGTGTTTATTATTATCATTCCAGCATTTTATCACTCTCTGTAGCTAAAGGACTGCAAGGTTCCTGGTATCAGAGAGCTGACAACTTGCCCTTTGAGAATAGCCTGTCCATCCTTGGTAAGCTTGAATTCTGGTGGTTGGAACGTGTGGTTGAATTTTAGGAGGGCTCCCTGACTGAGAAACTTCCCCATCAATAAGAGATTGAAGTTTTCTTTGGGTGTCCAGGAAGCTTCTTTCAGTTCAAGGTTTGATCTGCCAAAATTGAGCCTTGCAGTTCCTTGTCCCATTATGGGTAGTCTGGCTACAGGTTTCCCAGTCTTGATGATTTCTGTGCCATCCTTGTCTGAAATTTGAATTAAACTGCTTCTTTTATTGATCATGTGGATTGAGCAGCCAGAATCAAGAATGAATTGGCTGATGTTATTGGACTGAATATTAGTGAGAAAGTGAAAGTATGAGAAGAAGTTGGCTGATTTGTTTCTCTTCTTTTTGATTTTTCTGGGTTTGAAGTCCTTAGGTCTAAGCTCTGGAAACTCCATCCAACAGTTCTCTTGGGAGTGGTTCTTTACCAATAGGTTATGGATGCTGTTGGTGCATTGTGGATAGTCTTTGTAAATGCTGATGTCAGCCTTTGAAGACAATGTGGGGTTGTTCACCTTGGAAAAATTCTCATTCTTGAACTGTATGAGATGATTCAGGACTAATTTGACTGTTATGCCTCTTTTGCCATGGTTGATCTGTGAGGAAATGGCCTTCAGATTAGGAGGGAATTTGAAAAGGAGTAGATAGGCCAGTATTTCCAAGGGTAATTCAATTCCAAACTCATTCAATTTGTTCAGCTGCACTGAAATATTTGTGACAAATTTCTCCATGTTTTCTTTGCTGAAGGGAAGATATAGAAATGCATTGAAAACTCTTGCCCTGTTGGCTGATTTCAATGATGCAAAGTTGTCTTTTGTGGCAAGCCAGATGCTTTCAGGGTTACAAACATTGGCCAAATTGATGATGTTGGAGTGAGTGGTTGCTTCCAATTTGGCAAGAATGAAGGGAGCCATGTCACTGTTGATTTCTTCATTGAGTTGAGAGAAATCATCTGGATCCTCCATGATTTGAAGAATCCCCCTGAGATCAAAAAGACTCCATTTTGACTTTCCAAATGGAGTAATTGTCTTTTTTGAGTAGTGGGGTTGATTCAATGAGGGTTTTGATTTTTATTGCCCTCATGGAGCTATCCCCCCCTGGTCTGGGTGTGGGTTCCATTGGTTTGGCCGTATCAAGCAAAGTCTTTTAAACTTGAAAGAACTTAATAAACCAGTGGACCAGGACCACTACTTTATTTCAGAGATAAAATGAAATGAGTGAATGAAACAAAAAATCCTGCAATGGTCTGAAGGAAAGAAGAAACTATGCCAACAGGAAGGCTGAGGGATGTAGGCTCAATAGCTCCAGAAAGAATTCTAAGCTTATTTGATTGGTACACATTTGCCCACACCACAGAGAATTATTTCCAAAATCAAGAATCATGATTGACAGAAAGGAAATAAAATGAGAGCAGAGCAGCATACTGGTTAGTGCGCTCTGAGAAGCTGAGGAATCAATCTTGATAACTTCAGGCTAAATTGAGTAGACCTGGAGGATTGAGGTTAGTCCATTAGTATGAGGCAGATTGGAGTGTTGAATTAATGTTCTGCTTTACCAGCTTTGAAGATTATTCCAGACTGGTTTGTGATGAGGTTGATGTTTGAAAGGTGAGTAAGATGAGCAACAAGGGATTATTATAGAGTGTGGTTGAGAAGAAGGGGTGAGTTGATCAAATTCTGAAGTGGGAAATGAATGTGGGTCAATTACTGAAGAGACCAATGTAGACAACTTGAGGAGAATTGCGAGTATCCAGACTTGGAGTTTCTACATCAGTGCAATAGTGCATGAGTGAGAAATTCAGAGGTGATTTCCAACAGTCAGAACCCCCCCCTCCTCCTCCTCCTGATCAATTTTCATTAAGCATTCTGATCCACTGCTCCTCCTCCTCCTCAGGAAATCCCCCCTCCTCTTTGCTTCTACATTGCTCATCACTCATCACCTTGCCCGAGGTCATCACCTGCCCCCCCTCCTCCTACTCCTCCTCTACCTCCTCCTGGATGATTAAAATATCTGACTGACATTTTTTTTTTGGGGGGGGGAAGATTGACTGGTACTTATTCATTTTTTTCAATGTTTGTTGATCATCTACCTCAACTACAACTTAATAATGATTTTTTTTATTCCATGCAATGCAACACATATTCCAACCCCTTTCTTTGTCTACAACCACCATTTTTCCTGCTGTTAAATTCTTCTCCCACCAAACTCAAAATGATAAACAATCACTTCAATCCTTTCTCAAACCTCACCCCAATTGAAATATTTGGATCAGAGGGAACAAGATGGGAGGAAATAATTTCATAAGAATAAAGAGAGGTGGCAAGAATAGCGCTTGTCAGCAAAGGAGGACTCAATAACAAGATTCTTGAATCTCTTTGGAGATATAAGAGGGAGGTATCAATGAACAGTTTGTGTGGTCTGAGCAAAAACTACGGCCTTTGGATCTGAATCCTGCTATCACTTCCAAAAAAAAAAGTTGAAAACCCTCCCCTGAAGAGTTTGAACAGGCCAAACAGAAGACCAAAAAGTTACATTTCTTCTCCTCTGGAAAATTATTTGTTCAAAATCAATTGGATCATGAGGCTCTTGTTGCAATAATTGATTTTTTGATGTGAATAAAATCTCTGAAGAAGAGAAGAAGGACAGCAACTTGATCACCACCTTCCTTCACCAGTCAAAAGAATTTGTGAACACTTTTGGTCCCTCAAAATCTTGGGGTGGAAAAATGTGGGCAATTGAATGGAAAAAATTGATGCACCCTTATGAAATATTTGGACAATATTTGAAGAAAGCAGCAATTCAATCTTCCCCTCAATAGTTTTTTTTTGAACCTTAGGTCTGACAAGGTCTCACCAATTTTAGGCCAAATGTTCCATAAATTAGCCAGACTGGCGCATGATTCCAGCATTCAAACAATGCTAGACAACAATATCCCCTCTTTCTCTTCATTGGAATTTGTTTCACTCCTTTTGACTGTGCCCCCCAGATCACCTTCACTTAAAATTCCTTCTATAATTCTCCCCAAATTGAAAAAGACAAAATCTCTTCCTATTGCTTTTCAATTGTGGCTCCAAAAAAAAAATAAAATGGAAAAATCACTGACAACAAGGAAAATACAGAGTATCCAATGGCCAATTTGTTTTTCCTGACTTGGGTTTTGTATTTATTTCAAAGAAAAAGGTGTGGTTGAAATTATTTGGGCAGCCAATAAGTACAAGAACTGTAATTTTCCTGCTGTGGAGACTGCCACCCTTACAAGGATGGCCATGTATATGCAAATTAACAAGACTACTCAGAACACTTGAAAAGACATGAAAAGGGGCCAAATATACTCTATAATAAAAATTTAAATAAAAATAAAAAACATTTTTTTATTGGTTGGGTTAAAAATAGTCTCAAACATTGTTGTGTTTGAAAATAATTTTTTTGTTTTTATTTTTAAATTTTTTATCAAAGTAAATATTTTAAAAGCCAAGAAATTGAGTAATTTCCTGTATTTCTTCCACTTCCCTACTGCTACCAAGAAAATAACTTTTTTCCATTCCTAGTTGTTCCCTCTCCTTTTCCAGTCTCTCTTCCTGTTGATCCTTCTCTTTTTCCTCTTTTTCAAAACTCCTGCTCTGCCTGTTTAAATTTCCACTTGGAAACCAATTTCTGCTGATGAGTCAAGCTCCTGGCTTTCTGCTTTTGCAAATAAATAGCCAGTTGAAAATACCACTTCTCCTTTTCAAATTGAATTTTTTCAGATTCACTTTTTGATTTCACTGTTTTTTGGAGGGAAATAGGAATGAGCTTGATTTTGAAAGTAAGGAGATTCAATCAATTCACTTACTTCAATCTTGATTCTGCATGATATCTTCAAAGCCAGATAAATTGGAAGCTTTTATCCTCTTTTGATGGCTATTGGGGTTGATGTTGATGGAATCAGAGGCCTTTTGCTTTACTTTTGAAGAGGAGTTTTGTGTGGGAACATCATCACTCTCATTTGAAGGAGATGTGGGAGGCCCAATTGGGTTGAGTATTTGTTCATTCAGGAATGGATGAGCCTGGTTTTTTACAATCTAAATCAGTCAGTATTAACTAGAAAGAAAGAAAAGAACTTGGTTCCTTACTTGAGCAGATGATGATGGTAGTGACAATACAGGAATAACTTTCTCCTCATTGGAAAAGTTGTTAAGTTCTTCCACCCCAGGAAGAGAGCAATTCAAAGAAGAAAGTGAGGGGTCCAAGGAAGGATTTGAATTGTTGATCAATGCTGATTTAGAGGTTATTGGAGCTGGTTCTGTTGGAATATCATCCTCTAAATTGGATTGGGGCCACTCATAGGTTTTGTTGGGATCATCATTTCTAGGCTGAGAATCCCCAGTCAAGTCCTCAGCATCTACTGAATTGGATTTTTGGGTGTAAAAAGCAGCTCAAGGGGTGATGTTGGCCTTCTTTCCAAAGATTTCATCCATTTTAATATAAAAAGGACAAATGGAGTACAACTTATCAACCAACAAGCTGATTCCCTTGGATTTATCCAAGTAAGTGATTCCAAACCCAGTGAACATTGAAATTGAGTGGGCCTTTTTATACTTGACTTGATAGTTCTTGAATTTCTCCCAAATTTGCTTTGATGAAAGATCCAGCCCAAATTTTGTTTTATTCTTCAGTTCATTGGCCATCAGAAGATTAACATTAACCTTAGAGGATGAAGGTTGGCCAACTTGTGTTTTGTTGTTGGATTTAAATCAAGCATCATAGTTGGAGGGAATTTTGAGCCAGTTTACAATGATAATTTGATCAGCTCTCTTGAGCTGACTTTAGCCTTTGGAAGCTGATGGGGGAGGATTGTTTGATGTAGATTTCCTTTGGGATGTTTTCCTTGGTCCATTGGATTTGTGTGTAGACTTGCGGGGGGAGGTTTGATGAGGGGCCATTTGAAAAGAGTAAGTGTTATGAAGGGATGAAGCAACAAGAGTTAGGATGTGATGACAGCAATAAAGTGATGAGAGTGATGAAGCAATGAGGTCAGAAATGAAAAGATGAGAGTGATGAATCAAATTTTTTCAATGAGGTTGGAGTTAGAATTTTTCTGATGAGGTTTTAGGTTGAAAAAAGGGGTGATTCAGTGGAATGATGTGTGGTTGAGGCAGTGAAATCCTTTAAATAATTTCTTTGAAAAAACCCATTTATCTTCAGGTAACTCTGACACATCTGATGTGAAATAAGTGTTTTTTTTATTTTCAATTGAAGATTTGGGTTGAAACCTGCCATTAAAAATGGTGGTTTTGGTTAACTCTGATACAACCTATTATGGATAATTTATCATTTCATTATTTTAAAAAATACTAGTGATTTGAATAGATAAAATTATAAGAGGTCTGAGAAGGCTTATTGATTATTTTCCATTAATAATAGTTTCAATTGGAAGATATTAAAGCAATAATTTATTCTGTGAATTATTTTTAAATAAATTATCCAAAAATTTGAATTGATTTATTGAAGCAACTTTCAGGTATTATTCCCAGCCCATATGCTAAGAAAAGACAATTTTTCAACAAAATATTCATAAAAAGATGAATATTCTTAGAAGAGTTTCTTATATAAGCCAAACCAAAATCAAATTTTCCTGCAGATTCAAAGTGATTCACCAGCAGAAATCATTCCCTGCATGTTTATTTTTATTTTTATTTATTTTTATTTATTTTTATTTATTTTTATTTATTTTTATTTATTTTTATTTATTTTTATTTATTTTTATTTATTTTTATTTATTTTTATTTATTTTTATTTATTTTTATTTATTTTTATTTATTTTTATTTATTTTTATTTATTTTTATTTATTTTTATTTATTTTTATTTATTTTTATTTATTTTTATTTATTTTTATTCATTTTTATTCATTTTTATTTATTTTTCTATTTATTTTTCTTTTTTCTTTTTTTTTTTTAATTTTAGGAATGCAGAATGGTTAAGAACTCAGGGGGCCACATGAAATTATTTTTCAAAATTATTGAATTTTCTCTTCATCAATTAATTTGGTAGTTCTTTTGATAATTTCCACTTATCTCATAAACACTCCTTTGAAGATAGTCTTACAATTTGAAGTGCAAGCTTGCTTTGACTTCAATCACCATCCATCACCTTCCATCTCAAACTCATACAGAATCTTCATTTGAAATTGTTAATATTCCCTTTATCTTAATTCCCACTTTTTATCCACCCATGCACACTTTTTCAGTGTAAAAGCTTCAAATTGAACCAGGCCTGGAATCTCCTTACTCAACTCCAAACTTTGAAGGATGAATATAATCCATAGTCTTTCAGTAACCTCTGGCTAAAAAACTCTCTTTCAGTTAATGTACTTCTTTTCCAAATTCTTCCCTATTTATTCTTCTCAAAGAAAAAAAACATGACCATTCTCATAGATTATCTAATCATCTGAACCACTAATTTTATCACATACATCCAATCCATTCTCCTCAATTTCTAAATTTTTATTCTTTCTCTAAAATCACTTCTCCAACCTTGATCCCAAGGTGCTTCTGAAAATAAATTCTCAATTTAACCTTCAAATGAATTTAAAATAAACTCCATCATGTTCAGTTGTGAGACTCTTGATCCTTTTTTTCCCCTCTACAGTTCAATTTATTTTATTTTTTTTGAGTGGCTGGTCTGATTCAATTTGTGTAGTTATTCTTCTTTATCTATCATTATTAATGTATCAAAACTACTTATATAATAATCCCTCATTGGGTAAGTTCTTCAGTCTTTTAAAAAAAAATTAGATTTTATGATAAAATTGTAAAAATTATTTCTTGATCTTGCATTTCAGAATCCAATGGAATTGCTTTGTGATAAATTCTTCAGGTATAAAAATTTCAAATACATAAAATATAAAAAACAGGATTATGAATATTGTGAAGTGACCACTCCTGGATCAGAACATTCCTCATCATCACTCCGAAATGTTAAAATACTAAGACACCTACATTTGTGCCATGTATAGGTGTAATCCAAATGGGATGCAAATACAGGCATCTAAGGCCCATTGGAAAACCACACGGACCACACAGGCCTGTGTGGATGTCACAGATTTGGGGGAACTGGCTTCAAAAAATGTGAAATAGGTCATTTGGTACATAGGCCATCACAGGCTCATTGGTAGGGATGGGCCACCCAGCCAAATGGGCTTTTATGGTAATCATTGGGCCCAAAGTTTATCTTGGACATACTTGATCAGCTGGGCTGGCCCCCCAAAGTGTGTATAATTGAGCTATCTGGCTGGGAAGGCCCATTGTTGCTGTTGCCTGTGTTGCAGCCCACTCAGGGCCGCTGTTTCTTTCTCATGGCCTGTTTCCTGGCCCAAAAGCCTTCATAGGGCCATTTTAGGGGGGTAGAGGGACTCTAACTGGAGTCCCCCCACCCCATTTGGGGCTGCTGAACCAGTTGTGGCCAGCAATAGCGGCCGCGGGAGCTGGGACCAATGGTCCCAGCTCCCTCCCCTCTCCTTGCTTGAAATTGCAAGGTAGGGAGATGGCTGATGGAAGACCACCAGCCACCAGGATCACCCAGGCCTGTCACAGCAAGGTGACCAGCAGTGGGAGGGAATTTTTTCAACCCCCCACCAGGCAAGGTGGCAATAGTTGGGGTGCTCTCCCCCCCCAATACCAAGGGGGGGGGGCGCCAAGAGCTAGGGGGACCTGAGTCCTCCCCCAGCCCACTTTGATGTTGATAATTCCCAGGCCGGTTGCATTGAGGCAACCGGCAGTGGGGGGGATTTCATCACCCCCCCCCCCACCTGTGCGCTGATTGAACAAGCAGAGCACTCTCCCCCCTGTTGCCAAGGGGGAGGTGCCAAGGGCTGGAGGGACCTGATCCCCTTCCAGCCCACTTTTATGATGGTCTGCCTGAGGAAAATTGCATCCCAGGAAACCAGCAGGGGATTTGACCACCCCTGCTGGTCACCCAGGTAAGAAATAAGGAGGGGGGGGGTTGGCATGTCCACCGGTTACACCCCCCCCTTGGGGTGAGTTAGGGGACCCAGGTGTGTCCTGGGTCCCACCTGGTCCATGTGAGGGGCCAGGGGCTGGTTGCATGAGGCAACCAGCCCATATGTGAGATCAAAAGGGTAACCAGGCTTGTTGTAAGGGACAACTAGCCAAGGGTTTAAACAACAAAGGGCTCTCTTAACCCTGTAAGCATGAAAAAATCAAAATTGACGAGAAAAGTCCAGTAAAAAGAGTTGAGGATGCATTGCAATGTAGGCTGATAAAGCCCAAACCAATTAACAAGGCCTGTAGAGCCTGTAGAGCCCTTTTTGGGCGTAATTTTTCCTTTTCACCTGTTGTATAATGGGCCCACAAGAGGCCAATTTTTTTTACTTAAGGAGCTCTTCTCCTGGATTTTTTCCATCCCATCCATTTGAGTTCATCCAATCAATTATCTGATGTATTTCCCCATTGTGAGGACCCATTAGCCTTTATAGAAAGAAGTTTTCCATCATTTCTTTTGCTTGAATTAATTCTCCTCCTGCCACTAAGCTAATTGCTGGCCATCATTTTCACACTAAAAAATCTTAAAAAAAATAATAAAATTTAAAAAATATTTAGAAAAAGGGCATTATTTTTCTCATGCATCCAACCCTTTATTTCACGCATTTCAACATTGGGGAAAATTTGCGCCCCTTTGGTATTTCACCAAAAATACTTTATTCAACCAAACTTTCAAGAAATCATTTTTTTTTAATTCTGACTGCGCCGCCCCATAGCAGGGGTTCTTGAAAACCTAACCAAAATCTTTGGTAATTTTGGAGCCATTGGAGCCCCTTCAAAAATGAAATCAAAATATGAAAAATTCCGTAAAAGCAAATTTTTGCATGGGTTTCTGGATCATGATTTTGGCTGTTTTCATTGTTTTTTTTTGCCTAATATTAAATTCATGGCTCATTGAGCCGTGAAAACGGTTTGAAATGGACCATGTGGCACGGCACACGGTTCAATTCAAGCCGTGTACAGCCCCCCATGGCCCATGGAGTCATGCGCCCCACATAACCCAGTCCACAGCCGTGTGGACTTCCACACGGCACTGGACTGCGGTGAGCAAAAAAAAAATAAATAAAAGGAGGAGGAATGAAAGGGTACTTACAAAACCCATAAACTAAATAAACCTTCCAAAAAAACAGAAAGCAACCAAAAAATCAAAGAATGTTCATTTTTTGGTCAAAAAATAAATAAATGAATAAAAAAATCAATAAAAATAAAAAAAACTGGTACTATACAATGGACTAGCCCTAAAGTAAAAAGGCCAAAAAAACACAAGTAACTGGACTAGCCCTAAAGTACAAACACCAAAAAAAAGACAAGTAACTTGACAAGCCCTCAAGTAAAAACACCAAAAAAATACAACTAACTTGAAAAGCCCTAAAGTCATTTCAACTTGACTAGCCCTAAAGTAAAAGGGCCCAATAATTAAAAAAGTCTTTTGACAAGCCCTAAATTAAAAGTGCTCAAAAAAATACAAGTCTTTTGACAAGCCCTAAAGTAAAAACACAAAAAAAAAACAAGCTCAACTTGTGTTAAGCTGATCCCATCCCAAGCTTAACATAAGTTAAGCTTGTGATGGAATGAGCCCAACACAATTTGAAATAACTTACCATTGAAATCTCATTCAAAAAAATCAATATAATGATGTTAACTCAAAACACTCAACATAATGATGTTCAAAATCTGATAACCCTTTATATTAATAGAACTTGTTAGCTGCATTAGAATTACAATTTATATGAAACCCAATGATGAAATGAAGTCAAAGTCTATTAAAATCTAGAATACATTTGCAGTTGATGTTTGAGATGATCAAACCAACCAGAGGCTTTTTTAGAAATCAAGGAATGTGGTTTTGCTACAATGGGCAGGATTGGAATCATTTTTCCCTCAAGTACTAATAGAACCCAGTGGTTATTTTTTACAAAGGAAATGAACATTGGATCTGATTGATAAGTATCACCATTTTTCATTAGAGTATAAGTATCACATGACTCCAATGAAATGAAACATATAGGTTTGGAATAAGTGTCTGCTATGATTTGACCCATGTCCAATTTAGCCAGCCATTTTGAGGAGGGAATCTTTTCATTGATTTTTTCAACATAAAGTCTTTGTTTAATCTTTTCAACCTCCTTTGCACCACCAAGCATCTTAACGTAGAATGCTTTATGTTTATCTAATGTTTCAATCATTTCCTTCCTAACTTTAAAAAAACCATGTTCTTCATAAACAAAGATTTAGCAATGACTATAAATCCGCAATTCACATCTCCAATTGGATCTCAAACCTCACCCAAGAACTTATGGAATTTCTTGGGTATTTGATTGAGGTATTCCATGTTTGGTTCCTATCATTACAACTAACTTAGTATTCATTTCATTGGATAAATGAAATGAAAACTCACCAAAGATAAGCTTAGGGTTGAGCTTTGCTGCATTTTCTCTTCCTCTGAAGAGGATTCTGATTCCAAATTAAGTGATCCTCATTCACTTGAAGTCTCTTCCTCTGAACTATGAAATTCAGATTCAGATTTTGCCAAATTTGACTAACAATTCATCATTAGTTAGTAACTAAGTTCATTAAACCAAAAAAATGAACATATCTCCAAGGAAAAGACTTACAATCTTTTGTCTTTTCTTTTTTGGAGCCCTTCTAGTTATTTTTGCCCCTTGAGTTTTTTTTCAACAAGATCAAAATGAGATGGTTCTTGCCGCGTATGTGTCAATTTTGGCCAGCCCCTACTTGATTGTAAGACTTTAGGTTCAAGTCTTGGCTACAATAAATATTTTTTAATCTTCTGAGTGATATACTTCAATAGGCTGCTCTTCTCATGATCTAGAGATTCCAAGATCATTGCATTTACTTTTTCATGTAACTGAGTAATGCTTAGCATTTCATCAACATTGCACTCAAAAAATTAAAAATGATCAACCATTAGTGAATTAGTTGATCAAAAAGCATTAATCACATAGTGATTTGAACAATTGAACTTAAGCCAACCTACAGAACTAGAACTGCAAGGGTCATAGTCCAACCTCCACTGAGGATGAACATCTTCAGGTACCACAGATCCTCTGAATTCTATAAGGTCACCTATTTGGTGGTAACAGGGCAAACCCATAGTCTTGAAATATGACTTGGTGCAGACTTTGTCATCATGATCACGTTTGAACCCCTTGAATTTTTCCCTAACAAGATGGATTGCCTCTAAAGACAATTTGTAACCCAATGGTAACAGTTCAGGGGGAAGAACTGTCCCTAACTTATTTGAGAGTTATAAAGTGATGCATGAACTGAATTAATTTGATTCAAAACTTTTCTGTCAAGGATTTTAGAAACATCCAACAGGTTTCCACAGAGTTTGCAAGGAATTGTTTGAGACTCACATGGGCCCCTTCAACCCAAGAAGTTGTTTTGTTTCCAAAATTTGAGTTGATACAAGTCCATGCTGTTACAAACATCTCTTCGATAGGGAAAATGTTATTTTCCATATACTTGAGTACATCCTCATAGTCTTTCAAGAAACACTATACAAGTAAAAAGGTCAGAACCCAAAACTAGATAGAATAAGAAGCAGTAATTTGGACCTACTCTGAGTTCCGCATCATTGACCTCTGCCTCCTCCTTGGTCTTTGAGGCCCCATACTTTGCCCACAGATTCATAAAGCTTTTCCATCCTTGAAAGTCATTAACAAAGTGCACTTTACAGTTTTCTTGTATGTTTTTAGACAAGTGCCAAGTGCAAAATTGTCTTGATGACTCTGGGAAACTAGTTTCAATTTCACAAATCAGAGCTTTTTCATGGTCCTTCACAAAGACTTTTGGAGGTCTCTCAGGATCATAGGCCAACTCCTTTAATGCATTTACAGAACAACTGTAGAACTCAAACATTTCTTTTGTTATAAAAACATGAGCTTTTGTGAAAGTTTTCCAATTGGCTGTCATTCCTACAACATGCAATAGTGGGGTTTTTTACTTATTTGTTTTATAAGTACAATCCAAAATAGCAATATGATGGAATTTTTTTTTAAGCTTTACTGCCTCTGGATGTGCTAATTACAGGGCCTCCAAGTGACCCTCTCCACTGAACTTTGACCTGTGAATCCAACTTTTTTCTTCAAGCTGTTCATAGAGTACCTCCATAACACTTTTTCCTATTAGTTCTGCAAGTGTGACCTTTGGCTTAGTGTTATAGATTATTTGGTCATCAACATAATCCTGCCCATCAATCTTGCTCAATTTTCTCTTCAGTTCTAGCCTATTGAGCCCATCATTCATGCCATCTACTAGATTGTCTAAGGCCACCCCCAAGATTCTCCTCAGTTGAGGATGCACAGAGGGATGTTCAGATGGTTGATGGTCATGTTTTGTTTCTTTGTAGGAGAGGCGCCACAAGGGGTATGCCTTTGTTTGACTTGCATGGATTAAAAAATTGCACCCAACCTTCCTTGGGTGAGTTTTTCTAGACTGTTTGGTAAGAAGACTTCCTGAAAAGGAACCATGTCTATCACAGGCTAAATCCACATATTGGTCACGCTTTGAGTTGAAAACTGTTAAAGTGTAACCATGCTTCATTCCCCATGTTTGACAATATTTTTGTGCCTCTTTCCTAGTAGGAAAAGCACTCAAGGGAGGTGGGTCAAGTGGATCTAGTAAAAATTCATTGGTTAAGTCATAGTTTCATAGTTAAATGAACCCATCATTTTCAATAAAATTAAATATGGCAAAGACCAGTAACATAAAATTTTACTTACCACCAGAGGTCATGTCCATTTGTGAAAAATTTTGTTCCTCAATTGTCACCCTTGATGAGGATGCAATTGGGGCTTCCAATGTTTCATTACCCAAATCCTTTTTTTCTTTTTCCAAAGCTTTGTTGATGGTACTATCAATTTAGACCTTCCAAGCAGACATGTCAGAATAAGGAGGGCTTGCCACTGTTCCCATGCATAAAAATGCAATGGTATACTTCAGTATTCAATCCAAATTTCAATTGATCAAACAAACTTTGCCCACTTTCAAGTTGAGAAAGAATTGTTTGCAGATTTTTATATGATTTATGATTATTTACTTAAATTTCACTTGGGTTTTGCTTTAATGTCTCTTTGGGATCACTAGGTGTGGAACAACAGTCCCACAAAGTATGATTTAATCCCAAATTTGGGTTGACAGAACCCAAGTGTAGTCCAGGGGGTGCCCAACATTCTAGCACGGCTTCTGGGGGGTTGTGCACCCCCAAACACGGCCAATTTAAGCGGATTACGGGAGTACACGGCTCATTTGAGCCATGTAAGGGGGTTAAACGGCTCCTACACAACCCCCTGGGGGTTGCGCGTGTTTGAAATTGTGCTTTGGAGTTGTCTTTGGGCCCCCACAGCTCATTTGAGCCGTGTAGGGCCCTACACAACTACCACACGGTTGGAGCTGTGAATTTAACATCACCCCCTTTTTTTTCTGGTTATTTCAGCTGCCATAAATTTCGAACAAAATTCATAGAGTCTTGAAATTTTTTTTTTTCATATTTTTTGGATGTATCCTTTCACCTTAAAAAATTCCTTCAAAAGACACAAAAAATAAAAAAAATCAAATTTCTCTTTGGACATTTTAATCTTTTTATTTTCCTTTTTATTTTATTTTTTTGGGTGATTCAATCTATTAAAAAGTTAAACTAACATTTAAAGAGCATTCAAATATTTTTTTCAGATTTCTTGGATGTATTATTTTACCTTAAAAAATTCCTTCAAAAAAGCAAAGAATTCAAAAAAACCAATTTTCTCATTTGACTTTTGGATCCTTATGTTAGCCATTTTGAATTATTTTTTTTGGTGTTTCAAGCTATGATAATTGTAAGAGAAATATTCAAGACCTTTTGAATTTTTTTTTCAGGATTTTTGGATTTCATTTTTGAACTTTTTTTTGATGGAATTTTTACTCTTCTTTGAGCCCTTGACATGCATATATTCAATATGAATTAAAATATTTTCCTGGGACCACCACCCATCTTGGAGTGCCCCAATTATCTTATAAACCACCCCCTTGACCTGTTCCACCCTTGCATCACCCCCCACCACACCATCCCACTACCATACCATACCACACCACACCACACCACACCACACCACACCACACCACACCACACCATACCACACCACACCACACCACACCACACCACACCACACCACACCACACCACACCACACCACACCACACCACACCACACCACACCACACCACACCACACCACACCACACCACACCACACCACACCACACCACACCACACCACACCACACCACACCACACCACACCACACCACACCACACCACACCACACCACACCACACCACACCACACCACACCACACCACACCACACCACACCACACCACACCACACCACACCACACCACACCACACCACACCACACCACACCACACCACACCACACCACACCACACCACACCACACCACACCACACCACACCACACCACACCACACCACACCACACCATACCACACCATACCACACCACACCACACCACACCACACCACACCACACCACACCACACCACACCACACCACACCACACCACACCACACCACACCACACCACACCACACCACACCACACCACACCACACCACACCACACCACACCACACCACACCACACCACACCTTTTCACACCACACCACCAACCACTCATCAAAACAACTTAACACTCCATATACTTCAAAACAAGAACATCTCTTTTTACAATGGCTCAAGAAAACATCCGCCCACTTTTCAGAACTGTTTCAACTGTTTCACCAGGCTCATACTCCATTATCTCATCTAATCAAACTATTGATTCAAATACTCTTTCTTCTTATTAATCTACTCAAAATCTTGATTCAACTCCTCTGGCCCCTTGTCTGGAGCTATCATATAATCAAAAAGAGGAGCTGGTTGAGGCTATCCAATCATGGGCAAAGTCCCATGGACATACCATATCTACCAGAATATCAAATTGCAAGAATCAGGCCTACACTTACCAATGTGATAAATCTGGGTAATATAAACCCAGCAAAGATACCTCCAAGTTAAAAAAATCAAGAAAGACCAATTGTCCATCAGGTTATCAGGGAATTTCTCAAAAAGATTGGGTGTTTGGGTGGTGAAGGTTATATGTCCAGAGCACAACCATCCACCTTCCATTGATCCTTCCACTCATCCCATCCACAGAAGAATTCAAGGGGAGCAAAAGGAGGTGGTTGAAAATTTGTTCAAAGCAGGAGTTCCCCCTTCAAAAATTCTCAACTCTCTTTTACAAAACTCATCATCACCCATTCATACAAATATCCGTACAATTTACAACAAAAGATCCCAAATACAAAAAAAATGCCCTTGATGGAAAAAATCCTGTGGAAGCACTCATACTGGAACTAAGGAATTGTTCTTTTTACTAAAACATTAACAATGTGGATGGTCAAATTACTTCATTATTTGTTTCACACCCTGATTCCATGAAACTTCTCAACCTTTTCCCTACTCTCATTATGATGGATTTTACATATAAAACCAAAAAATTTGGAATTCCCCATCTTCATATTCTTGGGATAAACAATTCTGATAGAAGCTTCTCAGTTGCACTCTTTTTCTTATATCAAGAGAAAAAACAGAACTATGATTGGGTCCTGACTCAACTTCAGCAAATATTTGAAGATAACAAACCTGGTGTGATTGTGACAGACAAGTAACAAGCAATTTTTAGCTCAATTGAGTCAGTTTTCCCTTCCTCTCATCATCTTCTCTGTGTCTGGAACATTTCCAAGAATATTCAAACTCATTGCAGGAAGCACTTTAAATCTGAAGATGAATGGAAGCTACTCCAGAAACAATGGAATCATTTGGTATATTAAAAATCTGAATCAAGCTTTTACAAAAACTTCACAAAACTTTCTCTGGTCTGGAATCCTCTCAATTCTGACTACCTTCTTGAAAACTGGATTCCTCTAAAAAGAAAATTTTTATCCCATTTGGAAAACAAATACTTTCAGTTTGGAAACACAAGTACATTAAGAATAGAAGGTTCTCACTCCTAAATTAAAAGATTCATCAATTATTCTATTGGCTTTTTCTATAATTTAGTTCAAAAAATTTACAGTTCTATCACCATCCAAACCCATGAGAGAGCCACTGAAGCCTCCAAGCAAGAATTCAAGAATCTCATTGGTTTGCCTCACTGTGTGGATCATCTTTCTGGAAAGATCAGCCAATTTGCCCTCAAAATCATTCATTCATCTCATCAAGTTCCCAATTCTTCCACCAATTGCAAAAACTGTGATTAATCTAATTACATGGGTTTACCATGTGTTCACAAAGTCAAATTGGCCATCAGGAGGGTGAACTCTTCCAACTTGATGATTTTCATCCTCAATGGAGTTTCAAAGCTCCCATCTAAGTAAGTTTTTCTCTTTTTTTTTGGGGGGGGATTCAAGCTCAAATAAATAATGTCCTGATTGGTTTTGATTTTCCTTTCTCCAGTTAACTGTGAACCCTGAATAAACTGAATATTCAGCAAAACTTGAAGTTCCAGCCAAATACAGTAATGAAAACCTATATTTCACTAAAATGTTTGAAGCATTCAGCAAGTTACCACCAGGAGAGCAGATCTATTATCTGGGTGAAAGCATGAAGTTGTACAGTGGATTATATCAACTTACCCTGATTGAAGAGCCAAATTCCATTCAAAGATCCAAAGTTAGAGGAAGAGTCAAAGGAGCAGCCAATAATTTCAAGAAGATCTCTCAGTCCTCAATCAAAAGAGATCCATGTGGTTTTGAATATTTAGAAGAACCCAAGAGGAGAGGAAGGCCAAAGAAGAAATTCATAGCAAATTTGAAGGTCAGTCACCATTTTTTTGGACAAAAAAGTATATCAACATTCATAATTAATTTTTTTCTTATGTGTTCAGGTTTCAACAAGGTGAAATGCCATCCAAAGGAAGGGGAAGGGAAAAAAGAAGGAGGAATCAGAGGAAGGGGTAATTTTATAAATATACTTATTCTTTCTGCAATGGGATGTTCTTTTTGATGAGTCCTTCTCATTTTTTTAACATAGAGTGAATTTCTGACTCAAGAGGAATATTCAGAAGATGAAGAGGTGGGCCAGATTGGGATGAAGGGGAAGATGCAGCAGATTAAGAGCTTTCAGATGTGGATTTAATTAAGATGGTGAGCTTTCATTTTATTTTATTTTTGGCTAATTTGTTGGATATTATTTTTCATTAATTTTTTCATTCAAACCTTTATCAGAGGTCTGGAACCATTTTGAATAAGCAAGTTGCTTCTCCTGAATACAATCCTGGGACAAGAATCAAGAGACTAAAGGTATACAATGAAGATGGTGATTCTCCTTACCATTTTCCTGGGGGTAGGTATTAGCAGCCCCAACAATCAGTGAGAAAGTGAGTACATTTGGTATTTTCTCATTTTTAAATTTTGTCTGATTTCTTTTGGGTTTTTACTCTAGGTTTCCTGAGAATTATCTTATTTTTCTTCTGGAATATTTGACCAAGTATCAATTTAAGAAGTGAGTATTATCTTTAGTCCATATTTTCTGTTATAAAAAATTCTGATTTGTGGTTTTAGTTTGAATAAAAAGATTCCATTTCCCCAAAAACAGCCATTCCACATATCTCCCATGTTCAAGATGTCATAGGGGATGGGAACTGTGGCTTTAGAGCAGCAGCCATTTTCTTTGGGTGGATCTCAGAAGACTGGATTGAAGTTAGGAAAGAAATTTTGAAAGAGCTTGATTCAAACCCAATCTTCAAGGACACAACATTACTGCCTGATATCTGGGGTGAAACTTTCCAAGAAGCAAGAAGGCAGCTGAACCACCTTTATTGCCCATCTCCCATAAATATGTGGATGAAATTTCCATTCCATGGTTTACTTCTGGCTGAAACATATAAGTGTCCAGTGGTTCTGTTTTATTCTTCAATGCCTTGCACTTATCTTCCTCTGAACTCCCCTTCCACTCCAAATTCAAAAAATTCTCCTATTTGCTTCATTCTTTTAGAAGAATCTAAAAAATTGTCTCATTGAAGTTCAAGTCTGATCATTGGCCAGCTCCCAGGTTATATCCACTTTGGAAAAGCTTTGTGATAAAGGATTCCAAATCTTGGAAAAACATTTTTCAGAGAAATTTGGATCTTGGTAATGAGTTTTTGATCCCTCCACAAAAATCAAGTAGAAAAATAAAACCAATCACAGTTGAATAAATTTTAATATTTTTATCCATCTTTTTTCTTTATTTTTAATGTTTTGAATGAAGCTTGTAAGGTGTATGTAAGAATGTAGATGATCTTCAAAAAGTATCAATGATATTTTTTTTTGTTTTTTTTAACATTCAAAATTCTGAAAACTTGAATCACACAAAAAAAATTATATAGGCCAACAAAAGGATTCAAAAATTCAGTGAGAAAAGTGAATTTTTCAAATTTTTTGGTTTTTTGATGGAATTTTTAAAGGTCAAAAATGACATCCAAAAATCCTGGAAAAAAAAATTTCAAAAGCTCTTGAATAGTTGTTTTACAATTCTCAAAGCTTGAAACACCAAAAAAAATAAGTCAAAATGGCAAACATATGGATCCAAAACTCAAATGAGAAAATTGAATTTTTTGAATTTTTTGCTTTTTTGAAGGAATTTTTTAAGGTAAAATAATACATCCAAAAAATCTGAAAAAAAATATTTTAATTCTCTTTAATTTTTTTTTTAACTTTTTAATAGCTTGAATTACCCAAAAAAATGAAATAAAAAGGAAAATAAAAGGATTCAAATGTCCAAAGAGAAATTTTATTTTTTTTTTTGATTTTTTGTGTCTTTTGAAGGAATTTTTTAAAGTGAAAGGATAAATCCAAAAAATATGAAAAAAAAAATTGAAGACTCTATGAATTTTGGTTGAAATTTATGGCAGCTGAAATAACCAAAAAAAAAAACAATGAAAACAGCCAAAATGATGATCCAAAAACCCATGAAAAAATTTGTTTTTACAGAATTTTTTCATTCTTTGATTGCATATTTGAAGGGGTTCTAATGGCTACAAAATAAGAAAATATTTTGGTTAGGGGTTCAAGAGCCCCTTCTATGGGGCTGTGCAGTCAGAATTTGAAAAAAATGAATTCTTGAAATTGGAGTGAAATAAAGTATTTTTGTGTGAAATACTAAAGGGGCGCAACTGTGTGGCAACGTCAAAATGCATGAATTAAAGGGTTGAATACGTGAGAAAAATGATTCCCTAAAAAAATTACAAACATTAAAAAATTGAAAACATTAAAAAAAATTGAAAAAATTGAAAATATCAAAAAAAGAGCATTAAATTTTTCACTTACCCAAAAATGGGTTTCACGCAGTTTTGAATTTGCCACAATGTCACCCAACATCCCCAATACATGCGGCAATCCTGGAATTTACACATTTTTCTGGGGTGGTCAAAAAAAATACCAGGGGCTAAACAGGGATCTCAAGCCCCTTTAAAATATTTATGAGAATTTTCGGCCATTTTGAAGGCCTAAAAATTGTACTCAAAAAGGTTTTTAAAAAAAATGCTTTGCATCTGAAATCTTTTCAAATTTCAAATTTTTGATTTTTAATTATTTATTATTTTGGAAATTCTGAAGATAAAGAAAGTTTCCAAATATGCCAGACCATTCAATTTTAATTTTTTTTAGAATCTTAGTACTTCATTTTTGCGCCAGAAAATGGGATTCACATAAAAAGTAAGACATTGTTTTCATTTTTTCCCCTTATTTTTCCATGAGTTTTTCAAACTTTCAAGCTTGCAGTCTTTTTTTGGGCATTGAGAAGGGCCCCAAAAAATTATTTTTGAATTTTTTTAGCTTAGGGTAATGTTAAATTCACAACTCAAATGGGCCGTTTGGAGTTGTGTACACAACTCAAATGGGCCCTGTGGAGTTGTGTACACCACTCAAATGGGCTGTGTGGCACGCTACATGACTCAAATGGGCTGTGTGACATGCTACACGGCTCAAATGGGTCGTGTAGGGTTGCACATAACTAAAATCTAGTTGTTTTCAGTGCCACACATCTAAAAGAATTGCAGGCTTAAAAAAACTAAAATAAACTAAATAAAAAAGCAGAAATCAACCAAAAAATCAAAAAATGTTGATTTTTTGGTTTAAAAAAAATATAAAATATAAAATAAAATAAAAATGACAAAATTCTTGAAAGAACCTGGGGGGGTTGTATACCCCCATACACAGGTCTAAATGGTTGTGTACAGGGGTACAAAAATCAAAAATGCCCATTATGGGGAGTATATGCCCCCCCAGGGGTTGCATGTTTTTGGAACAACCCTTTGGAGTAATGTATGGGACCCCACGCATTGAGGGGCCCTCAAAAACTCCCACAGGTTGTATGGGGCCCTACAAAACTCCCACAGGTTGTGTGGGGCCCTACACAACTCCCACAGGTTGTGTGGGGCCCTACACAACTCCCACAGGTTGTGTGGGGCCCTACACAACTCCCACAGGTTGTGTGGGGCCCTACACAACTCCCACAGGTTGTGTGGGGCCCTACACAACTCCCACAGGTTGTGTGGGGACCTAAACAACTCCCACAGGTTGTGTGGGGCCCTACACAACTCCCACAGGTTGTGTGGGGCCCTACACAACTCCCACAGGTTGTGTGGGGCCCTACACAACTCCAACAGGTTGTGTGGGGCCCTACACAACTCCAACAGGTTGTGTGGGGCCCTACACGACTCCCACGCGACTGGGGTTGGGAGTTTAACATCACCCTTTGGCTTATCCTTTCCCAAAAAATTCACAATTGAACATGCAAAAGTGGTGTTTTTTGCAAATAAATGAGTCAATAATCAATAGAAAAAAAATATGACAAATTGAGAAAAAAAACAAACACCTGATTCAATCAAGATCAATTATTACTAATTTATTATTTGTAATACAAGGAAAAAAAATCTGCAAACCAAGTTGCAAGTCATTATAAATATTCCCTTCTTTGTGATTCCTTGCTAGCAAAAGCCTTCCAAAGGGGATATAATTGAAGAGCTGGCCACAGTTCAGAATTATAGTGGAAAGAAACTATGTGCTGAAAATCTTCCAAAATAATTAAACATATGGTAGATGTTTGAGAATTGGCAGTTGGAGGGGAATTGAGGGGCAAACAAGTTAATGGCATAAACTTTGATAAAAGCCCCACTGGCCTTTTGTATGTATCTGCCAGCAGGAAAACATGGTAAGGGAATTTCATCCAGTAACTTCAAGGGAAAGGTCCAGAAGTGTGGTTGAGATGTTTCCTTGCTTTCTCAAACTTTTGACCCCAGAATTGATCCATGAAGGTTTCCTACTTGAAGACAGATTTTGATTCCATTTCCTTGATAAATTCCTGATGTATTGAAATCCAATCTTCAGATTTACGGCCCAAATTAGCTGCTGCTTATCTAAACCCACAGTTTCCATCACCCATCACATCTTGAACATGTGAAATTTGTGATATTTCTGTCTTGGCAAAAACCAAATTTTTGTATGGATTCTAAGGAAAAAAAAAAGATGAGTATTATTCAAGATTAAATAAAAAAAAATTCATACTTACTTTATCAATAGTCACCACTTCAAAATTATCAGAAGATGCAAAAGAAAATGTTTTGAACTTGAATATAATCCCAAAAAACAAGGACAGGTTAATAAATAAAGAACAAAGCGAGATTATTTCAGAAATGTATTCAACTTTTGAGTTTCAGAGGCTGTAGCTTTGGGAGCAAAGATATGATTCCCTGGAGGCCTATAAGCATCTGGATCTTCTTATTGTTGTTTTCTTCTCTTGATCTTCTTCAAAGTCTCAGGACTCAAATTATGGGAAACAACCTGCTTAATGATGATGGTTCCTGACCTCTTATTGAAAAGTAAAAATATGACAATTAATGCAAACTAGAAAAACTAAACTGATCCCCCCCTTAGAAGAAATCACTAACTGTCTTTATTATATCCAATTCTTCAAGATCTTTTACTTCTTCTCTTCTCAATTCCTCTGCTGTTATAAATTCATCCTGTTCAGAATGAAATGTTAGTGTAATTACAAAAAAACAGATTGAAAAAAAATCACCATTTCCTCTGATTCATGTTTCTTTTTTGCCTTGGCCTTTTCATTTTCTTCCTTTCCTTTCTTTTTCCTCAGAGTCTGAAATTAGAGAATACTAAATTCCAACCCAATTCTGTTAAAATAAATCAAAAAGAAGGAGAGAAAAAAAAGCATAAAAAGAAGAAACTAACAATTGCTTTACCCACTGGATGCTTTCTTGGTCGTCCCCTTCTCTTAGTTTCTTCACAATATTTAAACCCAGAAGGGTCCCTCTTAGATGAATGATAAGAAAAGCTTTTTCTTTTATTGGGGGCTCCTTTTTTTCTTCCGCAATTTGTTTTTCTTCCTTTGATAGGGGTTCTTGAATGGGAGTCAGTTGATACTTCCCTTTCAACCGTTTCATCATTTCTCCAAGGTAAAAATGTTATTATCCTGGGAGAAATTTATGGAATTCTTCAAATATCTCATTCTGAAAAAGGTGTATGTTGGTTTATTGGGAAGGTTATTCATCAGATTATTGAGAATGTTGGCATGATTCCTTCTCAGAAGGCTATGAATAATTCAAAAATAAAGGAAAAACTTCAGAAATCAATGTTAGAATTATTTTTTTCTTCAAAAAAAGAAAACATACTGCAATAGGAGGTTTGACATGCCACTGGGGATGAAAATCATCAAGCAAAAATTTTTGCTTCTTGAGATTTGCCTTCTTCACTTGGTTTACACAAGGAATTCCCATGAAAGAAGAATAATCACAATCAGAACAGGTGGTTTATTTTTCCCCTGACATGTGAAAGGAATGCACAATATTGAGAGCATAGTGGGTTATTTTTCCTGAGAGGTGTCCAAAACAATATGGAAGACCAATCAAGTTCTTGAAGTATTTCTGAGAAGTTTAAATGGCAGTTTCATGGAGTTGAATTGAAATTTAATGATATATTTGGTGAACTACATCAGAAAAGGAACCAGAAGAAGTTTTGATAAATCTTTTGACATAAGAGTGAAGCCCTTCTATTCTGGATGTGCTGTTATTTCCAAAATTCAGGTTCTGGTTTTCAGAATATGAAACAAATTTTCTTTTTAGAGGAAGCCAGTTTTCAAGAAGGTAGTCAGAATTAGGGGGATTCCAGACTAGAGTCAGTTTGGTAAAATTTTCTTGATATGAATTTTGAGATTTGGATTTGACCAGCATATTCTGGTGTGTTCTAAGTATCATCCATTCTTCTTCAGATTCAAAGTGTTTTCTAAAATTTTTTTGAATGTTTTTGAAGATATGCAAGACACAGAGTAAATGATGAGAGTTGGGAAATAGAGTTTCAATGGAATGAATCAGGGCTTGCTCTTTGTTGGTCAGAATGACTTTGGGTTCTTCATCTTCTAATATTTTATGAATTTGATTGAGAGCCCATTTATATTCTTCCTTTCTTTCTTGGGGAAGGAAAAAGGAACCAAAAGAGAATTTTCTAGCACAATTGTTGACCCCAACAATGTGAAGAAGAGGCATGGAACACCTTTTTTTTTATAGGTATGGTCCAACATTAGTACTGATGGAAACAGCTTGATTAATTTTATAAAATCTTGGTGAGAAATGAAGAAAGAACTAATATGACCACTTTGATTATTCATTTCATATTTAAAAGACAAGTTTCTCAATTCCATTTTAAAATCTTCAATGGGTGATTTTCCTTCCAGTTTTTCTTTTTTAATTTTTGATCTCTTGTCATAGATTCTACTAAAGTCTGTGAAAACAGGAGAATTATAGGACTGCATTAAGGAATTAAGAATTTGGAGGGGAGGAACCCCAGCTTTGGTTAAAGATTTGACCATATCCTCTTGAGCCACTTGAATCCTTGTATAAAATGGGTGGGTGGATGGATTATTTTATGGTTGATTATTGTGATTAAGGAATTGGACTTTTATTTCCCAAATACCAGAAATCTTGTAAAGTTTTCCAGAGAATTTGAAAGTAAATTTTATTTTTCTAGTTGCTGAAAGTCTTTTTCTATGCAAACTGGGTTTATATTCCCCAGATTTTTCACATTGGTAAGTATATGTTTTCTCCTTAGTATTGGAGACTTTGGTTGAAATGGCATATGCATGGGATTTAGCCCACTCTTGAGCAGCATCCATAAGTTCTGCCTTTGAATAATATGATAATTCAGGTGGAGGATCCAAAGGGTTGAATTGATGGGGTTGATCCAAATCAGTTGAAGCAGAAGAGGAAGATGGTGGAGAAGAAGAAGAAGAAGCAGAGGCAGATATTAAAAGTGGGTTTATGTGTTGTTCAGACATTTTTTGTTTGGGATTTTGATTTTGAGATGGTTTTTTTATGAAGAATTTGCAGTTTTGAATAGAGCATATTCAGGAGAAAGATTAAAAATTTGAGAGAAAAGAAGATTTAAGAGACTTGATGTTGGAGGTAAAAATGTTTTTTTGTTAGTTTTTGATTTTGGGTTGATTTTTTAATGATTAAAAAAAGGTAAATGTTAAATTCACAGCTCATTGAGCCATGCACATGGTTTAAAAAGGGCTGTGTGGCACACCACACGGTCCAATCCGAGCCATGTACAACCCCCCATGGCTCAAGGAGTTGTGCAGCCAACCCAGCCTGGTCTGCCTCCATGTGGACTTCCACAAGGCACAGGACTGTGGTGAGCAAAAAAAAACAGAGGAAAAGGAATGAAAGGGTACTAAAACAACCCATAAACCAAATTAACCTTCCAAAAAAACAGAAATCAACCAAAAAATCAAAGAATGTTCATTTTTTGGTTAAAAAAAATTAAATAAATAAATCAAAATAAAAAAAAAACTGGTACTATCCAATGGAATAGCCCTAAAGTAAAAAGACCCAAAAAAACACAAGTAACTGGACTAGCCCTAAAGTAAAAACACCAAAAAAAAAAGACAAGCACCTTGACAAGCCCTAAAGTAAAAACACAAAAAAAAATACAACTAACTTGACAAGCCCTAAAGTAAGTTCAACTTGACTAGCCCTAAAGTAAAAGGGCCCAAAAATTAAAAAATTCTTTTGAAAAGCCCTAAAGTAAAAGTGTCCAAAAAAATACAAGTCTTTTGACCAGCCCTAAACTACAAACACCAAAAAAAACAATTTCAACTTGTGTTAAGCTGATCCCATCCCAAGCTTAATATAAGTTAAGCTTTTTATGCAATCAGCCCAACAAAATTTGAAATGAATTACCATTAAACTCTCATGAAAAAAACTCAATATAATGATGTTAAATCAAAACACTCAAGCTAATGATGTTCAAAATGTGATAAACCTTATATTAATAGAACTTGTTAGCTGCATTAGAATTACAATTTATATGAAACCCAATGATGAAATGAAGTCAAAGTCTATTACAATCTAGAATACATTTTCAGTTGATGTTTGAGATGATCAACCCAACCAGAGGATTTTTTAGAAATCAAGGAACATGGTTTTGCTACAATGGGCGGGATAGGAATCATTTGTCCTTCAAGTACTAATAGAACCCAGTGGTTATTGTTTACAAAGGAAATGAATATTGGATCTGATTGATAAGTATCACCATTTTTCATTGGAGTATAAGTATCACATGACTCCAATGAAATGAAACATACAGGTTTGGAATAAGTGCCTGCTATTATTTGACCCATGTCCAATTTAGCCAGCCATTTTGAGGAGGGAATATTTTCATTGATTTCTTCAACATCAAGTCTTTTTTTAATCTTTTCAACCTCCTTTGCACCACCAAGCATCTTAATGTAGAATGCTTTATGTTTCTCTAATTTTTCAATCATTTCCTTCCTAACTTTAAACCAACCATGTTCTTCGTAACCAAGAGATTTAGAAATGATTCTAAATCTGCACTTCCCATCACCAATCAGATCACAAACCTCACCCAAGAATTTATGGAATTTCTTGGGTATTTGATTGAGTTATTTCACGCTTGGTTCCTATCATGAAAACTAACTTAATATTCATTTCTTTAATTAGATAAATTAAATGAATACTCAACAAAGATGAGCTTCTGGTTGAGCTTTGCTTCACGTTCTCTTCCTCTGAAGAGGATTCTGATTCCAAATTAAGTGATCCTGATTCACTTTCAGTCTCTTCCTCTGAACTATGAAATTCAGATTCAGATTCTGCAAAATTTTACTAACAATTCATCATTAGTTAGTAACTAAGTTCATAAACCCAAAAAATGAACATATCCCAAAAGAAAAGACTAACAATCTTTTGTCTTTTCTTGTTTGAAGCCCTTCTAGTCCTTTTTTCCCCTTTGAGTTGTTTTTCAACAAGATCAATCCAAGATGGTTCTTGCTGGGTATCTGTCAATTTTGGCCTGCCCCTACTTGATCATAAGACTCTAGGTTCAAGTCTTGGCTTTGATTGATATGTTGTAATCTTCTGAATGATATACTTCAATAGTCCACTTTGCTTATGATCTGGAGATTCCAAGATCATTGCATTCACTTTTTCACGTCACTGAGTAATTCTTAGCATTTCATGGACATTGCACTTGAAAAACTCAGAAGGATCAACCATTAGTGAATGAGGAATCATTACTCAAAAAGCATTAATCACATAGTGATTTGAACAATCCAACTTGAACAATCCAAATTAAGCCAACTTACAGAACTAGAACTGCAAGGTTCATAGTCCAACCTCCACTGAGGATAAACATCTTTGGGTAACATGGATCCTCTGAATGCTAGACGGTCAGCTATTTGGTGGGAACAGGGCAAACCCATAGTCTTGGAGTATGACTTGGTGCACACTTTGCCATCATGATCATGTTTGAATTTCTCAAATTTTTCCCTAATAAGATTGATTTACTCTAAAGACAATTGGTAACCCAATGGTAAAAGTTCAGGGGGAAGAACTGTCCCTAACTTAATTAAAGAGTTATAAAGTGATGCATGAACTGATTTAATTTGATTAAAAACTGTTCTGTCAAGGCTTTTCAAAAAATCCAACAGGTTTCCCAAAGAGTTTGCAAGGAGTTGTTTGAGAGTTGCATGGGCTTCTTCAACCCAAGATGTTGTTTTATTTCCAAAATCTGGGTTTATACAAGTCAAAGCTGTTACAAACATCTCTTTGATAGGGAAAATGTTATTTTCCACATACTCAAGTACATCCTCATAGTCTTTCAAGAAACACTATACCAGTCAAAAGGTCAGAACCAAAAACTAGATAGAATAAGAAGCAGTAATTTGGACCTACTCTGAGTTCTGCATCATTGAGCTCCGCCTCCTCCTTGGTCTTTGAGGCCACATACTTTGCCCACTGATTCATAAAGCTTTTCCATCCTTGAAATTCATTAACAAAGTGCACTTTACAGTTTGCTTGTATGTTTTTAGAAAAGTGCCAAGTGCTACATTGTCTTGATGACTCAGGGAAACTAGATTCAATAGCACAAATCAGAGCTTTTTCACAGTCCATCACAAAGACTTGTGGAAGTCTCCAGGATCATAATCCAACTCCTTTAATGCATTTACAGACCAACTGTAGAACTCAAACATTTCTTTTGTTATAAAAACAAGAGCTTTTGTGAAAGTTTTCCAATTGGCTGTCATTCCTAAAACATGAAATAGTGTGGTTTTGTACTTATTTGTCTTATAAGTACAATCCAACATAGCAATATGATGGAATTTTTTTTAAAGCTTTACTGCCTCTGGATGTGCTAAGTACAGGGCCTCCAAGTGACCCTCTCCACTGAACTTTGACCTGTGAATCCAACTTGTTTCTTCAAGCTGTTCATAGAGTAAATCCATAACACTTTTTCCCTTTAGTTCTGCAAGCCTTACCTTCTTCTTAGTGTTATAGATTATTTGGTCATCAACATAATCCCGCCCATCAATCTTGCTCAATTTTCTCTTAAGTTTTAACGTATTGAGCCCATCATTCATGCCTTCTATTAGATTTTCTAAGGCCACCCCCAAGATTCTCCTCAGTTGAGGATGCACAGAGGGATTTTCAGATGGTTGATGGTTGTGTTTTGTTTCTTTTTAGGAGATTCACCACCAGTGGTCTGCCTTTGTGCAACTTGCATGGATTAAAAAATTGCACCCAAACTTCCTTGTGTGAGTTTTTCTAGACCGTTTGGTAAGAATATTTCCTGAATAGGAACCATGTCTATCGCAGGCTAAATCCACATATTGGTCACGCTTTGAGTTGAAAAATTTTAAAGCGTAACCATGCTACATTTCCTATGTTTGAAAATAGTTTTGTGCCTCTTCCCTAGTTGGGAAAGCTCTCAAGGGAGGTGGGTGAAGTGGATCTGCCATAGTTACATATTTATATTGATGGCATGCACTCCATCAGTTTCAATCAAATTAAATAAGGAAAATATGAAGTAACATAAGATGTCACTCACCACCAGAGATCATGTCCATTTGTGAAACATTTTGCTCTTCAATTGTCACCCTTGATGAGGATGCAATTGGGGCTTCCAATGTTTCATTACTCAAATCCTTTTTTTCTTTTTCAAAAGCTTTGTTGATGGCACTATCAATGTAGACCTTCCACACAGAAATGTCAGAAGAAGGAGGTCTTGCCACTGTTCCCATGAAAAATAATGCAATGGTATACTTCAGTATTCAATCCAACTTTCAATTGAACAAACAAACTTTGCTGAATTTTGAGTTGAGAAAAAATTGTTTGCAGAATTTTATATGATTTATGATTTCAGTTTTCACTTTAATTTCACTTTGGTTTTGCTTTAATGTCTCTTTGGGGTTGCTAGGTGAGAAAAAACAGTCCCACAAAGTATGCATTAATCCCAAATATGTGTTGACAGAACCCAAGTGTGGTCCAGGGGGTTCCCAAAGTTCTGGCATACCTTCCAGGGGTGGTGCACTCCCAAACATGGCTCCTACACAACCCCCCGGGGGTTGCGCATGTTTGAAAATGCCCTTTGTAGTTGTCTTTGGGCCTCCACAGCTCATTTGAGCCATGTAGGTCCCTACACAACTACCACATGGTTGGAGCCGTGAATTTAACATCACCCTTAAAAAAAAGTGCAAAAAAGTTGAGAACAAATTGTTGAGGATTGATTTTTTTTTATATATTTTTTATTAAATTTTTGAATTCAGGGGGGTTAAATCAGCAGGGGTGGAGTGTTGAATTGGATTGGTTGAGTTGTGTTGAGTAGTGATGTTCTATTGGTTGATTGATGTTGAGTTTTGATGATTTGTGATGGTGATGATTGATGTGGTGTGGTGTGGATTCTGGATTTTGAAAGTTGATTTCATGGTTGGTGAGAGGATTGAGCCGCCCCAAAAGGTGAGGAAGAGGCACGAAATAATTTGAAACCACATTGAATATCAGATCATTTGTATAGAAGAGCCCAAAAATGCGGACCTACCCCACAAAGGGGTTCAAACATGGTAATTTGAGGTTAGAAAGTTGAGGGCTAAAACAAAGTCCAAAAAATATGAAAAAAAGAAATTCTTTCATTTGAGGTGCATTTTAAAACTATAAAATAATTTTGTCCATAAAAACAATACAAATAGTATCAGAAATGGCTTCAAAACGCACCCCAAAACAGACAATTCCCACTATTGTTGTAGATGCATCAATTATTTTTCAGTAAAGAATTGATTCTAAAAATACTCAAATGATTTTTTGGGCCCTCCACAATGCCAACTGAAAGACTGTAGGCTCAAAATTTGGAACATATGATGGGAAAATAAGGAAAAGAAATTGAAAAGAATGTCTTATTTTCTATGTGAATCCCATTTTCTGGCACAAAAATGAAGTACTTAAATTCTGAAAATATCATAATTGAATGGTCTGGCATATTTGAAACATTTTTTTTCACTTCAGATTTTCTACAATAATAAAGAAAAAAAATAAAAATGTGAAAAGATCTAAGATTTAAAGCATTTTTTTCAATTTTTTGAGTGCAATTTTGAAGTCCTCTAAAATGGGCAAAAATTCTCATAAATATTTTACAGGGGCTTTCAATCCCTGTCTAGCGCCTGGTTTTTTTTTTTTTTTTGAACACCAGGAAAACCGCGTGAATTCAAGGATTACCGCAGGCACCAGGGAATTTGAGGAATTTTGTGGCAACTTTGAAACCACATGAAACCCAGTTTTGGGGGTGTGAAAAGTTTAATTCCCTTTTTTAAATTTTTTAATTTGTTTGATTTTTTTAATTTTTCAAGAGTTTTTAGGAGTGATGATGATAAGATTTGAATGCAATTTCTCTGAACAGAAAACCAGCAGACTGTAGACAACAAGTTAGACTCTTGATAGATCAAATAAGAATTGAGAGAAAGAAGGGAAAAGTGAGAGGACAAACAGCTTTGAGTTATTCAGCAAATAAGACAAAGATTAGACAGCATAGGGTTTTGGCAGAGTGGAATTTGGAAGAGTTCAGACGTAGAAGATGGAGGCTAAGAATTAAGTTAGGTTGTCAGAGAGATCATGTTAAGACGGTGTTGAGGATTGGATTCTTACCAGGCAGAGGTTATTTCACAAAGAGACAAGTAGGATAGGAGAGTTGGATTGAGATGGATTTGAGTAGAGAAGAGTTCATCGAGCGTGGAGGAGAGATTTCATTGAGCAAGGAGGTACAAGCGAGATTATGAGAAGAAAAGATATAAAAAGAATAAAAAGAATAAATAGAAAAAAGAACAACCATCAAGAGATGGAAGAGATCTCGCAGAAGGAGAAGATATATTAGAATCCGCAGTAGTTGACCAAGCCGGGAGTTCACCCAGGTCACCCGGTAAAGTAAGAAGACCCGGGTGATACAGACATGTCGCACAGACATGTTGCACAGACTTGCCTCAGTTCATTGCACAGAGAACACGGGATAAGATACCTCTACAATCTCAACACCCCCCGTGACTGGTGAGAGTGTAATCCTAAAGTTCACTGATTGGTAACTCCAAAGATTGTATTTTGAAGAAGCTGCAAAGAGGTCACAGAAGAGGCCTTTGTGAGAGAATCTGCGATCATGGATTGGCTTTGAATTAGAATGAGGCTGAACTTGTTTCTCGCATAATCTTTGCGCAATCCTTTAGTCTTAATGTCTATATGTCTGGACTTGGAGTGCGGCCTGAACCTCTTGATTTTATCGTCCAAACCTTTATTATCGATGTGTAGAATAGGCTTGGGTTAAGAGATTTGATGTATCTCACTGATGAGATGTTTAATCCATTTGATTTTGAGGTAGCAGTCGAGAAACGCGTTTAATTCCGATTTGGTGGATGAGTAGGTGATATTTCTTTGTTGAGTAGAATTCCAGACGACTGGACTACCGTAGTGAAGGATAACATATCCAGTTTGAGATTTACAGAAGATTGGGTTGTCTCCCCAGGTAGCATTGCTGAAGCTAGAAAGAATTTCTTGTTTTGAATCATACATTATTACGAGCTTGAGATGTTTAGTTGCTTTCAAATATTTCCATACTTTCTTGACTTCCCTCCAGTGAGTCATGCCTGGTTTGGTATTAAACCTAGCCAGACTAGACACAGAGTAAGAGATGTTGGGTTGAGAGTAATGAGCCAGGTGGTTCATAAGACCGACTGCTGATCTATAGTTAATGTTGAGTTGACGAAATTTGGCGTGGTTGGCATCAGAGGCAGGTTCAAGATTTAGGTTCTGCATCAATGGGATATGAGTGTCTTTACAAGAAGTCAAGCCAAGTTCTTCTAGACCCCTCTTGATGTGATTGGGTTGACCCAGGAAGATTCTATTGTTTTCAATTTCCATGAGCATCCCAAGAATAGTATTGGGTGGATGACAAGAAGAATTTTTGAATTGTTTGAGAAAGTTGATCTCAAAGAGGTTAGAGTTACCTACCTGGATGAGATCATCCATGTGAAAGTAGAGAATCTCACCCGTCTTGGAGTTTAGATATAAGCATGGATCACTAGTTGATTTGTGGTATCCTTGAGACTTGATCCACAAAGTTAAGGTTTGTACCAATTCTTGGGGGATTGTTTCAACCCGTAAAGAGATTTCTTAAGTTTTAGATAGGGCGATTTCCTGGTTGATCCTTCCGGGGTCCTTATGATGACAGTTTTGTCTATAGGGGCATGAAGAAAAGCACCTTTTACGTTGAATTGGGTTAGCTTCATTTTATTTTTCAAGGCGTAGGTAAGAGCGACTCGAAGTGAACCAAGATTCCTGGTTGGTGCCCAAGTCTTGTTGTAATCAATCCCTAGGACTTGATTGAACCCTTGAACACAGAGTCAAGCTTTGTATTTGACTGGATTGCCGTGGCAATTTTCTTTCACTTTGAAAACCCACGTTGTATTTAGTATATTATCAGGATTGCCATAGTACTCCTCCCAGACGTCTTGAAGTTCTATCAAATTTAGTTCATCTTCAGAGGCTCTCTTCCACTTCGGCCATTCAGAACATTTTTGCGCTGCCTTGTAGGAAGGGGGCTCGTAATAGTGATGGAAACCGTATCGTTGAGGTTTTCTCACCTCTCTTCTGGGTCTTTGAGAAATGACTTGGATAGGAGGATCAAGAACTGGCAAAGGTGGAGGAGAATGATCTGAGAGTGGATAATCTGCAGATGCCAAATTGTCTTGTTCTGAGTCAGATTTGGAGAGAATTTCTTGAGATTCTTGGAATGTATATTTTTTTTGAATGATGAGAAGTTAGGTTCTTCTGCCTCCGGACAAGTTTGAGTGAAGAGATCAATCCCAGGTGATTCCAAGAGAGGAAAATTGTGTAGCAGACTTTTGAGGAACTGTACATGTTTGGCTTCAACAATAGCACCAGATGAGTTGAGGATCAAATAAGAATGAAAAACGGGATTGAACCCAACTAAAATCCCTTCCAATCCTTTCTCATTAAATTTTCTTCCTTTTTTTAGTCTATTCGCCAGGTAAATGACAGAAGATCCTACAGGTTTGAGATAATTAGTAGGGAGCTTCTTGCTAAACATAAGTTCCCAAGGGGATCGGTCATTACCTTCCCTGGGGACTTGATTAAGCATGAAGCAACAGCTTCAAACTACTATGTGCCAATAGCACTTATTAAATCAAGATGAAGAGAATTTTGCACGGGCTGACTCTATGATTGTCCGGTTGGCTTGCTCCGCTTGACCGTTAAGTTGAGAGTGATATGGTTCTGATGTTAGGAGTTTGATATGTTTGTTCTTGGCGAATTCTTTCAAGGTAGTGTTAGTGAACTCGGTTCCTTTTTCTGAAAAGATTTTGGTGGGGTAATAGTTTAGCTGTTTGTACTCTTTTTTGAGAATATTGATGATTAAACTGGGAGTTTCTTCTTTAGATTGAAGAGGAAAAGCTGCCAGATAACCCGTAAAATTATCCACTAGAGTCAGGACGTATTTATGACCAGCTTTAGACTGAGGAGTAACTTGACTGATCAAAGCTAGATGTATTTGTTTGAGTGGTTTTGATGCGGGTGACGAGGAGACTGAGAACGGAGCTTGCGTGATTTTACTTCTTACGCAACTGTCACATTGGAACTTATCTAATTTGTCTTTTGAGTATTGATCTTTGAGAATTGATTTAAGCGTGGAGATTGAAGCGTGTCCATATGTCTTATGGAGATTGGACAGTGACTGAGATTGAGTAGAAGTAGTCGTGGACGATTGATTGGATAGATTAACCAACAGGTTACTTCCAGAAGTTTGAGGCTTCTCTATTACAAATAGACTCTCTCAAATTAGACCTCTAAGAACCATTTCATTGTCTCGTGTGATGAAGAATTGGTCTGGTGTTTGAGAGAGACTACATCCCTTCTTTGCAAGAAGACCGGGGCTAATTAAATTGATTACAATATCTGGAACGTACAGACATCCTTTGAGTGTAATGACAGAATCCTTCCACTCGAGTCAAACGGTACCAGTTCCTTGTATCTTAAGATTTGCCTCCAACTTGCCTGTTTTGATTTCCTCTGCTTCATCTTGTAGATCTATAGAGGTGAAGTACTTGAGATTGTTAAAAACGTGTATGTTCGCACCGGAATCAAGGAGAAGATTTGGTGTGCTGTCTGCATTAATCCAGAGAGTTAATAGTGCATGATAATTGATTTTGGGTGTCTTTTTTGTCCTATTCTTCCACTCATTTTGCTGTTTGACCCACCATCCGGGAGCAATTTGGGGATGAAGATGAAAACAAGAAGATTCCGGATGGGGGGCATTTGGATCGTGAAAGCCTTCTTTACATCTAATGCGGATCTTCCTATCTTCTTTATTGGATTTGTTTTTGAAAGTAACTAATGAGACATCAGTTGTAGATTTTCCAGTCTTAACTTGTGCCTTACGCTTGTTATTGTATTTGGTTAGATGGTTGAATATAACTTCTACAGTTATCAAATTCTTGCCGTGCATGATTTGTTGTTTCAAATTCTCTAGGGTTGGAGGAAATTTGGATAGTATACGGTAGGCCACTATGTCGCTTGGTAGATCTATTCCTACATCCGTCATACAAGTAAGAGATTTTCAAATTTCTGTTATAAATCCTTCAATGGCAAGTTCATTGAATGGGGCGTGAAGAAACTGGTTGAAAATGCGTCTTTGATTTGCTGTCTTGGATGAGGCAAAACTACAAGTGATTTCAGTCCAAAGTAGTTTAGAAGATGTGATATTCAAGGCGTTAACAACATTTTCATGGGTAGTAGCATTGAGTTTGGATAGGATGATTGCTTGGATTTCTCGATCTTGTCTAGTAGGCAGTTGTCCTGCATTCTTAGTCATAATATCCTTGATAACCTTGAGATCAAACAGCATTAACATTTTATCACGCCAGATAGAGTAGTTGTCTTCTTTTAGAGGAGGAATAGCATCCACGGAAGCTTTCAGAGCAACCTGGTGAAAATAATTGTTTGCTCCCACTTGTTCTTTCATTTTTGATGGTGCAGAGTTGTCCTTTGGCTTTTAACCGTGATAAGATTTGAATGCAATTTCTCTGAACAGAAAACCAGCAGACTGTAGAAAAAAAGTTAGACTCTTGATAGATCAAATAAGAATTGAGAGAAAGAAGGGAAAAGTGATAGGACCAACAGCTTTGAGTTATTCATCAAATAAGACAAAGATTAGACAGCATAGGGTTTTGGCAGAGTGGAAGTTGGAAGAGTTCAGACGTAGAAGATGGAGGCTAGGAATTAAGTTAGGTTGTCAGAGAGATCATGTTAAGACGGTGTTGAGGATTGGATTCTTACCAGGCAGAGTTTATTTCACAAAGAGACAAGTAGGATAGGAGAGTTGGTTTGAGATGGATTTGAGTAGAGAAGAGTTCATCAAGCGTGGAGGAGAGAGTGTTGAGACTGTGAAAATGAAGATGTGTCTGGTGGGAGTTGAACCCACAACCTCAGATAGACTGAGACACATACTAGAGTGCTGCCTTTACCAACTAGGCTACAGACGCTTGTGGCTGCCAGGGTTGTTTTGTATTACTGGTCTAGGTTCAACTGCACAGCCTCTGTACTGTGGTGATACATCATGTTAGCAGGTTTAACCTCAACAGAGAGTTCATCGGGCAAGGAGGTACAAGAAATATTATGAGAAGAAAAGATATAAAAAGAATAAAAAGAATAAATAGAAAAAAGAACAACCATCAAGAGACAGAAGAGATCTCACAGAAGGAGAAGATATATTAGAATCCACAGTAGTTGACCAAGCCAGGAGTTCACCCGGGTCACCCGGTAAAGTAAGAAGACCCAGGTGATGCAGACATGTTGCGCGGACTTGCCTCAGTTCATTGCACAGAGAACACGGGATAAGATACCTCTACAATCTCAACAGATGATGAGGGGCTTGAGATCCCTGTCTATCCCTTTGTTTTATTTTTTTATTACTGTGTGTATTGGGGATGTAGGGGGATGTTGTGAGAATGTTGAACCCATGTGAAAAATTTAATTCACATTCATTTATTTATTTTTAATTTACTTACTTACTTATTTATTCATTTTTAATTTAATTCTTTGTTTATTTTATTTATTTATTTATTTTATTTATTTATTTCTGTTTTCAAATTGTTGAGTTGTGAGCCTTCATTCATGACTCATATGGGTTTTTAAAAGCTTTTCACGCCTGTTTTCAACCCCTGGGTTGCAAATTTAACATTTCTTTTTTTTTTTTTGGTAACCTCCATCTAATCACCTCCTGCACCAGTTAAGCTTTCAAAAATTAAATCAAAATCAACCCAGTAAAACTGAATTGCACTCAACCTCATCCTTTAATCCTGATATGATCCTTGAAAGCCACATCTTTTCAAGAACTTATCAATATCACCACCAATACAAATAACCCATCCCTTAATCAAGTAAACCCCTCACACAGCCAAACTTGTCATCATGCACCTCTCCCACTAGGATCCAGGTGAGGTCAATCTCTCTCTTCACTCAAAAATTTATCTTCTTCTCTCTTTCTCTGTAAATCAATTTGAAATTCAACCAAAAAAATCATGGCCTCCTTCCCCCTCCATCTTCTCTCTTACTAGGACCCCAGTGATTCCAACCTCTCTGCTCCACCCCCCCCTATCCTTTCTTTTCCCTTCATTCACAAATTTTTTTGCAAAGTGATTTCCAATTGAAACAGAAAACTGATGGCCTCCTTCCCACCATATTTTCTGCCACTAGGACCCAGGTAAGTCCCTCTCATAACCACAACTTGGCTCAGTCTCCTCAGCCCTACTCAACCCTCAGCCATTCACAGTCCAGTACAATCTACCTTCAACCCCTTGATCCACATGCTGTACATCCTGAAGTATCCTCCTGCTTACCCTGAAGTCCTTAGGTAATCTCCCAGTCATACCCTCCACCTCTCTATGGCTTGGTGCATCCTCATGTCTCCTTCAAATCTATCTAGTATGAGAAGTACATACAATAAATCCATGGTACATACTCCTGGCTGGACAACCCATACTCCAGTTCAGTACATGCAATTCCTGGACAGACCCATTACTCAATCTGTCAAGCCACAGCCTCCAGCCCAATTGGTCAAAATGTAATTCCATGGGGAATCCCAGCCAAACACCAGTCATCCCTCCTCAAGGCCTCCTCTCAGTTCACACATATACTGGCCTCTTTTCTCCTCCTGGACTAATTACCCTCAAGGAATTAGTATAATACTTCTTATTGGTTAGTCCCTCTTCCAATAGGTGTCATCTCAGCACAAGAAAGCCAACCAGCCTACCCTTACTCATATCACCTACCCCTTTGGTGTTACTCTTGTAGGATTCACCTGTCCACCGCCTTCAGAGCCTTACTCCTGGATTCCTCTCTTCATCATTGTCCTTACTTTACATCCTCTCCTCATTGAAATCAATCTCTTATCTCTATCCTGAGTTCTGTGAGCAGTGGTTCCTGTGCCTTCCGCCTCTTGCATTCCAGGGGAAGTTGTGACAGCCCCACATCTCTCCTTATCCTCCCCCATCTTCTTCTCTCTCCCCCTTTGTTGATTTCTTGATAAATTTTCAATTCAACTAGAAAACTGAAGGCCTAATTCTTCCCCTTCTTCTCTCCCACTAGGATCCATGTCAATCCCATCTCTCTCCTTGCACCCCATTCTTTTTTATCCCTTCCTTTGAAATTCAATTTTACATTCAAACATAAAACTCATGGCTGGCCCCCTCTCTCTCACCCTCCATCCCTTCCTCTCCCCTGAATCCCAAAGCAATTTTATCATTCAATCTGGATCCTCTCCAAAAATCCCCCCTAATTCATGGAGCCAATTTCATCTGCAAAATCACCATCAAAAGAATTTCCACAACCATCATCACCATTCTACTCACTCTCACCATTAACATCCTCCCCCCTCTCACCACTGTCATGATCAACCTCCCCAGGTAAGCTCTGAAGCCTCATAACTCCCTGGAAACTTAATTTTTTGATTCTTTTCCTTCTCCCTCCCATATTTCTATTCAAAATATTCTGCATAGATATTAATCATCCTTAACTGAACTTTTTTTTAGGCTAATGTTTTTAACCAAAAAAAAAAACAGCAAGAAAGATAGCTATTCCAACCATTTATCCAATTTAAACACATTTCATTTATCCAATAATTTCTGTAAACTTGATTATAAAGTTGGGATCACAGCCATTTTATTGATTTACTCAGTTATTCAACTGGAAAACCTCTCTTTGCAATATCCTGAACTCTTTTTTTGTAGACTTGATTATACAATCAGGATCATGGTCAGACTCAGGGAAGGGTGATGCTTTTTACCCCCCCCTTTTTTTGGATCATTTACTACTTCTGCAAGTAGAATTAAAAGATTCTGGAAAGGAAAAAAAAATAGGATATAATTTGAACTTCTTGGGGAAAGCATTAATCCATCCATCAATTTTTTCTGCATCACAGCTAGCAGTGAATTGGATGAAAACCTACCTGAGCTCCACAGGACCCCATAAAAACCAAAATCCTACAGCAGGAAAAATGTTGGATGTGGCCTCATCACCAAATCAACCAAACAGCTTCCTGTATTTCTGAGTGGTGCAATTTCTTGGGGATTTATTCTGAAGATAAAATGGAATGGGAAAGTTTTTCTTGTCATCTACTACAATTTAATACTTTCCAAAAAAACCTTTGAAAAAAGATTAGTCCCTAGTTTTTTGGGTTATGTAGGCTGATGGATGGAGAAATTGAAGGAATCATAAAGCTTTTGGAGATTTTTTTTTAGAAAAAAAATATGAATAGCTATCAGTAAAATGGGTTCCAACCTGAAGGTGAGAAAGACAAAATAAAAATGATTGAGGATTTGCACCCAAAAGAAGTAAAATATTTTTAGCCTAAAATGTTTGAGGAGTGTCAGAGGGAACACATTTTAGGAAAATTCCTTCTAAAAAACACATGTATTAAGGGAAGGAATACATAATCTCTTATTTTGCTTCCTTCTTGATATTTACCATGTTTGGTTTTAAAAATATCACCCATCAAGGTGATTATGTTAACACCTGGAATTGGGCCAGATGTATTTCTTTCTTCAATCAAAGCATTATAGAAGATGAAGAATATAATAATATCTTTTCTATTGAAAATTTTGACATGAAAGGGAAAAATTTTGACTTTGAGAATTATAGGTATCTTTGTATTTTACTAAATTTTCTGGTTTTAAATTAGCTGTTTTCAAATCCAAGGATTTTACACATTGTAATTTTTAAGGATTTAATAGTTTGAAAAAAATAAAAAATGGTTCTTTTTTTCTCCAAAGAATACATAGAAATATATTTACAATCCAAGTAAACTAGCGGTTCTTTAGATTACCTCAAATGGTCACCTGCTACCATCAAAAGAAAAGTCCAAATAAATATTTTCATTTTTCTCCAATGAAAGGCAATATTTCTCCTTCTCCTCTTTTTGAAAAAACTATTTTTTTTTCTTGAACTATAATCTCAGAATTGAGCTTGGGCTCATTGATGATGTTTGATTCTCACAACTTTTCCATTCAAACTCAATTTTTTCACTTTTGATCTTTTGTCCAAATGTTTTCAAAACTATATTGATGTATTAGTAATGATGCATGTGCAACACTTTTTGATATTCAAGGATCTTGCTTGATTCTCATTTTTTTCTGATCCACTCAAAACCTCCAAAGAATGTGGTGTTTCTCCTCTGTTTATGGATTCTTTGCTCAATATCAAAGGAATTTGAGACCCTCTGATCTCCATTTACCAAGTAAAAATCTTTCTGGACATCATAGATGTTGTTAGAGATTTTGCTGGCAGGGGTCATTGCCTTAAGCTCCCTTTTTTTTTAAAAAAGAATCAGGTTTTTTTCCAAAAAAAAAGTCATTATTCATTGAGAAAAAAATGGATAAGCAATTGATTACTAACCTGATTGGATGCTGATTGGTCAGGAGATGGTAGTTTGGGAGGGTGTGTTAAATAAGAACCATCCTCTGGAGGGGGTATTAACTTATTTACTTTATCCAAGCTTAGAACTGATGGCTCCAAAAAGGCAACTCATGAATACAAGGAAGGATTTTACTGAGTTAAAGATGCTGATGTTGATTTTATTTGGGAAATTATAGTTGGATTTTCCACAACATCCTCAGATGCTAGCCATTAAAGGAGCTCCACGGATTGTTTTTGATTTCTATCACTAGGCTTAGAACTACTCAGGATTGATTCACTCTGATATTTAAGCTTCAAAATTGGTTGGTGGAGCAATGGCAGCTTTTTTCTCAAAGCTTTCATCAATTTGATTTGAAAAAGGACAAATCACATCCAATTTCTCTATGAAAAAGTTGATCTGCTTGGCTTTATCTACTTTGGTTATGCCACATCCAGTGAAGATGGACAAACAGTGTGATTTCTTGGACTTTTATCAATAGTTCTTGAAAAAGATGACAAATCAAGCCTACCTTTTGTTCCTTTCTTTAGCTCATTTTCCATCAAGAGATAACTATTAACCCTAGGAAATGGTAGTTGTGCATCACAAGTTTCATCTTTGGTCCCAAATCAAGCATTTTAGTTAGCAGGAATTTTGAGCCAATTGACAAGAATGCTATGATCAGCTGTAGTTAGTTGACCTGAGGATTTGGGAGCAAGTTGAGGATGAGAATTGGCTGATTTTGAATTCCTTGGAGAGGTCTGCTTGGCTGATGTGGCTTTTTGTGTTTGCTGAGCAGGCATTTTTCTTAAAAGGAAGATGACAAGTAAGGAAATGATGAGTTGTGTAGGGCTAGTGATTTGACAGTGAAAGGATGAGGTTGGAGAGGTATGTAGCAAATGCAAGATGGTGGGGTGTTTTGGGTGCAGAGAGGAGGAGGATACTACTTCCAATGACATGGAAGTGGATTGAAGTGGGGACCAAGGGATGGATGGTGTGGTCTAATGCATGGTTGAGGCTATCAGCACCTTTATTTACTTTATTTGAAAAAACTCACTTTTTTTGTGACTAACTCTGACATGCCTGATGTGAAATAAGTGGGTTTTTTCATTTTTTAATGGCTGGTTTGGGGTGAAACCCACCATTAAAAAAATGAGGGATTTGCTGAATCTGATATGCCCTAAGGTCTATTTAACCACTCTTTGGTTGATGGGATGGTAAAATGAGGTGCTAGAAGGGCTCACTCATCAGGAGTATTCAATTGGATGCTAATCTCATGGATCAACAAAGCAACATGTTCCATTGATGGATTGTGTTTTTTTGTCCCCTCTTTCTCACTTCTTTTGCTTGTCTTATTTTTTTTCTTTCGGAAGAAGTCCATACAGCGTGGGAGGATAGAGGGGATGAGAAAGGATGCTTGATTGGCAATTGAGCCAGCAGAACTGACTCAAGATAAGCTCAGATGACGAATGGGAGACAAGAAAAGAATCAATAGAAATAAAAACAGCATTAATCCTAGAAACCAACCGATTTTAGTGAGATGTAAATAAGGCTTTTCGAAATCCATTGGTCAAAAAGAAAGCAAAGGTCTCCTTCATGTAAGTTGAAGTGGGTACAATTCAAGATGATTTCACCTAGAGCGCTTTACTGAAATCCGAAGTACGAGTCACCTAATTTGAGTGCTTCGGTTGGCTCGTTTCACCCATATTGGGTAAGTTCATCATATTGGGCGCTGAGTAATCAGGAAACATGGTTCTAAAGGTGGCCTGAGAGCTGTGAATGGGGCAGGGGGACGGATGCCAGCCGGCGTTCGAAATCATCAATTTGGACTTTGCCCGATCGGTAAAGGTCATGACCCCAGAAGATGAAACTGACACGTTGTACTTGTGAGATGCTTGAGCATAAATCATCCGATCGTGATCACTGGCACTCACGCCCCCAGTCGTGCTTTCGTCGGCGACCATGAAGGAGAGCAAGCCAGTCAGACTGTTCAATAGAATGGAAATAAATAGATCAATAAATCCTTTAAATGGCAACCAGATCAGGCAAGTTACATGGATGCTACACCCCAAGCAGGATTCCCTGGAAGCGAAAATGTTGGATGGAATCAACAAGGCCGACGACTTAGGATTAATGATCTTGGTATGGGTTTCAAATCATTGGGCTGTTGAGGTTTAGCTTGAATAGAACATGTACTGACATGAATCAGGATGATAGTCACTCATGCTGGTACAAATTTTGGAGTTTGGTGAAAACCGGCCTGACGGCGTGATCATTCTAATTGCAGGAGGCTTGAAGGGATCTATCGTATAAGGAAACGGAAAACATGTTTATCGCATTATCACGAGGATATGAGGAAACGGATCAGGTAAAAATAACACGAGCGAACAAGAAAATGACTCACATTGGGGTGGAAATATGACAGTACCCCAAACTAACAAATAAAGACAAGTGCAGAGGAACTCAGTTAATCGAAAAATAAACAAGCTGGAGAATAGGTGCAAGAAAATCCGAGAAAAAGAAAGAATTCAAAAGATCAACATTTACATTCTCCACCAGCGTAAGGAGTCTCAGGTGGACCGCGCAAGATGTAATGCCATTCGAGAATATCGGTTTCCTTTGGGCGAGCAATAATGAAGGGAGGAGGTGATTTAACGATCTCGGCATGTTCCTGTCAAGCGAACTGGTAAGTATTCACGATTCAATCGGGAAAGCCTTTGCGCCGGTGGAGACGAGTCCGAGCTTCGCTGATCGACGGAGGTGATTGCTAACCTTCATCAGTCGCTTCTGAGCTTGCTTTGTGGCCATCGTGGATGGGCAGTGGCGCTGTCTCCGCCCCGAAATTGGGCCGATGGCTCTGCAGGTGAGGGAAGCCTAGGGCTGGACCCCGAATACTCGATTTCGGGTAATACCCGAGTTTGCACGCCCGATTCCCGACCCGATCAAATCAATTGTACTAGAATCAGTTGCAATAAACTCAGAAAAACAAAAAAAATGATATAAGAAATAAAAAAAAGTACAAAAGAGATCAAAATCAACTTGAAAGCTTTCCAAAACTGCAATAGCAATCTTTTAAACATAAGAGCTGCTCAATAGAATCACAGTCTAATGAAGAACGTTGAGGCTCAGCAATAGCTTTGGATTTAGAGAAAATCCGTTCTGATGGGGCACTTGTGGCAGGAATGGCTAGAAAGTGCCAAGCCATCCTGGGAATTTTAGGGTACATTGATGCCCAGGAACTCCAATAAAGAAGGACATCAGCTTCTTGAGGCTTTTCCACCTTGGATAGGTATTGGAGAACCTCAGACTCAATGTCTCCTTTGCTCTGAGAAGGTTGAAAAACTTTACTCTCCAGTCTGCTTTGAACTTTAGTTTTTTTATTGATTGCGGATTGTTTGTGAGAGTGAATTGAATTCTGGATGGATTGGAACTTCAGTGCTTCAGTCCTAAATATGGTAAGGATGTTGGTTGGATTGATGTTGACATTCAGATGCTCAAGCATCAGCTTGTGATGATTTGTAAAGCAAGAGATTTTGATTTGGGGGTCAAGTATCATTGCACATGATGGCGCTACCTTTGCCAAAGAGTGGCATAAATGCTTTGTGAGTTTGGCAATTATATTTTTTGCCACTGGGACAAGCTTGGAAGAGTCTTACTGAGATTTGATTTTGAGCATATCACCTACCAGTGCAATGAAAATTGCTAGGGCATAGCTGAGGTTTGGTAGCATTGTTGAGTGGCTCAAGAAAGTTGATCATCTGTTTAAATTTGTCCCATTCAACCCTGTTGATCTTTTATTTGATGGTGTCCAGTTGCTTGCAAGCAAGATTTCAGGCATTCTTGAGCTCATGAGCTCTTTTCAACATCAGGTAGGTTGAATTCCAACATGTCATGACATCTAGTATCAAAATACTAGCCAAGTTCATCAAAAGATTGGCCATATTGCAGATCTTCATACATGTTTGAAACTTTTTGCAATGTTGAGGAGAGTACCAAGCCCAGGTGGAAAGGCCATGGATCCTTTGAAGGACATTGCCAAGATTGATGCTGGCCCCATCTGGTGGATCAACAAGGTTGGAGATGGATAGTGGATTGGTGTCAATCTCCAGATTGCTTTTGGGGTCTAAGTCATATCCAGATCCAAAAAACTTGAGGCCATCTTTGGCAGCAAGGTTGATTGTATGTGCCATGCAGCCTAAGAGGTCATGGTTTTAGTCAAACTTTGTATTGGTGATCTTGGAAATTTGCTTGGCCATGGTCAGATTGTTTGAAGTTTTGTTGGCTGTGATTACCAAGAGTTTGTCAAGGAGACCCACATGTTGCAGGGCAAAACAGAATACTTCCGCAAGATTGGCACCAGTGTGCAATTCTACAAAAATTCATAAAACAAAAGAATGAATGAGAAGATATTTTATAAGAAATAAAAAAATTACAATAGATAAAACAGGAAGACTTACCACATATTGTTGGCATTCCAATAGCCACCTCAGTCAATTTCCAATTTTTGTCAATAACATGGGAAGTAATGCCCAAAAATGAAATACAGTTGGATGATGTCCAATCATCAACAGTAAAAGCAACTCCCAATATACCCATGAAGAATTCCTTGAGATGTTCAACCTAGGCTGCATAAAGATCACATACTTCATTGGAGATTGCCTTGCATTTTGGTATCATTGGTGGTGCGTGGGAGTTGATTAGAGTGATTAGATTGACAAAGGAAGCTTGCTCCACAATCAAAAAAGGTAGGTGGGCATTGGCAATGAAGTAGGCAAGCATTTTTTGTAACAACATTGGGTTGAGTTCCATCTGGGAAAAAAAAAGATCAACAAATGAAATAAGAAAGAAGAAACAATGAATTGAATTGAAAAACTCACAGTTTTATTAATACTTGTGCCTTTGAAAAGGCCATGGATCTTGGCTTGATTATCAGAGACCTTTTGAGGATTGAAGATCTTGTGAGTTTGCATAAGATTCTCACCCATTGATTTTGTGCTCTTGTACTTGTCATGAGTTAGTATTTTTTGGCATGAGTGTCCATTGGGGAGGGGTACCATACACATGAATTGGTTGTTGTTTCCTTTTTTGAAAAAATAAGACCATACCCAGCTTTTGGAAAATTTCCCATCACTTGCAACTAATCCCTTACTGACTTTGGTGCTTGTGGAGGTTTCAATATCAGTTGACAGAGGGATGAGTTTCTTCAGTCTTTTGGGGCAAGGAGGTGGTCCTGTTTTAGAAGAGCCAATTGTGGAAATATTGTTGCAATCTGAGGATGAGGTGATTCTATTTGGGTGATTTTCCAAGATATTCATATCCCATTGTTTCAGGAATGAGGGAGGGTTGGAGCAAGGTTGTTTGAAGGATTTTTTTGGAAACTTTGGGGCCATTATATATTTGTCTGACCGTAGGGTGTTTTCCAAATGAGGCTACAAGTCACAACAAAAATATATCAAGCAGGGATAACCATCAAACAGAGATAAATCAGACAAATGGCATATACAGTTGGATGGGAGATAAGGAACACATTACCTAAAACTTGCCACACAGTCACATATGGGGTATTAAAGGGGTGATGAGTCACTGTTGAACCATGGCTTCTGGTATTGGATGATTGACAAATTGAGGGTACCAGGATAATTCATGGGGGTGGGAGGGTAATAGCAAGGAAGATGAGGATATATGAATAAAGGATGGGTGGATGGAAGGGTGGAAAGGGAGGGGAGGGTAATGGCAAGAGGGTTGGGTGAAGGGGAGAGGCTGGAGGTGGTGGAGAAAGGGAGGAATTTGGGTGTAAGAGGGGGATATGCAAGAGGGTTGGGTGAAGGGGAGAGGCTGGAGACAGTGGAGACAGTGGAATTTGGGTGGAAGAGGGGGATATTGATGTCAGGCTGCTGAGAAATTGTTGGGATATCATCATCTGGATGATAATATGCAGATGATGGCTAGAAAGTAGGATGAAATAAGCAGATTGGTGGTTGGGCCTTGGGTATTTACCCAATACCCGTGGGTATTGGGTTGGGCCATCAAAATCAGATACCCAACCAGAAGTTATACCTGTGGGTCAGGCATTGGAATTGTTTTTTGAGGTTGAGTATGGGTTGGGGTCCAGCCCTAGGGAGGCCCCAGGAAGGGTTAATTGAGCTCCAAAAGTCAAACTCCAATATCCAGCGTACCCCCAAACAGACAAATTCCTTGTCAACTTGAACACTTTGTCAAGGCACACAAGGATTGATAACTTTCCAAAACTAGTTTTGCACCATTTCTGCAATAAATAAAAAATGTAGGACTAGGGCTTCTTCCACCTTACCATTTATAATACATCACAACCTATTTCCATTCATCCAACAGCCAAATCTCCTATATACTTAAAATATTGGGTCCTGCAACCTTGTTAGAAACCAGTGTAGTTTACCCTAGTGGTGCATGTTCCATTAATTTACCAATGTCAAGGATGCACCTCTTGCATCCCCTTATACACCAGGAAAAGTCCATAGTTGCACTGGGCAAAACTTTCTTTTGAATGAGCCCTACCCCAGCTTGTCCATTACTTTCTGTACCAATAACCATGAGTTCCAATACATATATCTCCTAATTAAAAATCATGAATATTCATGAATAAAATTCCATTCAAGTAAACATAAAATCATTTATTAATATTTTTACCAACTCAGAAGAAAAAATCAGTCAACTCAATAAGCATTTATCTGTTTTTAATTCAATATTCAACCTGCCTCTTCTTCCTCATCTAATCATAATTCTCAAAAAGATTGTGATGCTCTGAAAATAATTTTTATCAAAAGTGAAAATATCTGAAATTTTTTCAAAACAATATAGAATCTCTGTGAGCTCATTGATGTTATTCAAAAAAAAAAAACAGCAGTCAATTTTGATAAGAATTTTCAAACTACTTCTGAGCTTCTCCATTCTAAGAATATGCCTCCCAATTTATCTTCTTCTTCTTTCTATCCAAGTGGTTCTCCCAATGATTGCTATTCTAATTCATTCAAGTCTAATCCTATATCTACCACTAATTTTCCTATTGTTCCCCCATCAACATCCTTCCTCCTTTTCCAAAGAAAAGCTGTCTGAACCAATTTAAATTGGTTCAAGTTATGATTTGTGCCAAATATTTTGAAAATAATGTTTCACAAACCTCAAAAAAAATCAGATATGTATAAAAATTGCAATCCTATATTAGAACAATCTAAGAAAAATGATCTGACTTTTAGTATTAAAATTACAAAGGAATCAAATTCCCATCAGATGAAATAGAATCCTTCACTCATAATAGGTTTGGAGTTAAATTTCTGCTTGATGAAAAAGATCATTGGACCCAGCTTACTGATCCCAAACCAATCAATAAACATCCAAAATTCTAAGTCATCATCCATTCATATCAGGCTTCATTCTTACTGAATATGCCTTCTCATGTTTCTGATTTATGCAACCCAATTGAGATAGATTTAAATTTCTTTTTTCTATTGAGTGGCTTGAGGACCCTATCCCCCAAAAAAATTCAAACAAAAATATTATCTCAGAATTCACTTATATAAATAAATAAAGCAAAATAAATCAAGGATTGTGCAATTAATTTTAATCACAAATTCCTAAGAAATTCCTAATTGATACCAGGACCTGAAAAATGCTTCACTTGTTTAAAAATCAGAAATTTTTCCAAAAATTTGAATAACCACACTTTATTTTTTTGAATGGGTAAATTCTCAAAAATAATTTTATTCTCATATAGAGGATCTGATTAATTTTTGATTCAGATGTGTTAATAAACACAAAGCCCTTAATTTCCCCAATGATATTTCTTATTAATATTTTCTTCATTCAACATTCAGATTCATATTCCCTATCAAATAAAAGTAATTATTCAAAATAAAATATTTAGATATCTATGAATTATTTTGTTCCTTCACTCAAAAAAATAGATAATCAGTCTTCCTCCTTGAATTATGAGACTGTTTTTTCTTTTCTCAAAAAGATTTTCCTTATTTTTATTCCTCTTTCCTCCCAGATCCCTTCTATTTCTTAAAAATAAGATGTTATTAAAAATACACCACCCCTAGTGTTATTAATACTAAACTTGATGAAATCTATTTCTTACTTCTGGAGAATTTTTTTTCTATTCCCGTGATTCACTTCATAACATTAATTCCAACTTTCATGGCATATTATATTTAAAAGAAACCCATTTTTTCTCAGGTAAACCTTGAAATTTGATTTATATCAGAAAAATCATTCCTCCCAAGTTCACAAATAAATTTAAATTTTTTTCATAAAATCCTTAAACTATTCAAAATTCATTTTAATTTTATTCCATTTAACAAATCAAATTTTATTTTTTTGTATAATCCTGCTATTGTTTTCACTGTTACATCAATTATTAAATCTTTATTCTTGAATAACCTATCTAGATAATTCCATTTTTAATATCTGTGGGTTCCAAAATTTACAATAATAGGGTGTATCAGAGTTAACCAAAACCTTCCATTTTTTAAAGGCGGCTTTCAACCCAAATCCACCATTTCAAACCCGCCATTAAAAATAAAAAAAATGCATATTTCACATCAGGGTTTTCAGATTTACCTGACAATAAATGGGTTTTTTAAGATAAATTATTTAAAGGCTTTCAGAACCTCAACCAGACATCCATCCGCCTCATAAAACCCTGGTTTCAACCTCACATCCTTCTACCTCCAACCTCATCAGAAAAGTTTGATTCATTGCTCTCATCTCTTCCTTGCTATCCTCATTGCTTCATGTCTCATCCCCTTTTCACTTCATCACTCTCATTACTTCCTAACTCTCTTTGCTTTATAACTCTCATTGCTTCATCCCTTCATACCTGTTGCTCTTTTCAAATGTCCCCTCAGCAAATCTCCCCCTGCAAGTCCACACAAAAATCCAATGTGCCAAATCAAACATCCCCAAGTTCTACATGAAGAAAAATTCCCCCATCAGCTTCCAAAGGCTCAAATCAGCTCAGGAGAGCTGATCACATCATCCTGGTAAACTGGCTCAAAATTCCCTCCAACTATGACGCTTGCTTTGGATCCAACAATGAAACAGAAGCTGGCCAACCTCCATCCTCTAAGTTTAATGTTAATCTCCTGATGGCCAATGAACCAAAGAATAAAACAAAATTTAGGCTGGATCTTTCATCTAAACAGATGAGGGAGCAATTCAAGAACTATTGAGCCAAGTACAAAAAGGCCTACTCAATGTAAATCTCCACTGGCTTTGGTATCACCAACTCTAACAAAGCCAAGGGCATCAACTTGGTGGTTCATAAGTTGGAATCCATTTGTCCTTCTTATATTCAAATGGATGAAATATTTGGAAAGAAGGCCAAAATCACCCCCTTAGCTGATTTTGATTCCCAAAAATCCAATTCCATTGATGCTGAGGACTTGGCTTTAGATTCTCAGCCAAGAAACCATGACCCTGCTGAAACCTTGGAGTGGCCCCAATCTGATGTGTAGGAGGATATTCCAGCTGAAAAACCTCCAATCATGTCCACATTGGCATTTATAAACCCTACAAACCCTTCCTTGGACCCCTCAATTAATTCTTTTGATTTCTCTCTTCCTGGGGTGGAAGAACTCAACAACTTTTCCAATCAGGAGCAATTTATTACACCATCTCCATTGCAATCAACATCTGTTCAAGTAAGGAAGCGATTAATTTTATTTTCTGTCTGTTTAATTCTGACTGATTTCTATTGTAAAAAAGCAGGCTCATAATTTTCTGAATGGCCAAATAATCAAGCCAATGAGGCCTCCCACATTAACTTCAAATGAGAGTGAAAATGTTCCTACACAAAACTCCTCTGCAAAGGAAAAGCAAAAGGCCTCCAATTTCATAAAAATCAACCCCAATAGCCGTCAAAAGAGGAGAAACACTTCCAATTTTGCTGTCTTCAAATAGATCATGGAGAAGCAAAATAAAATTAAGTGCATTGATGGAATCTCCTTGCTATTGAAATCAAGTGTTGAGTTCACTGAGGAGATTGAGGAAAATAATGATCAGACATAAAACAAAGAAAAACAATCTTACCTGAGGAGATGCAGAAGTGAGAGCAGAGAGAAGGATGAGAGAGGAATCCTTCTGTCTGGCTCAACCTCTTTCCTCAGGTAGTGATGAATGTATCAGTGTCACGAACAATGTGACATGATCTATGGGAGTAAGAGACGCGCGCTAGTGACATGAATATGGAAACAGAAATAGGAAATAGACCGTGAAAGATGTGTGAGGCATATGTGCCTTGTATATTTGATGACTGGGACAATTTGGGAGATTGAACAGAGAATTAAGAGATCTGGGAAATAGAGGGCAAAGGAAAGGAAAACAAAAGTAAAGAAAGCAAGTTGTGGGGCATCAGGTATGCAAACTCCAACACCCCCCCTTGCTCAGCACATCACACCAGACCAAACAGGGAGCGGTGTTTTTGTAGAAGAATTTTGGCCAGAGGTTTTGTCAGCATGTCCTCCAGCATATCGGAGGTGGAGACATGCTGAACATTAAAAAGGGAATGGCCAACACATTTGCGGATGAAATGGTGTTGGGCATCAATATGCTTTGTCCTAGAGTGGTGAAGAAGATTCCTTGCTAGAGCTTCAGCGCCGCTGTTGTCTACCAAAAGAATGACCGGCTCGGACCCACGAATGCGTAATTCTGACAGTAGGTTGCGCAACCACAGGCCTTCCTTGCATGAATCGGACATAGCTTTGTACTCCGCTTTGGTGCTGGAGAGGGAGACTGTGGGTTGTTTCTTTGACTTCCACAAGATGGCGCCAAGACCCAGCCAATATGTGTAGCCCAAGGTTGATCTTCTGTCAACAATGTCTTCAGCCCAATCGGAATCTGTGTATCCTGTAAGATCAAGGGTTGGGCCTCCAAGGACAATCCGCAGGTTGCGGGAGCCTCTGAGGTACCTAAGGATTTGAATCGCGGCGTTCCAGTGATTGACTGAGGGATCTTGGAGAAATTGTGAGAACCTGTTAACAGCAAAGGCAACTTCAGGGCGCGTGCACTGGGAAATCCATAGCAGGGAGCCAATGAGTTTATTGTACTCAGGAGGAGCCGCAGGAGATTCGGGAGTCCGTTTGTGTAGCGATTTGAAAGATGCCAAGGCAGGCGTTTAAGTGGTCTTGAGATCTGACGGTAGAAGGAATTGGTTGCAGACAGAGTTGATGTAGTGGGACTGACCTATGGAAACAGTCCTTGATCCCCTGTTGCGTTGGACAGACAGTGACAGAAAAAGGTGAAGTTCTTCATCCAAACCAACGGTGAACTTCTTGCTTATGTCCTTTATGAAACACTTCACAAAGTTGGGGGTACCAACCATGGCAAGATTGTCGACATGAGTGGCTACCGCACCCATGAGGTTGCCACCTACGAGCTTGTAGTAGAGTGCTGGATCGTAAGAGGACTGAGATAAACCTAGCAAAAGCATCGCCAAGCTTAGCTCAAGGTTCCACTGACGGGGTGACTGACGCAAACCGTAGATTGCACAAGACACCTCACATACCCAGTCGGGGTGGGATGGGTCTACAAAACCTGGGGGCTGGGACATGTATACAGGCTTGTCTAGCCGACCGTTCAAGAAAGAAGTCTTGAAGTCAACCTGACGGCCGATCCAGTCGTTGTGGCCAAGGAGGGACAGAATTAATCGGAGAGACTCCATACGGAGGGTGGGAGAAAAAACCTCGGAGAAATCCAATCCTTGAACTTGGGAGAAACCCATCGCAACAAGCCTTGCCTTTAGTTTCAGGATGGAACAATCTAAATTCAATTTGAAAAGAAAAGGTGGGATTGTCAAATGGCTATTGATTTTCAAAAGGCTATTGATTTTCAAAAGGCTATTGATTTTCAAAAGGCTATTGATTTTCAAAAGGCTATTAATTTTCAAAAGGCTATTGATTTTCAAAAGGCTATTGATTTTCAAAAGGCTATCAATTGTCAAAAAGCTATTGATTTTCAAAATAAGAAAGCTGAGAGTTTGGCTCATCAAAAAAAATCTGTATGTCTCATGGAAATTGAAACAGGCTGGGCAGGAGTTCCAAAAAGAGTAGAAGGAGAAGGATCAACAGGAAGAGCAAATGGAAAAGGAGAGGGAAGGACTAGAAATTGAAAAAAAGATAGGTTATCAGTATCCATGGCATCTATTGATAGCAGTAGATCAGTGTAAGAAATGCAGCAAACTACTTAATTGCCTGACATGTAATTATATTTGATTTGATAAAAATTTGAAAAATAAAAACCAAAAAATATTTTTGAATACAACAATGTTTGAGACTATTTTTAACCCCATCAATAATTGTTTTTTTCTTTTTATTTGATTTTTTTTCTAGAGTATATTTTTCCACTGTTCAAGTCCCTTTGATTGTTCAAAGTTTGTTTTTTGATTTACATAGACATGGCCATTCTTGTATGAGTGGCAGTCTCCACAGCAGGAAAAGCCACAGCAGGAAAATTACATTGCTTGTAATTATTTGCTTCCCAAAACATTTTGATAATACCTTTTTGTTTGAAATAAATGCCAAAAACCAAGTAAGGAAAAACAAATTGGACATCAGATACTTGATACTTGTCCTCATTCTTGATAATTTTTCCATTTGATTTTTTGGTTGGAACCACGAGATTTTGCCTTTGTAAATGTGGGGAGAATTGTAGAAGTAATTTGAAGTGAAGTTGATGTGGGGGGCACAGTCAAAAGGAGTGAGCCAGGATCCAAATTCAAATGAAGATAAAGAGGGGATATTGTTTTCCAGCATTGTTTGGCCATTGGAATCGTGTGACAGTCTGGATAATTTTTGGAACATTTGGCCTAAAATTTGAGAGACTTTGTCTGAATTAAGTTTGAGGAGAGTTTAATCTTGAGGGGAAGATTGAATAGCAGCTTTCTTCAAATATCTTCCAAATAGTTCAGAAGGGTGCATAAATTTTTGCCATCCAATTGCCCACATTTTCCACCCCAACATCTTGATGGCCCCACAGTATTGATAAATTTTTTGGATTTGTGAAGGAAAGTGGTCAAAAATTTGATTTAATTCTTATCTTGCTTGGAGAGTTTATTCAAAGGGAAAAATTCAATTATTGCAACCAGAGATTCATGATTGGATTGATCAAGAACAATTAATTTTCTAGAGGTAAAGAAATGGAACTGGTTGATCTTCTGTTTGACCTGTTCAAACTCTTCAGGATATGAATTTTGAATTTGTTTTTTTTTTCAGAAATGATGGGAGGATACAGATCCAAAGGTTTTAGTTTTTTCTTAGACCACACCACCTTTTAATTGATCCCCCCCTCTGCTAATTCCAAAGAGATTTTGGAATCCCTCATTTGAGCCCCCCTTTTCTGAAAAGCCCTATTCTTGTCACCTCTCTGTAAGCTTATCAAATAATTTCCTCCCATGTTGTTACCTCCCATCCAAATACTTCGATTGGGGTGAGGATCAAGAAAGGATTCAAGTCATGGTGTAACATTTTGATTTTAGTGGGAGAAGAATTGGATGTCAAAAAAAATGGTGGATTTAGAAGGAGAAAGGGTTGGAACAATGTTTTGCATTGCACGGAATAAAAAAAAAACATTCATGAGTCAGTTATAATAAAGGTAGATTATAAAAAAAAAATAAAAAAAAAAATAAAAAAAAAAATAAAAAAAAAATACTGGTCAATATTTCCCCCCCCAAATATTTCCCCCTGATTGATTATTTTGATTGAGTGGACAGGAGGAGGAGGAGGATCAATAGCCAATTCATCAATCAGTCATTTAGCTAAACAATTGATTGATCAATCAATCAATGGCTAAAAAACCAATTGATTTGCTATAAATCAATTGGACAATTGCTCAAAAACCAATAAATCAATCAATCAATCAATCAGGAGGAGGAGGGGGCTCTTACCTGATCAATGGGGGGTGCCTAAAACAATAGATAAATTGATTAAAAATGAATCAATTGATCAGGGGGAGGAGGAGGTGGTGGGGGGGCTTACATGTTCAATATTGCTTGGTTAGAAGGGGTGGTGGTGTACCTGGAACAATGATTGATTGATCAGTAAATCAATTGATCAAAGGAGGAGGAGGGGGGGGGATGGGACTTATGTTGATTGATTGATTGGGAGCAGAAGCAGGAGGAGGAGGACTGGGTGGGAATTTGGATGGTGAGGAGGAGGAAGGAGTGGAAAAGTGGTTTGGTGAGGAGGAGGAAGGTGGAACAGTGAGTGAGTGGGGTGAAATGGGTGGTTTGGTAAGTGGTGAGGTATGGGGTGGAGCTTTTGTTTTGTTTTGTCTAAGTCCATCCAAAAAAAAAAAAAAAAATTAAGCCTAGGATTCTTGATTTGTTTTTTAAATAAAATGACTGTCACATTATTTATTACCTATTTAATAATCTGGAACATCTTCCTTTCAGAACAAATATGGCATGTTCAATCTCAACATTCAATTGAGCAAAATGAAAGTTGAATTTTTTTCTTGTAGATAATTGGAAGAAAAATACTGATAAGCTGGCACAAGATATTTCCTGATATAATAAGCTGAATTGGAAAGAAGTTATTGATCTTTCTCAAAGTAGTTCTCTGGTTTTTGGGAAATACAAGTCTGATTGAACACATGAATCATTAAAAGAACCTGGAAGGCCAGCATGGAGGGATATGAACTTCTTGATGTTATCAAAAAAAAATTTTGGTGCCACAGAGTATCTATAAAAACAGAGAAAACATATTTGGTTAGTGTGTCATCAAAGGTGTTATCAAAGGATTTGCAAAAGAAATGAATCAATTGCCTTCTTTTCCAATCAAATAGTGGTTGCCATCTAGCATGGTTTTTGGACTCAAGGGGATTGTGGTTCCATCAACAATAAGAATGCAACCAGGAAAGCCTTCAGTCTCCATTAATCAAGATATCTCCTTGAATTATTCTTTGGTTTGCCAAAAAATAACTGAGCAACAGAAACATAGGATAGAAATCATGACTCTTTTGGTGTATAAGTCAATGGTTCCATAAATGACTGAGAATAGATTTTCTAATCAGTGAATTGCTGCTCCATTTCCATTTGATCCCAATCTACAAATAGCAAAGGCCAGTTTGATAGCTGGATTAAGTTGAGGATTCCAAGAATTTCTCTGGAAGAGGTGGTGGTCTCCAATCATCTCCAAAAATTTCATTAATGAAGGCAATAAAGTTCAGAAAAGTTTCTGGAAGCTTAGGTTGGGGAGGAGATAAAGCTTTTGATATTCATACATAGGGTTGTGGAGAGTCTTTTTTCTTGGAACCATGTATTTCTTTTCCAATAGAGAATTAAAAGCTAAGAAATTTGATTCCAAATTGGAGTCAAAATCAGATTCAAATAGTAAAAAAATTTCAGTCAGATATTTTGATTTTTCAACTTGCTGCCAGGAAGTTTGATTGGACATGTTGAGAAAGATGGTGATGTGCTGTGGGGTGATGAGATGATGATGGGATGTGTGTGAAGCAATCAGAGATGAGATGTGTGTGACGCAATGGAGATGGGATTGGTATGAATTTGCTGAGGTGGAGGTGTGGATGGGTGTTTTGCCTGCAATGGATGATGGTGCATAAATGGTGGATTTGATGTTTGAAATCTGCCATTTCCATGAAAAATGAAATTTTGAAACACACCAGTAACGGGGTAGGTGTATTTCAGAAACCCAACATTTTAAATGGAAGGTGTGATAAAAAAAAATGTTGGGTTTCTAATGGTGGGTTTGCTAACTCTGATAAGCCCTAATCATTGGAAACCCCCTAATTAACAAAATTTTCACCCCCAAGATTCTCATCTAATTAAACAGTGTGCATGAAAATATTTCTTTATTCCCTAATGGAAACAAATTCTCAAATTAAACAGCCCTTTTGAACATGCTACCTGTATTTATCTTTAATTTGGAAATCACACAGGAAGAAAAATAATTAAAAAAAAATAAAATAAAATCCAATAATCCTAGTTCTGAAAATTAGGCTATAATTTCTTCATTTAAATTCTATTTTGGAAGCTTTCAAACCACCTCAAATAATTCAATTTCAATCAAAAAAAATTTCTAATGCAATCAAAACAATTGATAATGAAAAAATTGAAAAATCTATCAATAAGTATTTTGTTTCACTCCTCAACAAAACTCATCTTTCCTGTTCATATTATATTTATAATTTTTGTAGTTATAATTCTTCTATTACAAGAAAAATATTTGAAGAAGAATTCAATGTAGGGAATTCACAACCTTCTAAAATTAAAACCAAGTGTTTTGTAATATTCTTGAAAGGATGATAATTTCACCCACAACCTTCTCTGGTCTTGTCTTGGGATACTTTGTTATACCCAACACAAGTTTTATAAGTATGTCCAAAATTAATTGAGTAAGATAATAGATCCCTCTGAGAGGAATCTCTACAGTTAATATGTACCTTGTGCAGTTGTATTTGAAAAATTATCCTTCTTTGTAAAAATTTTATGATTCCATTATTCAGACTCTCCTCTCTTTGGAGGAGCCCTATTTAAATATTAAATAAAATAGATAATGAATAAATAACCAAGTCAAATCCTCCTCCAATTTTTATGGCTACTTTCCTGAAACCATTTCTGGTCTTCTAACCTATTTGAAACTAAATTTATTTTTGGAAAGATAGGGTGATCCCTCTTTCAAATTCTGTCCAATATTTTATGCATCTAACTGTTAATTCAACCGCTTTCCAAGGTATCAATTTAAACACTATCAGATTTCATCTCCAAAACATAACTTCTTTATAAAATGCAGTTAAAGTTCTTGATTATCACTTGAAAATTAATGTTTGCCCTGGTATTCTTAACTTTCTCCCCCCAATTTTTTCAACAATTGTTTTTTTGGACCGGTTTCTGACATTTTATTCCTTACTTTTCAGTACCTGTTGTGTCATTTTGTTTTTATTTTAACCTTTTTTTATTGAACAACCATTTTTTATTACAGCCTGACCAATACAATTTTTTCTTTTCTCCACCATTCCACAATATATTTTACCCCCCCTTGTACTGTGTCCTTCCTTCTTTGGAAACTACAGTGAATTGTTGGATCATAATATCCTTTTTTGACTCCAGATTTTTTCCTTACCACAGCTTCACTCTTCAGGTCATTTCTATAAATAGACGCCAAAACCATGAGATATTAACTAGTAGGAGAAAATTTAATCCATAAATTAAAAAAGGGCAATGTTAAATTTGCAACCTCACAACCTAAAAAGGGTTGTGTGGCGCAATTTGAAAACAGCCACTAACAACCATTCTCAGTCTTGAACAGCTGCTCATGACTCATTCTAGTCATTAATGGCCACTCACAACCTATTCAGGGGTCTTGAGTGGCTGTTCACACTCCATTTGCAGAAAAAAAAAAGAAAAGACACTGAAAATAAAATAAAGGTTGATGATAAATTCACAACCCAAATGAGCCATGTACAAAACTCATTTGGGCCATTTGGCACGCTACATGGACCAAATGTAGTTGTGTAGCCGCCATAAAACTTGAGTGTAGTTGTGTGGCCCCCAAACAACGGCCGGGATCATGTGGCACAACACCCAACTAAATTAAAGCCATGTGGGTGTGTACACAACCCAAATGTAGTCATGTTCCGTGCCACACAACTTCAAGTGTTGTGGGCCAAAAAAAAAATATAAAAAATATAAAAAATAAAAAAATAAAAAAAATAAAAAGCTAAAATAAACTAAATAAAAATACAGAAAAAAACAGAAATAAATCAAAAGATCAAAAAATGATTATTTTTTGGTCAAAAAAACAAAATAAAATAAAAAATAAAATAAAAATAAGTAAAATAAATAAAATAAAATAAAAAACAAAAAAACTGAAGAAAACCAAAACACAAAAAATTAAATAAACAATGCAAGAGTCTATGGAGCAGCCCTAAAGTATAATTGCCAGAAAATACAAGTTCAACTTGACTAGCCCTTAAGTTAAAGTTTCAAAAAATACAAGTTCAACTTGACAAGACCTAAAGTAAAAACACCAAAAAAAAAGACAAGTAACTTTACCAGCCCTAAAGCAAAAGCAACAAAAAAAAAACAAGTTCAACTTGTGTTAAACTGATCTCATCACAAGAAGTAAAAATACTCCTTATGATTGGATCAGACCAACACAGGTTTAACAGAGTTACCAATAAAATCTCATTCAAAAAACTCATAATATAGATTTCAACTCAAAACAATCAACATAATGATGTTCAAAATGTGATAACCCTTTATATTAATAGTATTAAAAGTTAGCTGCATTAGAACTAAAAATCATATGGAAACCAAATGATGAAATGATCTATATAATTGAATTCAATAATCTATAATACACATGCAGTTGATATTTGAGATGATCAACCAAACCAGAAGCTTTCTTTGAAATGAAAGAAGAGGGTTTTGCTACAATTGGCCAGATTGGAATCATTTTTCCCTTGGTTAATAATAAAAACCAGTAGTTATTGTTGACAAAGGAAATATAAATAGGCTCTGATTGATCTGTAACACCATTTTTCATTGGAGTATATGAACAAAATGACTCTAATGAAATGAAAAATATAGTTCTGGAACATGTGTCTGCTATAATTTGACCCATATCCAACTTAGCCAGCCATTTTAAAGAGGGAATATTTTCCTTGATGTCTTCAAAATAAAGTCTTTGTTTAATATTTTTTACCTCTTTTGCACCACCAAGCATCTTAATGTAGCATGCTTTATGTTTCTTGCATGCTTTAATCATTTCCTCCCACACTCTAAGCCAACCATGTTCACCATACCCAAGCAATTTAGCAATGACTCTAAATACACAATTCCCATCACCAATTGGATGCCAAAACTCACCCAAGAACTTATGCAATTTCTCAGCTATTTGATGGAGGTATTTCACTTTGGCTTCCTATAATCAAAACTAACTCAGCCAAAATTCCAATAAAATTAATTAATCACATCATACTCACCAAAGATGATATTCTGGTTGATGCTTCCTGCACATTGTGGTGACCAATCCAGGACACCTCAGGAAAAGCGGAATTTTTTTAATTTTTTACTTTCCTTCATCCAGCTTTCATCATAAAAAAAATAAAGAAAAGATATATTTCCTGTGTGTCTATGGAAACCCTTCTATTTTTCCTTCTCCCAACTTCTCATTGTCTTAGAGGTCTAGGTAGGCTTCTCTAGGGCGTTCAAATCCCCAGATCTCCTGTTCAGCTCCTCCTTGTTGCGATTGCGGCCTTATTTTGTGGCCAAGCGCCCGCGCAGAAAACTGAACTCATCCTCATCAACCATCTCCCATTCCAATCCTATCCACCAAATCATCATCATCCCCTCCATTGGCTGGTCCATTTGCTTGATCCCCACCTTCATCTGGCCAACTGACAGCCCAAAAAATTGATTCCCCATCATCCTCATGACCATCATTGACACCGGCACCTTGGAAATCAATGATGGTCCAGCCATGAATCAAACAAAATGATTGATCCAACTAAAGTTGGCGGTTTTCAAATTTGCTGACACCCATTCGCAACTGGCTTGCACCTTCATATTCAAAATCTGGCATGCCAACAAAGACTGCCATTCATCACCATCCCATCCTTGTTATCAACCACCAACCCATCCCATCTCTGGCAAACAACCTTCAACACAAGCAGGCGCCTCTGTCAGCTTGCTGACACCCATCAACCATTGATCTCAATCCCCCCCCTTCATCTGGCCGGCTTACAGGAGAAAAAATTGTCCCATTGATCCACCTCATTGACCTTGAATTGCTCACCTGAAGGGCTAGAAAGCTATTTCTTGTGGCTGTTGGTGCCATTACCCATCAACCCATTGAAATTTATCATTTCACCATCATGCATCCATCACCAGTCATCCGCCAGCTTGCAATCATCATCCCGTGCTTATCACCCCCAACTGCTGCTGCAACCTTGCCTCCGCAAAGCCATGGCTGTCCATCTGCTGTCCATTGACATAGGCTGGGATTCTTGTTTCATCAAACTTTTTTCTCCCATGTCACAATCTTCCTGTTGATTTTGTGTGTTGTATTCATTACTGTTTTCCCTCATTGTTTCATTTTCTTTTTTTTAAAAAATAAAAAATTCCTGCTTGTTTTCCCACTCTCTTTGTTTCATCTCTTGTAAGTAGTCTACAGGGCCGCTTTCCCATAAAATGAGGGGCTCTCCCCTGCCTTTTATCCAGGATTCATCATTTTATAATCATCATTGGAATCAATCAATAAATCTGTGGGGCCCTTCCCCTTTGTCTGAGCATCCTTATGCTGGGTATATATTTTGATTTCCCCTTGATCCTTGAGCCTCCATACTCAAATCTTTTATCTGCCCCTCTGTGGTCTTATCTGTATCACCAACCAATAGCCTTGCTGGTTGAAAAAGAACTCATGTGGTTGGATTCTTGAGTGTGTTATACCACTCCTTGATCCCTTTTTCTGACCATACTGGTCTCAATCATTCTTTGATTGTCCTTCTGGAACCAGTCATGTTTGACTGAGAGGTTTCTTTAAGCTTGAAACATGGAGTGTTAAACCTCCCTTATTTTATTTGAAGTTGAATTTTTTCCACACTACTCTTGAGTCCCTTGAGAAGTTTTGGGTTATTCTTGTTCAAATTAGTTATTTCCTTGCTTCTGGAGCTTCATAAAACAAATTGCTTTGTTTTTTACGGCCAACCACAGTTATCTGGTAACCTTCAAGCACTTGATTGCAGAGGGTTGGGCAGGTTCATTGAGAACCTGGAGGTTTGTTAGGATTGAGTTGATCTTTCCTAATCTTCTGCTGAAAACCACAGTTATTAGCTTGTGGGTGTTGTTACTTAAAACTGCCTTTTTCTATTGAACTCTGAAAAAACTTTAAATTATTTTGTTCAAGTCTTTTGCACATCATCTTGCCTCAGATAGTGTTTGTCCCATTGCTACCAATTACCATCAAATTTATCCCTTTCCATGAATTCCTTATTCAGATGGTTCTGGACCTTCATCCTGGTTACATTTAAATATTTTTGTAACACTCAGGAGGGGAGCCTGAAAAGCACCTTTTCCCCTACACAGAACTGCCTGCGGCTCAGCACTGTTTGGAGTATTAGATTTGGTCCCCAAGGCTGGGATCCAACCAGAAAACTTGGGATTTACATTCCCAATACATTTGGAACCAACTTCAAAATCTATTTTTTTTCCTTTTGTTCCTCTTTTTCTCTTGTCTTAGATTTGACCTGTGGAGGCAACTTATCCTAGAAGTAAGTCCTCCCAATTGTGCACCGCTTGGGGAATATTATTGTTGTTTTTCTCCCGTGAAACCCAACTCTTGCCACGCTTGTGAGCTACTTTGAAATTCTTCTCTCTGGATCATGTAGGAACTCTGTTATTTGAAATGGTATCTTCTGGTACTCCCACCACCTCTTCTTGATCTAGGATGGTCAGGATCAAAACTCAGAACAAGAACTTAGGTTTCAATGGGATAAATTTTGAATGGTTCTTCAAATTTTACAAAATGGCTGCTGAAGTGGATGGAGCAAGTGAATCAAATATGGCCTATCAGTTACAAATCTTTATCTCCTCCAATGAAGTCATGGAAGAAATTGAGTTTTTTGAGGGATTCAAATCCCGCAAATGGTTTCTTCTAAAGGAAGAAATGTTGGCATATTGGGTTAAAATAGATGCAGCTTGATTTACTTTGCAGGACTTGGATGATCTTGTCTCTCAATTGATCTCAAATGGTTGTGTCCCTTCAGCCTCTGGCTATCAGTCTTTTAGGAAGTCTTGGGACCCAATCCAAAATTATCTTATCCAAAACAATCACCTCAATACGGTGTACAAAGTTGGAGTGTGATTTTTCCAATCTTTTTCACTGGCAGTGCAGGAAAGAATTAGGGATGAATTAGTCAAGTCTGGATCAATGATCACCACCAGGGATAATTGATTCAAGCTCCCTGTTTTCCTTGTCCTTAGGGGTACTGTTTATGAAGTTATGAAAGGTCAAAATGCGTGAAATTTTTAAAAACCTAGAACCACTGAACCAGTCCATGCTCCTTATTTCAAAGAATCTAAAAAAAATCATGAATAAGATGGAGGCAAATTGCAGGCCAAAACCTAATCCTCAGTCCACAAGGAAACAACCACCATCAATGAGATCACTAAGCTACTCCAAGCTTTTGAGCAAAAAATAAATCAAAAGATTTCTTCTCTTGCTACTCCCAAACCTTCTAACTCTGTTCCCAAATCCACTCTTGTCTGTTACTACTGTCATAGAAAAGGCCATGGAACTGGACAATGTCTTGAACTCCAGAAGGATAAAGAAGAAAATTTGGTGGAGAAGGAGGGGAACAATTTATTTCTTCCTAATGGTGCTTTGATCCCTTTTGATTCATCTTGCCCTATTTGTCATGTGGTGGCCTCTTATCAGCCACCACCTCCTATGAAGGCATCCTTGGCTTCTTTCAATTTCCAATATTCCTGTGGTACTCTTCAGCCTTGGTATCCTCCAGCTATCTCTTCCTCCTCTATTTCTGGGGCTTATCAATCCAATCCAGCTAGGAAACAGCATGAGGAACTCAAACCTCATAAGGCTCCTTCCCTGCCAACTTCAATTCTTCAAAAACTGGCTAAACATCAATCCTCACCTGAGCCTCCTTCCTCTGATGTAGAAGACATGGAGGTGGAAAAGGAACCACTCATGGAAAGGTTCCAAGATCACTCTGACCCTACTCCTTCATCTAAATTGCCTCAAAATTCTGATCCCATCTTAGTTCCTGCTTCACCTGAACTTCCTCCCTCAACCCAGCCCAAAGTTTGGTTTGAAAGGGGAATTTCAAAGTATCACCCCAAAGCTGTGGAAGGGGTATTGAAGAAAATTTCTGATATCTAAATTCCTGATCTATCTGTGGCTGAACTACTGTCACTCTATCCATCTGTTGCTGAAGGAATGAAGAAATGAATCTCTTGTTGACATGTGGAGATTGGTCCTGACAAATTAAAGGTCTCCTCTGGCACTTTGATGGAGGACTCCAGTGGAACAAATCCCTATCCAGAGTCCAACCTTTAATCCTTTACTCTTGGTTTTCTCCCTTGTTATCTTGGTTATTCACCTAAACATTTTTCTCCTCTTGTGGCTTCTGGAGCTCAGCTCAAATTAATTTTGGATGCTATGGCCTGCAAACTCATACTCAGTCCTAGGGTCAGCTTCAATTCTTTGGTTTATGGGATAGGGAATCAATCTTATGAATTTCTTGTTATTGCTGAAGATTTCACAGTTAGAATTGGTAAAAATATTGTTGGAACTTTTCATTTTTGGATCACGCGTTTGGAAGGCTGTATGATCTTGGGTCAACCATTCTTAATGGATTTTGGTGCTAACCAGATGTTTTCTGATCACGTTGGGCAGAGAATTCTCCTCTCTGATGCTGAAAGTAGAGAGATTGAAGTTCCGCTTTGTTCTTTGGATTCTGATTTCTGGGAAAGAGATTTCCCTGGTCATCCTCCTAAATCACCTTTAAAGGGGAAGCAGAAGGATAATTCTAATTCCTCTCATTTTTTATGGGAATAGTTGATCCTACTGATAGTTGTAGTTCTTCTCAGCCTTGGACTTCAACTCAAGGATAAAATCTCATCCCTGAGGCTTATTTTTCTTTTTTGCCATCATTTTCTTCTATTATGGAAAGTATTAAAAATCATAAACATGTTATAAGAGAAAATTCCAAAAATACTTCTTCTCTTTCTGGATCTGTTATGTCTTCTTTTCCTTGTACTCTTAGGTCTGATCAATCTGCTTGAATTTCTTTTTCAAATCTCCACAATGATTATAAACTAGATCCTGATCTCAATTCTATTCTTGGTGGTTTTGGTATGGAGGAATATGGGCTTCAGTGGAGGAAATTTGGGGTAGAAGTAAGTCATCCCAATTAGGCACCGCCAGGGAAATCTTCTACAATTGTTTTCAAAACCCTACCTAGTGCTGCACATGTGAGCAAATTATTATCTCCTGGTTCTTCCTTTATGGAAAAGGCCTCCTTCAGGGATATTGCAGAATATTGGATGTGGAAAATATTGGAACTTTGTCTCAGTTTTTGTCATCAAGTTTTTGTCAGATTGATACCAGGAACCTTGCAGTCCTTTAGCTACAGAGAGTGATAAAAATACTGGAATAATGATAATAATAATTATTCCAAAAATAAATGCTTAGAGGCTCAAATAAATAATATAATAAGAGCAGTTGAAAGGTTTAATTGGTTTGGTAATAAAAGGTTTTCAATATGTATATAAAAGAGGGGCCACAGTATTATACTACTGGGGGTCTTTACAGACAAAGCAACCTCTCTTCAAGGGGCCTCCTTAGGCAGTTTAAGAACCTTGGAATGAAGATGGGTGCCTTATAAAGAACTTATTCCACTAATGGCCGGGCGTAACAGCACCAATGGCCAAGACAGGAAGGGAAACACTCACTCTGAGCACTTTACCACGAGAATCCTGAAATAATTTGGAACGGTTTCAGAGCAGATGGGGTGGATTACTTGACTATACTTCAAGGGTTTATTGGTTAATACAAATAAATAATACTACTACAGACTAAGTCATAAATAACTTGCTTATCTTTATATAAGCACTTGATTAACAATTACACGGTGTCTGATTGATAATAATAATTCCTGGTAAACTGATTAACTGATCTCTGAATAATGGATCCAAAGAGGTCTGTATAAATACCTTTTTGGGGTGCTTTTTGAGCTTCTCAGGGCACCTAGAGAGGGTTCTGCTCGTGGGCTGAGGCTGGCAAGCCGGTCAGGGAACGATTGGCACGTCCATCTGGTGCTGCCAATCAGCTGACCTTAGATCTGCTGGATTTCTGTACTATTTTAGCCACAGGATCTGTTAATCTGTTATGGCGTAAATTTGATCATTCTGTACTCATCCTTCATTTGTACTATTAGTATTGCTTTAAAGCGGGCAGATGTGGATCTTTACTGATTTTCCATTATTTGCTGATCACGTAGATAATTTTCAATAATTTTTATGAATGCTCCTTGTAGTTTTTTGCGGTCTTCAAAGATCAGGGTCAGTGATTTATGTGGTAATCCTTGATCTTTGATTTATTATTAAAAAATTTTCTAAACTTAATTTTCATTAATTTTATTTAAGTTTTGATCTTTTTAGATTATTAGTAATGCATATGGCAATTTTTTACATATGCTAGGCAACTCTAACTAGGTTGTAGCTCTTGTGAGCGGTACCTGGTTGTCAGATTAGTCATGACTGATCCAGACGCGGGGATCAGTTAGTACAGACGCGCGCGGGGTAGGATCTGCTGCGTGTGTGGCAGAATTAGCTGCGCGCGGGTCTCTAGTAGGTGGGAATCTGCTACTACGGGTACATAGGGATATGTAATGATGCGGGGCTGCGTGCGGGAATTGTAACATAACACATTTTGGTGTGTAACTCCTAAAATATACACAACAACTCAATTCTGAGTGAATTTCAGGTGTAAACCCTACATGTGAAAACACGTGTGAAATATTAGAATGGCCAAAAAGTGCCATACTGGTGTTGTAATTTTTAGTACTTTTCTTTTTAATTATTTTAAAAATGTAAGGACTTGGAATTCAAGGGTGGGGTCAGTGAGTGACCCTACCTAATTTTGGGTGAGGAATCAATTCCTGTATTAATATTTATGGATTTCTCATTCCTTATTTTGTTAATTGAGATATTCTTATTTTTCATAGTTTTGTGTTGCTATTGACAGGTTGCTCTGTACATAGTAGCAAGCTGACAGTTTTGATGGTCAACTCTTGGAGGAAACAAGAACTTGTCTCTTTTGCTACCAAGTATAAGCTGTAAAAATAAAAAGAGCTTGGGCTCTGGTTAAATTAAAGGTAAAGAGAAATGAATGAAAGAAGCTTATAACGTCAAGTGTAACGGACCTGGGCTCAGGAGGAAAAGGACACTCCGGTTGATGTCGTGAGTGAACAGATGATGAATTCCACTTGAGAGAACCATTATTTTTATAGACTAAATACATGATTGGCCAACAAGTGGTTGAGTACAAAATGAATAAGGCAAAATTAACATAAGCAGTTTAAGTGACATGGTAAGTGAAATGTTATGCTTGGACAGTCTGACAATCACTACTAAGAACACAGCCTAGTTATATTTTAACCATCATTTTAATACTTCAATAAAAACAATAATATGAATCAAATCAAACCAATCAATGATACTTCAAACTCCAGTGAAAGTCACATAAATATAAACTCAAATTCTAACACACCCGCTTGAATTGCACTGGAGGAAGTTACTGTCTGAAATGAATCTAACTCTTTTTCTTCAATTAACTTAATGTTCTACCAAATGTTGGAATTATTCTTCATACAGGTTAGTGACTGATAATGAGATGAGCTGATTGACTAGTAAACTTCCTGGGGCATATTTGAATTTAACTGCTATCTTTAAGTGTGATATCTACTATTTGCTGGAAAATTATTCAGTTCAAATGTGATTGATTGGTCAAGCCTGTTGATATTGAGTTGATGATTGATTGATTGATTGATTGATTGATTGATTGATTGATTGATTGATTGATTGATTGATTGATTGATTGATTGATTGATTGATTGATTGATTGATTGATTGATTGATTGATTGATTGATTGATTGATTGATTGATTGATTGATTGATTGATTGATTGATTGATTGATTGATTGATTGATTGATTGATTGATTGATTGATTGATTGATTGATTGATTGATTGATTGATTGATTGATTGATTGATTGATTGATTGATTGATTGATTGATTGATTGATTGATTGATTGATTGATTGATTGATTGATTGATTGATTGATTGATTGATTGATTGATTGATTGATTGATTGATTGATTGATTGATTGATTGATTGATTTTCGGAGTTGAGTACTGGAATGATTGTGAAAATTGATGGATGATGGATGATTTCAAAGGTGTGAGCAACAATCCAAACGGCCATCTGCTTCTTACCATTGTTGCGCCCCTTCATCATCAAGCTATTGATGAGTCGCTCGACAATAGGCATCTGGGCTTTTCAAAATTGCTTGGTAGCATAATGACCAGCTGTGTGAGGGACAAAGACGGGGTTACGGATTTGAATGTAGTCCGTCAAGGAAATGTCTTTGACTTCAACATTGGCGGAGTCCCATTGACCGAAGAGATTGATGCCTGTTGCGTTAGCTGCCAGAACCTTGGCCAGTAGAACTGAGAAGGTGGCCATCTTGAAAGGTTTGATTGTTGTTGTAGACTTTAAAATTGGGAGTGGGCTCCCTCGGTGGATCAACATGAGTTGAATCCAACCGGACGGCGGGATCTTCTGGAGAGCTAGCCGGTGGGATTGGGGCCTTCTGAGCTGCGGATGGTAGTTTACATCGACTGTACATCTTCAGACTCGCGATTGGTTTGGATCTGGAACAGTGTCGACATCTTGCCCACTTGGGGCCGCAACAGGGAGAGAAGCGGACATTGGATCCTGGTCGGGTTTCTGATCTGAGCTTGTGGCCAATTCTAGAGCCAAGTTAACTGGATTAGGTTCGCCATCGACCGTTGGTTTGATCTCAGACGGTGGACCATTGTTGATCAATGGATTCAAATTGGAAATTGATTCTCATGGGTTTCTCCGAGTTGTTGTTTCCATTCCTATTGTCGGTTGTCCTTTCCGCCATTGGAGGGTTGAATACTATTTGACATCTGTTATCAGGGATGGTAGTATAACTGACGGAGGAAACCAAGAAGAGGAAAGAGAGAAGGAGTAGGATATCTCGACTGCTGGAGAAGGATTAGTATATCTTGACTGCCAAACTTTGAGTGGTATCCTAGGCTTGAGATTGATTGGATTGGAGGGGTTGAGTCTACCCTTGAGGGATGTCAGTGCCAATTGGAGTGCAAAGGGTGTTGCTTTGCTGGCTTCTTGACCTGGACCTCAATACAAATTTGACACGGTGGTTGGTGAGATTCTTGGAGAGATGACTGAGGATGGATGCTTGATGGTTCTTGAGCAGGTGATGATGGTGTTCGTGATTGATAGGGATCACTCTGATCATCTTTGTCCTACTGCCCGAGAAATCAATTTGGTGATCTTGGTGAGGATGTTTGTCCTTCAGCAATTCCGTTTGATGTTCATCGATGACCAATTAATTGGATGGATGTATTGGTATCTGTTGACTCCTTCCTCCTCGTCCTCCAACTTGATGGTGTCCTAGTGTTTGTTGTCAAATTGGGTGGATAGTATGAGCTTGATAGTCAAAGACAAGGCTCATCCTAATCTCCCCTCCTCGCCAAAAGAGTCAAAGATTGGCTTTCAGGATGAGACTGTTGAAGGCGTACAGTTTGAATGAAGTATAGTTGGCTCAGGTTGAGCAAAGGCTTTTAACCGTGTAAAAATAAAAAGAGCTTGGGCTCTGGTTAAATTAAAGTTAAAGAGAAATGAATGAAAGAAGCTTATAACGTCAAGCGTAACGGACCTGGGCTCAGGAGGAAAAAGACACTCCGGTTGATGTCGTGAGTGAACAGAGGATGAATATCACTTGAGAGCACCATTATTTTTATAGACTAAATACATGATTGGCCAACAAGTGGTTGAGTACAAAATGAATAAGGCAAAATTAACATAAGCAGTTTAAGTGACATGGTAAGTGAAATGTTATGCTTGGACAGTCTGACAATCACTACTAAGAACACAGCCTAGTTATATTTTAACCATCATTTTAATACTTCAATAACAACAATAATATGAATCAAATCAAACCAATCAATGATACTTCAAACTCCAGTGAAAGTCACATAAATATAAACTCAAATTCTAACATAAGCCATTTACAAAAAAGGTCCAACCAGTCAACCAGCTTATGCCTCTCAACCTCAATCCTCCTCTTATTTTTCCTCCCTTATCTTGCAATCCTTACTGTGGTTTATCTAAATCTCTTACTGGTTCATTTGTGCCCCATGGTTTTGTCACTGAAGAACTTCTGAAAGCGGTCAATTTTGGTCCAGATGGATGGCTTCTTCCTGATGAGTTAAACTTGATCAAACATTTCCTCTCTCTAAGGGAAAAATCTATTGCTTTCTGTGAAGAAGAGAGAGGTCTCTTGAAAGAATCCTATGGTCTTTCCTATATCATCCTGTAGTTGAACATGATCCTTGGCAAAAGAAAAAGATCCCGATCACAGCCGCTAAAGTTGAAAAATTTATCAAGTTGGTCCGCAAAAGATTTTGTACTGGTCTACATGAAAAGTCAAATTCTAGTTAATCCAGCCCTGTCTTCTGTGTCCTCAAGAGTAATGGTAAAATTAGAATACTTGATGATCTTCAACCTCTTAACAAATAATCTATGAAAGATTCTTGTATTCCTCCTGCCACTGAAGAATTTTTTGAATCCTTCTCTAAAAGAGCTTGCTATAGTCTAGGGGATACTATGGGTGTTTATGATAAACAATCCTTACATCCTATCTCTTTCCCTCTTACTAATTTCAATCAACCTCTTGGTTGACTTCAACTTACTCAATTGCCTCAATGTTCCACTGATTTGGTTGCAGTCTATCAGGATCAGATGATGTTGATCCTCCAGGATAAAGCCCCTGACCATGCTGGTATCTTTATTGAAAATGGTGGAATTAAAGGTCCAGTTTCTGACTATAACAATAAGCTCTTACCCTGGAATTCAGGAATTCATTGATTTATCTTGGAGTAAGCTAATACTTTGGAAAGGATTCTTTTTTGAATCAAGGAATCTTGCCTTACTGTATCTGGAACCAAATTGGCTACTTGTGTCCCTTCTCTGGAAATTGTTGGTCATATGGTCTGCAAGGAGGGAAGAAGGATGGCACCAGCCAAAGTCATAAAGATCATCCCTTGGCCCACTCCAATCAATCCCACTGAAGTTAGTGGTTTCCTTGGTTTTGTGACTTATGTTCAAATCTTTATCCCATCTTTATCCAAAGCCTGTGCACCCTTGCCTTGTCTAACCAGGAAAGATACTGAATGGATTCAGACCCAAGAGTGTGAACATTTGTTTCAATTGCTTCAAATGATTTTTGGCAAAGACATAGTTCTGAAAAATACTGCTTATGAAAATGGAGTTAGCAAGATCAAGCTGGCTTTTGATTCTAGTTATCAATTTGTTGGGGCTGTCCTTACTCAGGAAGATGAAAATGGTTGGGACCGTCCTGCTCTCTATGAGTCTTTTTTTTTCAGATGTAGAATCCAGATACTCTCAACTAAAACTGGAACTCTGCGGTGTGGCTCAAATGATGAAGAATCTCCAAAATGTCCTCTGGGGTCAAAATTTTGAATTAAAAGTCAACGCTCAATCCATCATTTCAATGATAAATGCTCCCAGCCTCCCTAATGCTCCTATGAATTGTTGGGTGGGCTTTACCTAGCTTTTCTCTTTTAATATTGTTCACATGCCTGGAAAATCTTTCACCATGCCTGATTATTTATCCCAAATTTCTCTGGGTGATGAAAAATCTGATGTTGGAATAGATTTTGATGAGGAAAAATCTTTAATGTAACCTTTTTTCCCTTCTCCTCTCAGGATTATTCTGGCTCTCAGAAAGGTTTCTGGCTTAAAATAGAGAAGTATCTGTTAAATTTTCAACAAAATCCTGATCTCTCTGCTAAATAATTTCAATTCCTCAAAATAAAGTCCTCTAATTTCTTTGTACAAGGTTCTAGGCTTCTGAAAAGAGGAAATCCTTTTTCTCTTATTGTAGTTAATATTCCTTCTGAACAAGATTCTATCCTTGAAAGTCTCCATGGGGATCTTGGTCATTGTGGGGAAACCAAACTTATTGATGGTTATCCAAAGAATTCTGGTGGAAATCTCTGAAGAAATCCATCTCTCAATGGTGCAAGAGTTGTGAAGTCTGTCAAAAACAAGATCTTAGGCATCCAGTTAAAATTTATTATCCTACTGGGGAGTCTACTGTCTTTGGAAGGATTGCTATGGATTTGGTTCATATTAAGGCAGGTGGTGCTAAGTACCTCATTGTGGCTAGAAATGATTTTTCTGGATGGTTTGGAGAAAAATTTCTTAAGAATCTTAGCTCTGAATCAGTGGCAGACTTACTCTATGAGACTTTCAAAATGCATTATGGCTTGGAAATATCTTACTCTACTGATGGCGGCTCTGAATTTGGTGGAAAACTTGCTGAAATGATCCAATCTCTTCCTGGACAACACAGAGTAACCGCTCCTTGTTATCCTGAAGGCCAAGAAATGGTGGAAAAAGGCAATTATCCTTTGAAGGCTGCACTTTTTAAACTTGCTGGTGAGAGTGGCAAAAATTTTTGCAAATTTATTCCTTTTGTTCTCTTCTCTGATCAAATCTCAATCAAAAAAACCATTGGCTCCTCAACTTATGAAATCATCTTTGGTCAAAGAGCAGTTCTTCCTTTGGATCTGGAAATGGAATCCTCCTTGGGAATTTCATGGGGAGGGGTGTCCTCAACCACTGATCTATTAGTTGCTATATCCAAGCAACTGGAGTGAAGTGAAGATGTTTTTGATGAAGCTTATCAGAAGACAATGGAATCAAGAGAAAAATTGGTCCCGTATTGGGAATATAAGCACTTAAATCAAATCAGGGATCCCTTAAATCCTGGTGATCTAGTTTTAGCTTATAACAAATCCTTGAAGACTCAGTGGGGAAAGCTTTTCTCAAACCTCTGGAATGGTCCTTATTGGTGTGGAAACAAGAGAGAGGTACTCCCCTTAGTTGTCCCTAAGTTCCGGAATTGATGGTCCTAGTGTCTGTAAGGATAAGGATGCGCCCCTTCATAGAGAGAGAGAGAGAGAGAGATGAATTTCCTTCCTTTCCTTTCCTTTCCTTACCATAAGCCGTGATCTCCTCTATATCATATTGTTTTATATCTATGATGGGGTTGAGAGCATGGACTTAATGCCAAAACTCTCAACCCTAACCCAAGTACAAGCGCCATGACAGCCCAACAACAAATAGAAAAGAAACCCTAAAAATCGGAACCCTAGCCTAACCCTAACCCTTTCCCATTCCGCAACCACCCTAAACCCCGCCTACCAATACACACACCTGGTTTTCCTTCTCATAACATGGCCCTCCTCCATGCCCTACTTTGATCCCCCTTTTTCCATATTGGCCCGGCGCTCCGCGTGATTTCCTGCCCCATGGGCTGGCCTGGGCTTGCAGCCCGCCCCAATTGCCCTGCTCTACCTTCCCAAACTAGCTTCTGGCAAACCTGGTTGGGCCGACTCCATTATTGGGTCTCCTATTTCCAAGAGGGCTGTGACTTGTCACACCCAGTTAAGCCTGAACTGCTCCCGGTATGCTGAGCCCCATGGCACCTACTGCTGAGACTGCACGCATCTAAGATGCTGAGCCTGACCTACCAAATGCTGAGCATCCCAACTGCACCACGGTTCCCAACCAAGGCTATATAACAACACCACATCAGGTGGGTAGCCAAGTTGGAATTGGATCTTATGTTTTGGAAGAGCTGGATGGTACTAAGTTGGCCAGAAAGTTCTCTGCTTATCAATTCAAGAAGTTTAATTATTGTGGAGGCAAATTTTCCTAGAAGTAAGTCCTCGCAATTTTGCACCACTGGGGTCATTTTCTGCGTTATGTTGTAAAACTCTACTGTATGACATGTATGTGAGCACCTGGGACACCCTCCATTTTTTATCTTTGCCGCTTCTAGGGCTCTTTTGGATTGATCAAGATATTTTTCAATTTTTAAATCACTTTCAAGATCAAGAAATGGCCACTCTTCTGTTTCAATTTCTTTGTTTTTCATCCTTTCCTTAAATATCTTCAAAATCAAGATGAAGACTAGGGACAGTCTGCAAGTTGGGGAGAGATGTGGTGACAAATCCAGGAATCCTCAGGAAAAGTGGAATTTTTTAATTTTTTACGTTCCTCCATCCAGCTTTCATCAAAAAAAAAAAAGAAAAAAAAAGAAAAGATATATTTCCTGTGTTTCTATGGAAACCCTTCTATTGTTCCTTCTACCAACTTCTTATTGTCTTAGTGGTTTAGGTAGGCCTCTCCAGGGCATTCAAATCCCCAGATTGCCTGTTCAGCTCCTCCTTGTTGTGCTTATGGCCTGATTTTTTGGCCAAGAGCACATGTGGGCAGCTATCCTCATCCTCATCAAACATCTCCCGTTCCAATCCTATCCGCCAAATCATCATCATCCCCTCCAATGGCCAGTCCATTTTCTCAATCCACCCCCTTCATCTGGCCAGCCAATGGCCAACATCATCAAGTCCCCATCATCCACATGACCATCATTGACACTGGTGCCTTGGAAATTGATGATGGTACAGCCATCAATCAAACAACATGATCAATCTGACTACTGTTGGAAGTTTTCAAAATTGCTGACACCCATTGGCAACTTGCTTGCACCTTCATAAGCCAAATAAGCGGGCCAACAAAGACCAGCGGTCATCAGCATCCCATCCTTTTTATCAACCACCAACCCATCCCATCTCTGACAAAATTTGGACACAAGCAAGCGCCTCTGCCAGATTTCTGACACCAATCAACCATTGATCTTGATCCCTCCCTTCATTTGGCCAGCCAATGGGAAACAAGATCCTCCAATCAATACAATTCATTGCCCTCAAATTGCTCACCTGACAGAAAAAAAAGCTATTTCTTGCAGCCATTGGTGCCATCACCCATCAACCCATTGACGGTCATCATTGCGCCATCATGCATCCATCACCGGTCATCAAAAAGCTTGCCATTGACATCCCGTGCTCATCACCCGCAACCACTGGCGCAACCTTGCCTCTGCAAAGCCATGGCTGTCCATCTGCTGTCCATTGGCTGCCCTCCATCATCCTTGATGCAGGCTGGGCTTCTTGTTTTGTCAAACTTTATTTCCCCATGTCAATATCTTCCTGTTGCTTTTGTGTGTTGTTTTCATTACTATTTTCCCTAATCATTTCATTTTCTTTTTAAAAAAAAAGATTTTTTTCCCACTTGTTTTCCTGCTCTCTTTGTGTCATCTATTGTAAGTAGTCTACAGGGCCTCTTGCCCATAAAAGGAGGGGCTCTGCCCTGCCTTTTTTCCAGGATTCATCATTTTATAATCATCATTGGAATCAATCAATAAATCCATGGGGCCCTTCCCCTTTCTCTAATCATCCTTATCCTGGGTATATCTTTTTATTTCCCCTTGATCCTTGAGCCTCCATACCCAAATCTTTGATCTGCCCCTCTGTGGTCTTGTCTGTATCACTAAACAATAGCCTTTCTGGTTGAGGAAGAATTCATTTGGTTGGATTCTTGATTGTGTTATACCACTCCTTGATCCCTTTTTCCAACCATACTGGTCTCAATCATTCTTTGATTGTCCTTCTGGAACCAGTCATGTTTGACTGAGAGGTTTCTTTAAGCTTGAAAACTGGAATGTTAAAACTCCCTTATTTTCTTTGAAGTTAAATTTTTGCCACACTACTCTTGAGTACCTTGAGAAGCGTTGGGTTATTCTTGTTCAAATTAGTTATTGCCTTGCTTCTAGATCTTCATAAAACAAATTGATTTGTTTTTTACGGCCACAAAAAGTTATTTGATACCCTTCAAGCACTTGATTGCGGAGAGTTGGGCAGGTTCATTGAGAACCTGGAGGTTGGTTGGGATTGAGTTGATATTTCCTAATCTTCTGCTGACAATCAGAGGTGTTAGCTTGTGGGTGTTTTTCCTTACAAATCCATTGTTCTATTTAAATCTGAACAAAATTTAACTGATTTTGTTCAAGTCTTTCCCACATCATCCTGCCTCAGATTGTGTTTTTTCCATTGCTACCTATTACCATCAAATTTATCCCATTCCATCAGTTCCTTATTCAGGAGGTTCTGGACCTTCATCATTGTTACATTTAATTTTTTTAACACTCAGGAGGGCAGCCTAAAACCCACCTTTTGCCCTCCACAGAACTGCCTGCGGATCAGCACCGTTTGGAGTCTTACAATGTCTTCTTCCTCTGAAGAGGATTCCAATTCCAAATGAAGGAAGATAATTTAATTTCAGTCCCTTCCTCTGAAGTGTGAAATTCAGATTCTGATCCTGCCAACTTTGACCAACAATTAAAATCTTATCATCATCAGTTTATTAAACCCAAAAAATGAAAATTTTACAAAAGAAAAGACTTACAATCTTTTGTATTTTCTTACTTGGTGCCCCTCTAATTCTCTTTTTCCACTTACGCTTCTTTTCAACTTGCTTGAATTGAGAAGGATCCCTCTGGGTATCTGTAAATTTTGGACCTCCTCTGCTTGATTTCAAGAATTTAGGTTCAAGTCTTGGCTTTGATAAATCCTTTGCAGTCTTCTGAATCAAGTACTTCAACAGCCTGCTATGATATTTTGCAGGATGTCCTAAGATCATTGAATTAAACTTCTCATGTAACTGAGAATTTCTGAGCATTTAATCAACATCAACCCTTCAAAATTCAAAAGGATCAAATGTTAGTAAAGTAGAAAGTATCATTCAAAAAGAATTTTAAAAAAAGAATTAATCACAGTAATCCAAATTACAGAACTAGAACTGCAAGGGTCATAATCCAACCTCCAATGAGGATGAACATCCTCAGGCACAAACAATCCTCTGAACGCTAGTAGATCACCTATTTGGTGGGAGCAGGACAAACCCACAGTCTTGCAGTATGACTTGGTGCACACTTCTCCATCATGGTTCCGCTTTCATTTCTCAAATTGTTCCATAACAAGTTTGATTGCCTCTAAATACAACTGGTAACCCAACAGTAAAAGTTCAGTAGGAAGAACTATTCCTATCATAATTCAAGAGTTGTAAAGAGCAGCCTTGTCAGCATCCTGGATGCCAAGACAATTTCTGTCCTTTATCTACCAGAGGTGATAAAATAAATAATAAATATATTCTTCAATAAATGCAGCAAAAATCCATAAAATATTTTGATAAAGCTATTGCAAGGTTGATTGGTTTGGTTATGGTTTAATATTATAAATAAATATTAATAAATTTATTATTGAATAAATTAATAGAGGGGCCAAAATAAAATTGGGGATCTTTAACAAATCTCTTCAGGGAATTCACTTTGAAAACACATATACCTGGTTACTTTGGAACCTTTAATTTATATTATTAAAGGATATATTTCCCAAAGATAATATATATATAAAATATATGGTGGTGTGATAGAGCCTTGTGGCCAAGCTACCACAAAAGAAAAAGGATAATAAGAATAACTGGTATATTATTAAATCCTTTGGGTACCTGTTTGGGATTTATAATGATGGGTTAAACCTATTACTGGGGTTAAAAAGGTTGTTCAGCAGTTTAAATTGATAAAAAGGGTTGGGGACGGATATTTGTAATCAGACTAAAGCCATAAATCACCTACTTCTCTCTTATAATTATTTTATTACCCTGGCACGGTTTCTGGATGTAAATATAACTGGGTCTCTGGGTATCAATATCCTCAAAAGAGCTCCATATTTATAGCTTTTTGAGTCCCAAAATTGTCCTTCTGAGGGATACAGGGGCTCAAAAGGAAAAATTCTAAGGCTAGCAGGGTAACCAGTGGTAGCCTGTAACCTTTTCTTTGGTGCTGTAGCACAGGGAACATCTAATTCCAACGGGTATGGGAATAATTCTACCTTTTGATTGATTTTTAGACGTGTGAATAACACTAATCTGTCCACATGATTTATTATTCAATTAATTATCCTTAGTAAATATTCCCAGGATGTTAATAGTTCTTTTGGTAGATATTCCTACGGGTAATCTGATGTCAAGTGGGTTCTCATTATGTATTAACTGATTGGATTAAAATCATGATATTGATTTTAATCCTTATTTTTGAAAATCAGCTGATTTACTTATGATAATTAATTAAAAATATAAGCTTTGAGAATTCATGTAATATTTTTACATCATCAGCTCACTTAGTATGTCACAAAAATACTGATGTCTTGAAGCTTACACAATTGTATATTAAAGTATTTTAATATATTTTTACAAATAGTAGTTATCTTATATTCAAAAGTTTTGGTATTTTTAATTATACTTTAAAAAAAATATGTATAAAGGTTATTTAAGTATTTTTTTATATTTTTATGTATTTTTAGATTACTTTTTATCCACAGGGACATTTATTACATATGTAGAATGTCCCTGTCTAGGTTTTAGCACATTTATGTGGTACCTGAGCTTCTCAGTCCGCCTGTCACTCTGTCAGCCTGTAGTCCCCCGGCTGCGTACTTGTCAGATGCCCAGGGCTGCATACACGGCTTGTCAGGGTACGCTGACAGGGTGGCATTGCTTCTGCTCAGCCGCGCGCGGGTGTATTGGTTGCTGCAGCTGCGTGCGGGAATTGAGACAGAACAAATTTCTGTTTGTAACTCCTAAAATATAAACAACACCTCAATTTGGACCAAATTTTAGGTGTGAAACCTATATGTGACAACGTGTGTGAAATATTTAATTGGCCAAGAAGTCCTATAGTGGTGCCGTGGTATTTTGGTCTTTTCTTTCATTAATTATTAAAAAATATAAGGAGTTGGATTTCAAGGGTGGGTTCAGTTAGTGAACCTTTCTAATTTTGGGTGGAAAATCCATTTCTGCAATAATATTTAAGGATTTCCTACTCCTTTGTAAGTGAAATGTAATATTCTTATTTTATGTTATTTTTGTTACTTTTGCAGCTTTCTCTGCAATAGTAGCAAGCTGAAAAGCCTGAACCAATTCAATTTTATTAGAAACTGTTCCCTCTAGGTTTTTCAAAACATCCAACATGTTTCCTGAAGAATTTGAAAGGAATTGTTTGAGAGTAGCATGGGCCCCTTTAACACAAGATTTTGTTTTATTTCCAAAGTCAGGGTTTTTGCAACTCCAAGCTTTTAAAAATTTCTCATTGATATGGAAGATGTTATGATCCATATACTTGAGTAAATCCCCACAGTCTTCCAAGAAACACTTTATACAAGTATAATTTAAGCAACCCAAAACTAGGAAGATTGAAAGGAGAGGAAGTGATTTGGAACTGACTCTAAGTTCTCCATTGTTTACCTCTGCCTCCTCCTTGGGTTTTGAGGCCCCATATTTAGCCCACAGAGACATAAAGCTTTCCCACACTTCAAAGTCATTATTAAAGTGCACTTTACAGTTTGATTGTATTTTTTTTTTAGAAAAGTGCCATTGAAAACATTGTGTGGTTGACTCAGGGAAACTTTGTTGTATAGAATGAAACAAAGCCTTTTCATGGTCTGTCACAAAGACTTTGGGAAGTCTCTCAGGATCATAATCCAGAAGCTTTAGTGCATTTTCAGGCCAACTTTAGAACTCAAACATTTCTCTTGTTATAAAAAAAAGAGATTGTTTGAAAGTTTTCTGTTTGGCTTTAATTCCTACAACATTCAATAGGGGGATGTTGTACTTATTTTTTTATAAGTTAAATCCAACATAGCAATATGATGAAATTGCTTGCAAAGCTTCAATGACTTGGGGTAAGCCAAGAATAGGGCCTCCAAGTGATCCTCTCCACTTAATTTTTCTTGATGAACCCAACCTGAATCACCAAGTTGTTCAAAGAGGACCTCCATAACACTTTTTCCCTTGAGTTTGGCTAGTTTTACCTTTTTCTTAATGTTATAGATTGTTTGGTCATCAGCATATTTGCCCCCATCAATATTGCTCAATTTTCTTTTCAGTTCAATAGTATTTAGCCCATCTTTCATTCCTTCTTTTGAATTCACTAAGGACATCCCAGAGATTCTTCTCAGGTGAGGATGCACTGAGGGGTGTGGAGATGATTGATGGTTATGTTAATCATTTCTGTCGGAGATTTGCCACAAGGGGTCTTCCTTTGTGCAACTTGCACAGATTAAAAAATTGCACCCGAACTTCCTTGTGAGATTCTTCCTTGACTGTTTGGTGAGAAATTTCCCAGAGTAAGAACCGGGTCTATCATAGTCTAAATCCAAATATTTATCACTCTTTGAGTTGGAAACTGTTAAAGCATAACCATGCTTCATTGCCCATGTTTGACAATAGTTTTTTGCCTCTTCCCTAGTAGAAAAAGCTCCCCAACGAGTTAGGTGAAGTGGATCTTTCATAGTTACATAGTTACATTGATGGCATGCACTCCATCAGTTTCAATAAAATTAAATAAGGCAAAGACCAGAGTAACATAAAATGTTACTCACCACCAGAGTTCATGTCCATTTGTGAAGCATTTTGTTCCTCAATTTTCACCCTAGATGAGGATGCAATGGGTGCTTCAAATGATCCATTACCCAAATCCTTCTTTTCTGCAGCTTTTCTCATGGAACTATCAATGTAGTCCTTCAACGCAGCCATGTTACAAAATGGAGGGCTTGCCACTGTTTCTGTAATGCCAAAAAAAATGCAACGGTATTTCAGTATTCAATCCAACTTTCAATTGAAGAACTACCAATTTTTCTCAATTTTGAGTTGAGAAAGATCAAGTTTGGTGGGAAATTTGTTTGCAGTTTCAATTTAGTATCACTTTAGTTTCACTTGAATTTTGCTTTATTTCACTTTATATTCACTTTAGTGTAACTTGGGGATTGCTAGGTGTGGTCCAACTGTCCCACATAGTATGCGTTGATCCCAAATTTGGGTTGATGGAACCCAAATGTTGTCCAGGGGCTCCAAAACATTTTGGCATGACCCCCAGGGGGCTGTAGACCCCCAAACACGCCTCCAAAACGCCATGTACAGGGGTACACAACTCAAAAACTCCCTGTATGGGGGGTATACAACCCCCTGGGGTTTGGGCCTGTTTGAAACAACACTGTTGAAGCGTGTAGAAGCGCACTTTGGACACGTGTATAGGCCCCCACGCGTCCATTGGGCCATGTAGGGCCCCACACAACTACCACATTACTGGGAGTTGTGAATTTATCATCACCCTAAAATAAAATAAAATCAAATAAAAAAAATAAAGGGCCCATAAATAAAATTAAATAAAAATGAAAACAAAAATAAATAAATATTTTCATTTATTAACAAAAACACCAAAAAAGGAAAAAAATGAAAAAATACAAGTAAGTTCAACTTGACTAGCCCTAAATTAAAAATAAAAAAAATTAAATAAACCATGAAAGAGTCTATGGAGAAGCCCTAAAGTAAAACTGCCCAAATATAAAAGTTTATCTCAACTAGCCCTAAAGAGCAAATTTCCCAAAAATAAAAGTTCAGCTTGATTAGCCCTAAACTCAAAACCAAAAAAAAACAAGTTCAACTTTTTTTAAGCTAATCCCATCACCAGAATTAAAAATACTCCTTATATTGGGATCAGCCCAACACAAGCTTAACTGACTTGCAAATAAAATCTCATTCAAAACACTCACCATGATGATGTTGACTCAAAACACTCAACATAATGATGTTCAAAATGTGATAACCCTTGATATAAATAGAATTACAGGATCAGCATGTTAGAACAAACCCAAATGATGAAATTAACATGATTTCTATGAATTGTTTTGGAAATCATGGAATGTGCTTTTTAAACTATGGGTGGGATTGGAATCACATCCTCCTTAAGTACAAGCTGGAATTAATGGTTATTATTCTGATGCTTCTTTTACACCCATTTTCATAGGAGTCTCAGTACAAAATGAATCCAATGAAATGAAAATTATTGGTCTTTCATAAGTATCAGGTATTATTTGAACCATATCCAACTTTGAAAGCCATTTTGAAGAGGGAATCTTCTCATTGATGTCATTAACATCAAGTATTTTTTCTATCTTTTCAAAATCTTTACTCCCTCCAAGGATCTTAGAATAGCACTTCTTACATTTCATCAATGTTTCAATCAATTCTTTTTGTACATTAAACCATCCATATTCATCATACCCAAGTAATTTTCTAATTAACCTTAATCCACAATTCCCATCACCAACCGGATCCTAAATCTCCCTCAAGAAGTTATATAATTTCTCAGGTATTTGATTGAGGTAATTGAATTTTGGTTTCTACAATCAAAAATTACTTAGTCAATGTTCTAATCTCATTAAAGTAAAAAACACTCACCAAAGATGAGCTTCTGTTTGACTCCTCCATCTATTCTTCTTCATCCTTTGAAAGGGATTCTTATTCCAATGGAAGGGACCCTCATGAAATTTCAGTATCTTCCACTGAAATATGAAATTCAGATGACAAGCCTTCCTTGAACTACAGAAATCATTTTCCAATCAGTTCATTAAACCATAAAAATGAAAGTTTCTCAAAATAAAATACTTACCATCTTCTGTCTTTTTGGTTCCGTTTTAACCCTTTTTTCCCTCTTAATTTCCCTTTGAACATGCTCAAATTTTGAAATTTCATGACAAGTTGCTTTCAATTGGGGTCAAACGCGGCTGGAACTTAAAAAATTTGGCTCAAGGCTTGGCTTGGAAATTAAAGGGGCTGTGCGCTTGAGCATGTACCTTATAATCTCCAACCTAACTGCTTTAGGTTGTTCCCTATACAATGAATTCCACTTTTTCAATATTTGAGATTCTTCATCAAGCCCTTGATCTGTTTCAAAATTTCAAAAACCAACAAAATAATCAATTTTTCAATCCAAAAATTGATCTTGAAATCCAATAATTTATCTGTCAATCCAATAATTGATACCTTTCAAAAAACACCACTTACTTCATTGGAAGGGTCATAGTCTAACTGCAACTGAGGATGAACATCTTCAGGCACAATGGATCCTCCTGATGCCAAAGGTTCACCTAGAATGTGGGAAAATGGCAAGCCCATTGTTTTTGAATGAGACTTTGAGTACACCTTGCCATCACGGTTGTGCTTTAACTTTCCAAATAGTTCCCCAATGAGTTTAATTGCCTTGATTAAAAATTTATATCCAAAAGGTAACAGTTCTGTTGGAAGACATGTTCCTAAATTTATTCAAGAGTTTTGAAGTGGCCCATTAGCTGGTTGGATTTGGCTTTCAATGGTTACTTCAAGGTGTTTCCACACATCCAAAATGTTCCCCAAGGATCCAATGATTAATTTTTGGAAGGTAGCATGGGCCCCTTCTGACAAATACATTGTTTCATTTCCAAAGTAAGGGTTGACACAAGTCCACACCTTTAAAAACATCTTTTTGATAGGGAAAATATTCTTTTCCATATACGCAAGCACATCCTCACAGAATTTCAAGAAAAACTGTATACAAGTTTCAAAGTGAGCAATAACAGCCAAGATCAATAGAAGAAGCAATAAATTGGCATTATCTGAGTTCCAGATCATTTATTTCTGCCTCCCCCTTGGTTTTAGAGGCCCCATACTTTTCCCACAGTCATAAAACTTTGAAATACTTCATTGTCATTACTGAAGCGTACTTTACAGTTTGCTTGAATATTTTTAGACAAGTGCCAGGAGAACAACTGTCTGGATGACTCAGGGAAACTATTTTCTATAGCAAAAATCAGAGCTTTTTAATGGTCTGTCACAAAGACTTTGGGAAGCCTCTTGGGATCATAAGCCAACTCCTTTAATGCATTCAAAGCTCAACTGTAGAAATCATACATTTCCTTTGTTATAAAAACAAAATGCTTTTTAAAAGGTTTTATGTCAGCTGTAATTCCTACAGCATGCAATAGAGATATGTTGTAACTATTTCTTTTATAATTACCATCCAAAAAAGCAATATGATAGTATTTTTTGCAAAGTTTTATAGAGTCAGGATGAGCCAAGAAAAGGGCCTCTAAGTGACACTCTCCACCAAATTCGGACCTGGAAACCCACTGGGATTCCTGGAGCATTTCCAACAGAACTTCCATAACACCTTTCCCATTCAGTTCTGCATTCTTTAACTTTGGCTTAGTGTTAAAGATTTTTTTATTGTAAATGTATTCTTCACCATCAATCTTGCTCAATTTCCTTTAAAGCTGAAATGTATTGAGCCCATCTTTCATTCCTTCCTTAAGTAGATCCAAAGCCTTCCCAGATATTCTCTTCAGTTGATAATGCACTGGAGGGCTTTCAGATGGTTGATGATTGTGTTGGCCATTTCTAATGGAGAGATGCCACATGGAATCTGCTACTTTCCAACTTGCACAGATTATGAATTGAAACCTGACCTTTCTGGTGAGAGTTTTCCTTTTACATTTGTTGAGACATGGCCCTTCATATACCCCAAATCTGTCACATGCTAGATCAACATATTTATTTATTTTTCCATGACTTCAAATTTATCAATGCATAGCCATGCATGGCTGCCCATTTTTGAAAATAAATCTTGGATTCTTTCCTACTAGCAAAGGCTCTTACATGAGGAGGGTCAAGCATTTCTGGCACCGCTTGGTTTCATATTTACATGGTTAAATTAGTATTGATCAAGCCAAATCCTTCTCAGTCAAATGAAATATGAAATGTGACCCACCACCTTCTGTCAATTACAGTTGTGAAAAAATATTGTTCCAGTTGTGAAGAAAGATCTTGTTTGTCAATTTTAACCCTAGATGAGGATGAAATTTGCGCTTCAAATGTTTTCTTTTCCAACTTCCTACTCCAATCCCAAGAATTCAAAGATTTTTTAACAACCCTTTCCACAAAGTCTGCTAACACAGCCATTTTTAAACCAGGAGGGCTTTGGCCTGCCACTGTTCCCATAAACCAAAAAAATGCAATGGCAATTTAGTATTCAATTCAATTTTCAATCCAACAACTCCAAAAGTTTGCTCAATTTTGGGTTGAGAAAAATAAATTTATGCAACAGGTGTGTGTTGTGTGTGTACGTGGTTTGTGTCAAGAGTTTGTTTTGCCAATAGGAAGAATGAAGTTTTAAATTGCTTTTTTTGGTCCAATAATAGTCCCACATAGTATTACAGATTCCCAAATTAGAATGACAGCACTCAAATCTGGTCCAGGGGTGCCTATTTACCCCAAATCCCCCCTCAAATTTTACAAGGGGGTGAGGAGTACCCCAAATTGGCCAGGAAAACACGTGCAACCCCCTGGGGGATGCACAAGTTGGGATCAACTTGGCTTGCTTCTTTTTGTGCTTTGAATTGCTTTTTGAAACCCATATGGGTGGAGAATGGAAATTCACACCCATCCGCAACCCTGAGGTTGCAAATTTAACATTGGCCATTCAAGAAATTCACAACCTGCTGTTAATTTTGACTTTGCCTGTAAAGATGGTAGAAGCTTTGAATGGATTCTTTGTTCTTTTTTCTATCATTTGGCAAGACCAGAAGTTAAAATAGCAGTAGAAACCACTGCTAATTGGAAATCCAATTGAAACATTAATCCCATCAGAATAATTCAGTTCTACCTGACAATAGGATACCAGGAGATGCTAATTTATCCTGATACTACAAGTCAGGTGAACTCCAGGATTGTCAGAAATAATTGAAAACCACTGATTTTTTATTTGTCATGAAAATAAAGGCATGGGCATACCATTGTTGCAAGGACCCTAAAGACTGGCTGAGTAGTCTAAATTCTAAATGAATTAATACATTCAAAGTTTATTTTATCGCGAATCATTTCAGTTGAGATAAAAAAAGAGATTCCCTGTAGAATAAAGAAGGAATTAAAATTCAAGAATATTTTACTTACACCTTCAAATGATGAAAACTTGTGTGTTAATAGTGAAAATATCAATCATGGAAAAATATGTGATAATACCAAATATAATTTAAATAATAATATTAAATTCAGAATAAATTCTATCTATTATTCAAAAAGTAAAAATAAATAAAACAGTGGGTGCAAAACTTAATTTTGGGGAGACAATGCCTTTTGCAGTGGCTAGACAAAAGTTGTGGGACTATTTGTCAAAGCAACCACACCCAGTTACTTAAAACAATCTTGATGAAGCCCCGGATGTCTCAATCTTGCTTTTAAACAACAAATCTTTGGTCTCCTACTCCATCTGACCCTTCGCCACCTTGCCACCAACTCAGTTTTTTGATTTCAAAGTTGGACTACTTGATTGATCCAAAAAAAAAACATTGTAAGTAATTTATTTTGAATTTTATTGTTGATCTTTGACCCTGATTCATGGATTATCCTTTTGATATATAGTCTTCTTTGTGAACTTGGTTGTTTCAGAAGATGAAGATGGTCAAGCCATTGGAAGAAGGTACAATTGAAATGGTCCAAATCCATGTTAGAGCAATTTCAATCAGCCCGACTCAAATTCAACCCTTGACCAATATAACCTCAAGCATCTTAATTCACCTGAAATCTAAAATAGAGTAGAATAACTGAACAATATGAAAATTAGATTATCACAGAGCTTTAATAAGCATTTCTAAGTGGTTTACTTGACTTCAAACATACCTATCTCAAAGTTATCATCACCATCTTACCAAGGCACCAATAAGTCAACATCAATCAATATTAGTTTTAATTATTTTTAAAAAAACTTGATTTTAATGTTTCTTTCATGAAGTTATTCCTTTTTGTCCTCAATAACCCCCTCATCAAGATGAAAAAATATTGATGGCACAGAATTTCTTGATTTTTTTCCCCCTCCAGCATATTTTTTCAGTATTTTGTGCTTTTTCAGTCTTTTTTGTAAAAAAATTATAATTTGATATTTTTCCAAATTTAAATTTTGTATTATTAAAGTCCAGATGCTAAAATATCTAATCCCATGAATGAATGTAACTACATGACTTTTTTTGAGTGATAGATTTAGCTTGAAACAAATGCTTGAAAATAAACTGGGTATTTTTGGTCAATCAGTCCCATTAATTTTGCCTACCCACTGTACATAGTTAGAAAAATCATTGAAACACAATATTTTTAAATTAAACAACTGAAGTATAAAATGAAGCATAATTTGAGACTTATTCACAAAATTTGCACTAAGTAAATTTTCAAGACACATAAAATTCCATTACCCACAAAAAAGGGTACTGATAAATAAATTTCGTTAAAATATGTAGGCACTTACATGTATGCCATGTATAGGTGTAATGCAAATGAGATGCACATATGGGCCTCTAAAGCCAATTGGACAATCACATGGACCACACAGGCCTGTGTGCTTGTCACAGATTTGGGGAAACTGCCTCAAAACATGTGAAATAAGTCATTTGGTACACAGGCCATCACCGGCCGATTGGGATGGATGGGCCAGCCCAACCAAATGGGATTTTCTGGGCATTATTATGCCTTCTCTGCATTTCGGAAATACTTGGCCAGCTAGGCTGGCCCGCCAAAGGTTTAATTTTAGGTATTTGGGCTGGGACGGCCTATTGGGACTGTTGCCCGTGTTGCAGCCCGCTTAGGGCCACTTACTCTAGATTTTGGCCCATTGTGGGGCCCGACAGCCCATTCAGGGGTGTTTTGGGGGACATAGGGACTCCAAATGGATTCCCCCTACCCCAGTTGTGGCTGCTGGCAATCTGGGCTGTGGGAGATGGGACCAATGGTCCCAACTCCCTCCCCTCCCCTTGCTTGTCATTGTGAGGGTGAGGGGGAAGTCTTGCTGGTTTCTACCAGCCAGCCAGGACCCACCAGGCCGTTTTAATCAATAAAACCAGAAGTGGGGGGACCTGATCACCCCCCTCCCCCCCCACCCCAGGTGGAGGAGGTGTCTGACAACCAGGGGCGCTCTCCCCCCCCCCCCCCCCCCCGTTACCAAGGGGGAGGGGCCAAGGGCTGGGAGGACCTGATCCCCCTCCAGCGCACTCCTTGTTTTGGATTTTCCTGAGGAGAACCTTGTCCCAGGCAACCAGCAGGGATTTGACCAACCCTGCTGGTCACCTAGGTAGGAAAGGGGGGAGGGGGGGGGGGTGGCATGTCCTCCAGTTTCATTGCCCCCTGTGTGAGTCTGAGACCAGACCCAGGTGAGTCCTGGGTCCCACCTGGCCCATATGCGGGTCCAGGGGCTGGTTGGATGAGGAAACCAGCTGGTCAGTGATTTCACAGAGGTAACAAGGCTGGTTTTAAGGGACAACCAGCCCAGGTATTGAACAGAAAAAGGGCCTGTTCAGCCCTTTAACAATGGGAAAATCAAAATTGACTGGAACAGTCCAGTCAAAGGGGTTCAGGGTGCATTGCCATGTGGGCTGATAAATCCCAAACCAAGTAACAAGGCCTGTGGAGCCTGTAGAGCCCCTTTGGGGCGGAAATTTTTCCTTTTCCCCTGTTGTATCATGGGCCCAAAAGAGGCCAATCTTTTTTACTTAAGGAGTTCTTCTCCCTTCTGTTTTCCATTATCCGTTTTAATTAATCCAATTAATAATAAGACATATTTCCCCATTGTGAGAGCCCATTATTTATTATAGACACAAGATTTCAAGAATTTCATTTGCTTTAATTACTGCTCCTCCTGCCACTAAGCTAAGTGCTGGCCATAATTTTCACAAATTTTACTCAGAAAAATGAATTAAGCTGTACCCAATAATTAAAGAGGGAGTATTTGTATTCAAAGCACAGAATGGAGCTACACAAAAAAGATTCATCTCCACTCAAATTTGATGAAAATGAGGAAACCCTCAATCATTCGTACAAAGTCCAATAGGCCAATCTGACCCAACAAGTTCCCCAGGTATATTTAAAAAGTGGCTCTTTGCACTAATTCCTATTTTCTTGATTTTTCAGAAGAATGAAAATTTCTGTATTCATATCACACGCCCATATGTACATTATTGCTCTATCCTGCACCAATATCATAGATCAATTATATTTCTCACACAATTTCAAAGACAAAAGTCTTACAAAGAAATGCCCTTGAATTTTCTTCCAGAAGAATTTTTGCTTGGGAATTAATTTTCTCCCAGGAAAAATCCTGTAACTAACCAATTTTTATGTCTCTGCAACATTACTCCCACACAGAAAAACCATTTATTTTGCAAGTGTTCAGGAATTGATTTTTTTGATAATTTGAAGATGCAGCCCTGTAGCTGGGTGTCTAAAAAACCTATAAAATATCTTTGGTAATTTTGAAAGCATTAGAAAACCTCAAAAAAATCATTCAAAAAATCGAAAAAATGAAATTTCTCATTGCATTTTTGGACTCACTTCTTTGTGTTTTTAATTAATTTTTTTTATTGATTCAATATCTAAAGAGGTTGAAAAATAATCAAAGAGATTTTCATAATTTTTTTTGCAATTTTTTGTATGTATTCTTAGACGCTAGAAATTAAGCCCAATGAAAAACACTTCACAATATCACATCTATTTCAGGGTTTTTTTTTCACATCTGGAATCAAAGTTTCCCTCAATTCTTTTTACAGAACTTTGAAAAAGCATAAAAATATAAAACTTAACATTATTCTGAGTGCTTTTCACATGTTTTAAACCACAAAATTGAAGCAGTCAAAATAATTTTGTTTTTTGTCTTTGGATACTTTTCTAAAGTTATGTCAAAAAAACTTGAGGGAAGCTTTGATGCCAGATGCAAAAAAAAAAAATTGAAAGGGATGTGTTACTTTGAAGTATTTTTTTGTTGAATTCAATTTTTGGAGGCCAAGAATGCATCCAAAAAAATCACAAAGAAATATTTAAGATCTCCTTTCTTTTTTTTTGAAAATTTTTAGAGATTAAATCACTAAAAAAAATTGATTAAAATGGCAAAAAAGGCTTCAAAAATGTAATGAGAAATTTGATTTTTTTAAATTTTGAAATGAATTTTTCAAGGTTTAAGAATACATTAAAAAAGTCAAAAGTTAATAATAGAAAGATTTTTTATTGTCTGGTCAACTTTCTGGGAGCTTAATTCACCCAAAAAAATCAATTTCAAAGGCAAATGAAAGGATCCAAAAATGGAAATGTTAAATCTTCAACCCCCTGCAACCTTTTCACAACCCAAAATGGTTTGCATGGTTGGTTTTGCGGCCCATTTGAGTTGAAAAAAGCCATTTGCAACTCAGGTTGGTTGTGAATGGCAGTTTGCAACCCATTTTGCGTTGCAAACCGCGCCACGCAACCCATTATGGGTTGCAAAGAGCAAAAAAATAGAATAAAATAATTCAATTTTAATTATTTATATTTTTAATTTAATCCATGAATTTATTTTTTTGTTAAAATAAAAAAAAAGACGTAATAGATAAACAAAAGTATTAAAATGATAAAAATAAAATAAAATAGTAATATATAAAAAAAAGTTGCAAAAATCCATTTAAAACCCAGATGGGTTGAAAAAAGCCATTCACAACTCAGATGGGTTGCAAACAGTGTTTTGAAACCACAGGGTTGCAAATCCAACAGCCCCCATCCAAAAACAGAATGAGAAATTTGATTTTTTTGATCATTTGAATGAATTCATTAATTTATAATATTAGATCCAAAAAGGCATGATAGATAACAGACAGCTGTTTGATTTTTTTTGAATCTTCTGAAATCTCAAATCACCAAAAAAACTGATCAAAAAGGAAAAAAAGGATCAAAAAGTTCAATGAGGAATTTGTTTTTTGTTGATTTTTGGATGAAATATTTAAGGTGTTCTAATGCTCCCAAAATTAAAGAATATTTTTTATAAGGATTTCAGAAACCCAGCTAAAGGGATGGGGTTTCAACTTTCCACAAAAACAAATTCTTGAAACACCTGGTGTGGAAACAAGAGGTGGATACCCTCTAAAAGTTGTCCTCAGTTGGGAAGTTATTGGTCCCAAGAATCTGTAAGGATTTGAGCACATTGTTCAACCAACTATTGGAGAGATAGTAGAGTAAGTAAAGAAGTAATGAAAAAAGTAGACAGATTGAAAAATATCCTTCCTTCCCATCCACTTTTAGCAGGAGCTCCCCTCCATATGCTTTGGTGTATCTACAACATGGAGTTGAGGGAAAGATATAAGAACCTCCCCCTCAACCTTAACCTGGATATACTAACAACTAAGAACCTAACCCTAAGTACCACCCTCTACAATCCTAACTGCCCGCCCCACCACTAAGTTTGCCCGTGGTTTTCCTTCTCATGGCGCAGTTTCCCCACACCCTACTTGGAGCCCTCCCATGCTGCTTTTATCTGCTCAAAGGGCGCCTTTGGTTTCCCTCCTGTGTATAGCCCCGTTCCTACATTCCCCAAACTAGCTCCTCCCCAAACCCAACCAGATTTGCTTTTTTCTTAATTTTCGTGCTTTGCGCAGATTGCCAATGCGCCACATTCAATTCTGAGCAGGCTTTGCACCATTTTCTGAGCCATCCGCAGCTAATGCTGAGCCAGCCATGCACCTGATACTGATCCCAGCCTGCACCAGAAGCTGAGAGGGCAGGCACCATGCGGTTCCAGATCACTAGGCTATAAAATGCCACCACACCAGGTAATGAAGGATTTTCTGTGCGGGAGCTACTTCAGGCAGACAGAAAACACCCATGCTTTAAAGTATTGCACCCATGACAAAATTAATTCCCTTGTTACTGTACTGCTTACTATGATTTAAATAGCCATTATATGTAAATATCACTCTTTTTTTTCTTTAATCATCTATTTTTAACTAAAAAAAAATAAAAAATCTTCTTTTATCTTTGGTTTTTTTATATTCATAAAATTTTTGTGCCACACAAAAGAAACAAATTTTAACCTCAGCCGCAATAAGAAAACTGAAAATTCAATTTTGTCAAAATATTTTTCTTCTTGTGATATCCATTATCAATCCCACTAACTTGGTCATTTAATAATTTTCAGAATCTCATTGGGTATGAGTTTCTTAATTTAAGTTTTTACCTACACAAATAATCCTAAAAATATTTATAGAAGTACCTGAGTTATGGGTGAGGATGTTCTGGTGAATAATTCTGTAACAATATTTTTCCTGCTTGCTTTGCTCCAAATCTTTGGGTGAATTTCAACAATTAATCCCCACGGTGATTTTTAGTATGAAAGGAGATGAGAAGGGAAATTAATTTAGTAATAATATCCAAAGTCAGGGCCAGTTCTTGTATAATTTACTCTGAAATTTTGAATCTGTTCTATTTTTATTCTTATTTGATGGGATCCTGCGCATGCCTTGTTGCCCCCCTTTATATATTCAATACAACTACAGTAAACGCAACACCACTATCCCCTCTTTCCTTTCCCTTGCTATTTTAATTTCTGAAAATTATCCATAGCCTGATGGAAAGCCCCGGAATTTTTCCCACCCTTTCTGCATCCTCTGGTAGTATAAGGTACTTTCTTTTTAGACAAATTTCAGCCCCTCAAACTAATTTTTCACATCAAGGTAGAACCACACATCTAGATACTCTTTTTTTTCTGTTTTCCTTGAACATTTTTCCACAAAAAGCTCCTGCTGTGGTGTCAGCCTCCTGGATGCCAAGACCCTTGCTATCTTTTGGCTACCAGAGGTTATAGAAAAAAGAATAAATATATTATTCAATAAAGTTTAATGTTAAATTCACTACTCTTTGAGTTGTTCACACAACTCAAATGGGCCACGTGGCATGCTACACAACTCAAATGGGCCGTGTGGCATGCTAAACAACTCAAATGGGCCATGTGGCATGCTACATGGCTCAAATGGGTCATGTGGCATCTTAAAAAGCCCATTTGAGTTTTTTAGCGTGCAACATGGCCCATTTGAGTTGTGTGGCACTATAAACAACTAAAATAAAGTTGTTTAGCCTCCACATGACTTTAATGCAGTTGTTTAGCCCCCACATCATGGTTCAGTTTTTTGTGGCGCCACACATGACTACATTCAATTTGTGTAGGGTTGTAAATAACTCAAATCTAGTTTTTTTCCGTGCCACACAACTAAAAGAATTTCAGGCTTAAAAAAAACTAAAATAAACTAAATAAAAAAACAGAAATCAACCAAACAATCAAAAAATGTTGATTTTTTGATTTAAAAAAAAACAAAAATATAAAATATAAAATATAAAATATAAAATATAAAATAGAATGAAATTAAACAAATTCTTGAAGAACCCTGGGGGGTTTTATACCCCCGTAAACAGGTCTAAATGGTTGTTAACAGGGGTAAAAAAATCAAAAATGCCCATTATGGGTGGTATATTCTCCCCCAGGGGTTGCGTGTGTTTTGAACAACCCTTTGGAGTAGTGTATGGGACCCCAGTTTTGTAGGGGCCCTACACAACTCCCACTGATTGTGTGGGGCCCTACACAACTTCTAAACAACTGGGAGTTTTGAATTTATCATCTCATTCAATAAATGCAGCAAAAATCCGTACAATATTTGGATAAAGCAATTGCAAGGTCAAATGTTTTGGTTATGATTGAATATTATGAATCAACATTCATAAATTGATTATTAAATAAATAAAAAGAGGGGCCACAATTTTGAAATTTAGGATTCCAGCAGGGACAAGGATGAGCCAATGAGAAGAGGAAGTCAAAGTTCTTGTGTTGTCAAGAAAACAGATCAAACCAGGGGAAGTTGTATGGGGGACACTTTAGGTGGTTTTGGTTGATGAACTGATGATGATTAATTGGCTGGACTAGAACAGTGTTAAATAGTCTAGATACAAGCCATTTTTTGAAGACCAACTTGTGGGTCTGAAAATAACAAGTACAATGAATAATGAATGAGAAAAAACCAAAGAACTGTAACATGATCAGTGAAAGGCAGTATGCAAAAAGGCAGAGAAACAACAGGCCATAAACCAGGAAATAAAAGGTATCAAAGGAAGAGTGACAAGGAAAATACAACTGAGGCATTAATTCAAGCTGATTTGGTGGTTCAACAAACATTAAGATTAATAAAGATCAAGATAATAAAGGAGGTTCTTAGAGATAAGAATTCCATTAAAAGAACTAGTGACTCAGGGTTCTATGACTACAAGAGTTTGATCAGTAATGGAAAATCAGACTACTTGAACTAGCATTCTTTCAGACTTGATCATGACTTAATCTTCAAGAAATCAATCAGAAAGAGGGACAACTGATTAGAGATATGAGAGATCATTTTTAATCATAACCCACTACTTTTATGAGGCCCATAATGCTGAGAGAAATCTTAAGTTAAAAATGAATGCAATGTGATTTTTATTTAATAATAAGGAAAGGAGGTGTCACACAACCACCCCACATTCTATAGGGCAATCTTAGATGATTGTGAGCGCAAAAGGGAAGCTGAGTGCAAGGGCAAGTGCAAGGTAGTGAGGGCTAACTACAAAGTGCCAACTTATGGGGATTAACTTAACACACAGCAAGAGGGATGAATTTTCTGATGGAAGGGAACCAAACCCAATCCCAATGTGATGAATTGATTTAGAAAATGCAAGAATGTATGAAATTAACTAATGAGGAGACAATCCCGAGGCAAACGGAGTAGCCTTTATAAGGTAACCCAAAATGACTAGATACAACCTGATGGATGGTCAACTACAGTTTCAAGCAATGAGGCAATGAATTACATGGACACAGTACAAAATTAAATGGACGTATGAATCATTTCTGAGGTCTTAGAATAAGTGCAAGACAATAGGGGACAAATTTATTGGGATGTAACAGTTGAGACATGAGGGAATGATGTCAGAAGTAATGAAAATATGAAAGTGTAGTTTGTGCAGGGTAAGGGACTAGCCAATTTGGAAACTATACAGTTGAGATGGCGTGACTAGCGTGAGTGCAAACTAGCAATAGCATGTGACCAGAAATGGGAACCCAAGGGTTATTGATACCCAGGGTGAAAAGGGCGGAACCCAAATGGATAGTTGACCAAGGTGAAGTTGAATGCGAGGTTTGCAATTGGATGCTGAGTCAGTTGCCAAGAATGGAAGGTCTTTACGCAAGCCAGAGTTGATAAGCCAAAGGAACCATTGATGTTGTACTTCTAGTTTGTCACGCTTATGGACTGAGGTGGATGGTACTTGAAGAAAAGAGTATGTCAAAGTAGGAGGACAATAACCCTTAATCTTGAAGAATGACAGTTTCCCAAGTATAAAGACGCAAGCTCCTGCAAGGGTTCAGAAAGTTTTCCCATTGATTCCAAATTTTTTACAATTTTTCCATACCCAATAACCGTTACTTATTTGCTTTAAATAGATTTATAATTAATTATGTTTTCATCCTCATTCCGCAGTTGCAAAAACTGCATTTTACAAAATGAGTGATGTGTCCCTGGTAAAGCCACGCAAGGTATTCAACAAAAGTGCAAACAATGTTTCTTGTACATTTCCCATAAGTAGCAAGCCAGTCGTAGATGTCCCAGAAGCGTCCAGAAGGGAGGTGCAAAGTCAAAGGTCCGCGCCATAAGTTGATTCTCATATACCGCCAGTGCTGGAGATTGAGTTCTTAGGTATTTGGAACCCTGGTAAGTCAAGGCTTGGAGAACAACTATAAGTAAAAAAATAAAGAAAAGGCAAATGGAACTAATATAATCTTTGTTGATGTAGTACTACCACAATTCCAATGTTATACCACTAACAAACCTCCGCTGCCACCGCCATATACTGGGTCAATTGGGTTGGAAGTGCAAAGTGAGGTGCAAACCAAGGAAATGCAAAAAATCAAAGAGGCAAGGGAAGAAGGAATGGCTGAAGGGGAGGTGGAACTGGAGAAAAGGGAGGAAAATGAGGAAGAAGGAAACGGAATAGGAGGAAGGAGTGGAATGGAACGGGAGGTGGAGGAACCGGATGGAATGGGAAGAGATGAGGTGGAAGGCCAAAATGAGGGTAAACAAGTGTGAGTTGAAGGACCAATCAAAACCAAGCAAGGCAATTGACTGGCAATGTTGGAGAAGGTTCTTCAAGGGGCCAAAAGAAGAGAGCTCACAAGGAACTCATGGAGGAAGGTGGATGGAATACCCAACCAAAGAGGCTTTGGACTGCAAAGTGCAAGGAAATCTTTGATAAACATCTAGTGACACAAGTGATGATCTTGCAAAGATTGTCTTCTTTGGTGGATGACAAAGATTTTGAAGAATTTAGGTCAATGGTAGAGGAACTGAATGAGAATTGGGAGGAAGCGGAAAGAGAAATAAAGGATAATCTGTACAAATGTATATTTTTATTTTTATTATTTTATTTTTTTATTATTATATATAATATTTTTTTTAGGGAACGTAGGATTTTGATTTCAAGATAAAACATGAAAGTAGAGAAAGGGAAAGGGAATGAAATGAGGAAATGGGATGATATTAATGGGAGGGAATGGGATGGAAGTGTGGAATGGGATGGAACTAATGGAATGGAATGGGAGCTTAAATTGGCAAGGTTAGCAAGGGTAACTTGCATGGAAGTCTTGAACCAAATCAGGAGAGTTGCAAAGGTGATGGGCTGGTTCCCACAAGGTGCAATCATCATTAGACTGGAAGCCATTCCATTTGAAAAAGTATTGAAGCTTTCCTTTTTGTAACCTGGAATCCAGGATAAGGCTTACTTCCCACTCTAGCTGATTGTGGAATAGGACCTGTTCAGGGGGGGGATGGGTCTTTCTGGGGTATAGGACTTGAGCTGGCTCTAGGAGAGACACTTGAAAGAGCAGGTGGATAACTTTCCATTTTGCAGTTAAGGTAAGTTTAAAGGCGTTGGGGGAGACTATTGATTAAACTTTGAAGGGGCCAAGATTTCTTTCAGAGAGTTTGAAAGTTGGGAAAGTACAGCAAATATTGTAAGCATTGAGCCATACCCAATCTCCTACTGCAAAGGTTGGGGCCAAAGTTCAAAGTCGATCTGCTTGCTCCTTGTAGCGCTGGTTTGCTGCTTTGAGGTTTGTTCAAAGTTGCAATTGAAGGGATTGGATGTGGTTGAGGGAATTGGTAACAGGTTGAGAAGGTTCTATGTGAAGGGAAGAGAAATTTGGATTTCTGCCATAAAGAGTCCAGAAGAGCAACTGTTTGGTGGAGGAATGAGTGGAGTTGTTGCAGGCAAATTTGGCTAATGGGAGCCAGTGTGACCAGTCTTCCTGTTGTTAGGAGACTTACATTTGAAGATACTGTTTGAGGATCCAATTGATCCACTCAGTTTTCCCATCCGTGTCCGGTGTAAGACTCCAAATGGTGCTAGGCCGTGGCAGTTCTGCGGAGGGGAAAGGTTCTGTTTTAGGCTGCCCTCCTGAGTGTTACAAAAATATTTAAATGTAACCAAGATCAAGGTCCAGAACCTGTTAAATGAGGAATCAAGGAGTAGAGGATAAGGATGATAACAGTTTGGTAGCAACAGAACAGCACTATCTGAGACAAGATTATGCAGGGAAAAACTTGAACAAAATAAGTTAAAGTCTTCATAGAGTTCAAAGAACAAAAGCAGTTGTATGTAAACAATGCCCACAAGCTAATAACTCTGGTTGTCAGCAGAAGATTGGGGATGATCAACTCAAACCAAAGCAACCTCCAGGTTCTCAATGAACCTGCCCAACTCTCCGCAATCAAGCGCTTGAATGGTACCAGATAACTGAGGGTGGCTGTACAAGACAAAGCACAATGTTTAAAAAGCTCTCAAACAAACGGTAACTGATTTGAAGCAAGGATAACCTCAACACTTCTCAAGGGACTCAAGAGTAGGCTGGCCAAATGCAACTCTAAAAAAGCTAAGGGGAGGTATAACACTCCAGGTCTTTAAGCTTAATAAGACCTCTTAAATCAATTGTGATTGGCTCCAGAAAGGTGATCAGGGATCAGGACCAGTATGGTCAGAGATAGGGATCAAGGAGTGGTATGACACACTCAAAAATTCCAACAGACAGAATTTTTTTCAACCAGCAAGGCCATTGGTTGGTGATAAGGATCAGGGATCAAGGGTTGAGTATGGAGGCTCAAGGATCAAAGGTGTGCTGATTTCATGCTGGATCATTCCATGCTCAAATGATGATGGATCCAAAAGGCAGGGAAGAGCCCCTCCTTATATGGGCAGGAGGCCCTGTTAGACTATGTACAACGGATTCTACAAATAGAGCATAAAAGGGAAGACAACCATGTGGTCACTCGCGTCCGTCTGTGGATGGACGGGCGCAACAATACCAGAGTCACCCTCCCCTCGTCCAAAGGCGGACAGGGTGGGAAAGAGAAATGAACCAAACCGCCGCGGATGTCCGCGGGCGGTAGTTGGCACTCTTCACCCCTTCCAAAGGCCAAAGAGGGTGGGAGAGCCCCAGGAAAGGTGACGGATGAAGTCCATGAGAGCGCGGATGGGCGGATAGGAGATTGGCTTGAGACGGTTGAGTAAATCCTGACAGCCTTCAGATTCACGACTGATAGATCAAGTGAGATGGGAGATTTGACGGATCCAAGGATTTTCCAAATGCTGGGGAGTGCGGTCGGGATGGATTTGGTAAATCATGGATGAGCGCCGCGCAACGGTAGCAATGAGGAGATTGGGACGTGCAATGACAAAGATGAGGACGTGCCACAACAAAGATGAGGACGCGCCATAACGGTGGAGATGACAAGCAACACGCAACGGCAAGGATGATGAGCAACGCGGATAAAGGACGCGCAACGCGCGAGACGCGGCGCGCGACGCGCGCGGGTAAAGGAAGCGCAGCGCGCAGGAAGCGACGCGCGCGGATGAAGGACAGTTTGGATGAGCCTGAGGAACAGTTTATGGGTTGAGGTCTTAAGGCGGCCAGGGTGTCCCGGATGGGGTACCACACCGGGTGGTAAGCCATTGATAGATTGCCAGTGATCTTCAAATGTTTACCAAGAGAGGTCCAGAAGCTAGAGAAAAACAAATATCCATTATCACTAATTACATTATCAGGGAGAACATGTTTTGAGAATACATATTCTATAAATAAATTAGCTAAGTCTTCAGAAGATGCCGTCACATTACTGCATAGAAATAAAGCCATCTTTGAGAAGCAATCTACTACTACTAAAATAGCATCATAACCACTATAAATGGGTAATTGCAAAATGAAATCCATAGAAAGCAAGTTCCAAGGAATTGGTGGAATTTGAAGTGGCTGAAGCAGCCCATACTTCCGGTGTTTCAAGGACTTTTTACAATTGAAATAATAGCACATGTTAACATAGTCTTTTAATTCATTGGTCATACCAGGCCAATAGAAGTCTTGTGCAATCAATTGGTAGGTTTCATCCTGCCCATAATGACGAGCAAGCGGGAAATCATGCCTAGACTTGAAGATATCTCACTTAATGCAAGGATTATCTGGTACAACTATACAATTTTTAAAAACTACATAATCATTTTCATCAATACTATAATCACTATCTAATAAGTTTGCATTCTTGCAAATTTTGCTGCACTTGAGGGTTTAAAGTTGAGCTTGTTGTAGTTTGGAAGCCAGATCTTGAAGATGAGTGATGATCAAACTGAGTTTGGCAGACTGGTTTGAGAAAAGTTTCCTAAAGTTTTCAGGATTGTTGTTGGCAAAGGTGCTCCCCCCTCCTGGGTAAACATTGTCCCAACGTGACAAAGCATCAGGGACTACCCCTTGTTCCCAGAACGGTACGTGATTGTAAAGTTGAACTTGGAGAGGTATTCAGCCCAAAGTGCCTGTCTGCATGTAAGGAATTTTGATATCATGAAATATTTCAAAGAATTGTGATCAGTTAAGACCTCAAAAGGTTCCATAAGTCTAAAAAGGTATGAAAAAAATGTTTTCAAGAAAAAAAAATTGCAAGAAGTTCCATGTCATGAATCTCATAATTGGGCTCTGCAGCACCCAATTTGCAAGACTCAAAAGCTACAGGATGAAAAAGAGAAGAAGAGGAGGAAAACTGTGAGATTACTACTGCAATTGCATAGTTGCTTGCATCTGTTTTGACAATAGTGCAAGCTAGCTTGTTAAAGTGAACAATTATTGGAGCAGTGGTAAGGGCTTTCTTCAGAGCTTTGAACTCCAAAGCAGCTTGTTCTGTAAAAGCAAAATGAGTGTAGTTTTGAAGAAGGTTAGTGAGGTTCATGGTTTTATTGGAATAATGCTCAATAAACCTCCTGTAAAAATTACTGAAACCAAGGAAAAACTGAAGGGATTTAACAGAGGGAGGTAGGGGTCAGTCCAATATGCGTTGGCTTTTTGCTGGATCCATCAATAGTCCTTGCTGCAAGACTATGACACCTAAAAATTGAAGAGAAGGAGTATGAAATTTGCACCTAGAGGCTTTTGCAAACAGGTCATTCTTGCAAAGTTGCTACAGCACCTCTCGCACATGTGCAATGTGATCCTCAAGAGTTTTTGATTAGACTAGTATATTTTCAAGATACATCACAAGATATTCCTCTAAAATGTCAGAAAAAATGTCATTGACAAAATTTTGAAAAGTGGAAGGAGCATTGCAGAGGCAGAAGGGCATGATGGTATACTCATAACTGCCAAACTGTGTTCTAATTGACATCAAATACTCATGGCCTTTTGCAATGAAAACTAGGTTATAGGCTCCCTGAAGGTCTAACTTTGAGAAATAAGCAGCTCCATGGAATAAAATGAGGAGGTGACACATAGGCGGGCACTGGGAAGGCCTTCTTCTGGGTTACCTGGTTCAGTTTCCTATAGTTGAAACAAAGGCAAAGTCCACCATCTTTCTTCAGAACAATTAAGGCAGGTGAACCGGTGTTCAAATTGCTTGGTCAAAGAAATCCTTTCAATACATTTTCTGCAATGTATTCTTGAAGCACGGTTGATTCCTGCTTTGAGAGAGGGTAGACTGGTCCGGGTGCTGGTGGTGGGCCAGTAAGTTCAATCTTATGATTGCAAGAACGGAATTGAGGAAGTTTATCTGCCTTTACAGCTGAAAAGATTTCAGCGAAGTCATGATAAACAGAAGGTAAAGACTCTCAAATGATTTCTAAATCTTCAATCTTGTCATCTTCAAGCATGGGATTTGAAGTGCTTGCATGATGCAAGAGGATTAGGGAGCTCAAAATACACTGTTTGGTTGGTGCCTGTTTCTCTTCAAAGAAACAAGGAAGAGGTAAATTAGACAAATGAGCAATAACTCCTAAATCTGAAGAGGGAACTTGGGAATAAAGGTCAGGATATTTCAAATATCCTGGAAGAAAAGTGTCATCCAAATCAATGACAGTGTCAGGTAGGATGTTTAATTCCTGTTTGATGGAAGGGTTAGTTTCCTGGGGTTTCAAGGTTCAAAGGTTGATTACTCCTTCTTTCCAATTCATATCCAGATTCCAGTGGACTAGGAAATCATGGCCTAGAATGGCATCATCCATTCCCGGAATATCCAAGAAAAATAAATCCCATTCAAAGCTGGGGAAATTGGAAAATGCAAAGGTCCATTTTGCCTTTTGGGAAACCCAATGAGATGGCTCAGTTGCACTACTTACTAAATAGATAGGGAACTTATTTATCTTGGAGCGCGTAAGGTTTTTGGAAGTGGCAAAAGATTCACTTATAAAAGAAATTCAACGCCAGAATCAAGTAAAACTCAATAAGGACAGTTTTCTGAATGGAAAAGGACAAATCTTGAACTTGGAGCACCTAGTGTCTTGCAAGTGCAAAGATTGACTAGCTGTAAATTAGATAATGTGTAGCCTTCCTTGCAAGTGTCAGGAAAACTACAAGCTTGTTTTTGACTGTTTAGCCGCTTCATGCGCTAGCTGCTTTGCACAACTATCAACATCATGTTTACCTCACCAATACATATATAACCCATTCTTTTCCCTCCTTAACTGTTCCTCATTCCAGAGCATCACAGTTTCTTCATCCAGGAACTTTGGAGTTTTGGCAAAAGATTTTTCTTTTGGGTTGGAGTGCAAGGTTGGATTTGGTCTGGATTGCTTTGGATTCTTCAAACATTTTTTGGAGGATTTGCCCATCTTTGGAGTTGAAGTTGACGGTCCATGGTCATTTTTTCAAGAGCAGTTCTTGTTTTGATAACCATTATCAAGCTCAATCACCCGGTCAATTATCTGTTGAAGGGAGGTTGTCTTATGTCCCCCAACTGAAAGTTGTTCAATTAGGTGTGCTGGTAAAACTTTTCAAAAATGAAATAAAAGGGCTGCCTTGTTCCATTGGATGCAAGACTTGAAAATTGGAAATATAAATGGAAGCTCTACTATTTTCCTTCATGACTAGATCATTGAGTTTGTATTTGGCGTTTCAAAATTCATTAGGGTTGCCAAAAAGGGTGAACAGCTGTTGCTCAAACTTTTCCCAATTGTTGAGAATAAAATTGGGGCTATTGTTATCTAATTGTTCAAGGTAAGGTTCAAACCACTGTGAGGCTCTTCCACTAAGGAAGGAAGATGCATACATAACTCTAAGTCTATCAGTAGGGAAATTGTGAGGATTGTTTGAGAAGATGATTTTGCAGGACTGCAGGTAGGATCTAAGCTTATGAGGGTGTTTGCCAGTAAAGTGATCAGGCTGCTTCATGCAGGGGGTGCAAAAAGTAGGAAAACTTGGACCAGATTGCAAGACAGTTTGATTAAGTTCCTGGATCAGAGTCGTGAGTAAGGTTGAGGCACCGGGTTTGGGAGCATTAGTGTGAGCCTGCAATCTACCACAAGTTGAGGTTTCATTGCAAGAGTCTTTGATTTCTTCAAGAGGGTCCACTTCCTCCCACAAGGGAGAAAGGTCATCATTGAGAGGTTCTACCAAAGGAGATTTAGAAGAAGGGAAGGGATCTAAAGGTTTTGTGGTTTGAGAAACTCTGGATCTCCCTCCCCAATGGATATCATCATCGTAAGGGGTGAGGGAAGCGTTCCCGGTTGAGCAAGTATGTGACATTGTAAAAAGAAATCTACTATAGGTTGGCAAGCTACAATACATGATTTGAGTTAGTAAATTTAACGTCACACAACCACCCCACGTAACATAGGGAAATCTTAGATAATTGTGAGCGCAAAAGGGAAGCTGAGGGCAAGGGAAAGTGCAAGGTGGCAAGGGCTAACTGAAAAGTGCAAACTTATTGTGGAGTAACTTAAAACACAAGGAGAGGGATAAATGTTCCAATGAAAGGAAAACAAACCCAATCCCAATGTGATGACTGGATTTAGAAAATGCAAGAACGTATGAAATTAACTAACTGAGGAGACAATCCCCAGGCAAACAGAGTGGCCTTTGTAAGGTAGCCCAAAATGACTAGATACAACCTGATGGATGGTCAACTACAGTTTTGAGCAATGAGACAATGAATGAAATGGACAGAGTACAAAATGAAATGGCAGTATGAATTTTTTCCAAGGTCTTAGTGTAAGTGCAAGACAATAGGGGACAAATGTATTGGGATGTAACAGTTGAGAAATGAGGGAATGAAGTCAGAAGTAATGCAAATATGAAAGTGTTGTTTGTGCAGGTTAATGGACTAGTCCATTTTCAAACTATACAGTTGAGATGGCTTGGCTAGCATGAGTGCAAACTAGCAATGGCATGTGACCAGAAATGGGAACCCAAGGGTTATTGATACCCAGGGTGAAAAGGGCAGAACACAAATGGATGGTTGAACAAGGTAGAGTTGACTGCAAGGTTCGCAATTGGATGCTGAGTTGGTTGCCAAAGATGGAAGGTTGTTATGCAAGCCAGATTTGATAAGCCAAAGGCACCATTGATGTTGTACTTCTAGTTTGTCACGCTTATGGACTGAGGTAGATGGTACTTGAACAAAAGAGTATGTCAAATTAGGAGGACAATCAACCTCATGCTCAAAGCCTGACAGGAGGGCACTTAGTTTCCAGAATTCCAACACAAAATAATATTGGGGATATCTGAAACCTCTTCTTCAGGGAATTAACTTTAAAAACATGTAGGCCTGGTTACTTTGGAACCTTTAATTTATATTCTTAAAGGAGATATTTCCCAAAGATAATATATATATATATAATATATGATGGAGTGGCAAGGCTCTGTAACCAAGCTTCTACAACAGAAAAAGGATAATAAACTCACTGGTATGTTATTTAATGATTTGGGCACCTGTTTGGGATTTTTACTGATGGGGTAGACCTGTATCTGGGGTAAAAAGGTTGTTCAGAAAATAAATTGATAAAAAAGGTTTTGGGACCAAACATTTCAATCATACCAAAGCCTTAAATCACTTAATTATCTCTCATAAGTATTTTATTACCTTGGCAAGGTTTCTGGATGTAAATATAACTAGGTCTGGGTCACCAATAACCTTAAAAGAGTTCTTTATTTATAGCTTTTTGGGTCCCCATTCTGTACTTCTGAGGGCTACAGGGGCTCAAAGGGAAGGTTTCTAAGGCTAGCAGGGTAACCAGGAGTAGCAGATTATGTGTTATTAGGGCTAGAACATGGGTAGAATTTTATTCTACAGGTTATGGGAATTATTCTATTTTTTGATTGAGGTTTTGGCATGTGAATAACACCTATTTAACCATATGATCATTATCCCATTAATTATCCTTGGTAAATATTCCAAGGTTTTTATTATATCTTCTTAGTAAACATCCCTATTGTTAATCTGATTTAAGATTAGTTCTCATTATGTATTAGCTGATGAGAGCAAAATCATAATAATGATTTTGGTCCTTATTTTTGAAATTTCGTTGATTTACTTAAAGTAACCAATTGAAAACATATTCTATGGGAATATATGTAATATATTGACATACTCAGGTTTCTCAGTATTTCATGGACATACTGATATCCTCAAGTTCTCAAAATTGTAATTTTAAAGTATTTGAAGATGTTTCTCAAGCTTTAGTTATCTTATTTTTGAAATTTTGGTATTTTCTCATTATATTCTGTAAAAATATTGAGAAAGTTCATTTAATTATTTTTATGTAATTTTATTTATTCTTAGACTATCTGCTATCCACAGGGAATTTATTAAATTTGTGGTAAGTCCCTGTATCAGTAGTAGTAACTTTACACAGTACCTCAGCTTCTCATGCTTTCTGTCAGCCTGTCAACCCATAGTCCCGCAGCTGCGTACTTGTCAGTTGCCCAGGACTGCATACTTGGATTTTCATGATAGGCAAATGGGGCAACAGTGCTTTTTCTCAGCTGCGCGCGGATGTATCAGTTGCCGCACCTGCATGTGGGAATCGTGATAAATCACATTTCTGCCAGTAACTCCTCCATTTCACAGAATTCATGGATTATGCCTTCATTTTCACTAGGAAACCTACACGTAGGGTTCCACTTCAAATATTAGAATGGCCAAAATATCAAGGCCATACCTTTTTGCAATTTTCATAAATTATTTAAAATTATAAGGAGTGGGAATTTGAGTTAGGTGTGAGTGGGTGACCCTACCTTACATTTTATGAAGAATCATAATTTGAAATAATGTTCTTGATATTATTTCTCCTTTAATATATTTTTATTAATTTTTGTTTCTTATCTTATTTTTCTGTTACTTTTGCAGCTTGCTCTGCAATAGTAGCAAGCTGAAATTCCCCCACCCCAAGATACGTCCATATATGAATAAAATTGGAGTTGGAAAAAAACTCCATATGTACCTCAGTTTCTCTTACTTGCTCTGTAGTTTTTAAGATGTATTGGTCAATCAGGTATGTTTTTATCTGGTAAAAATTCATCTTTGTCTGCAGATTCTCCTTTTTATCTAACCAAGTATAGTCTAACATCTTTCCCTTGGATTCTTTCTTTCTTTTCTCTAAGTATTCTGCTTACTTTTCCTTTGTCTTTCACAGGGTCAGATTCAACTGGAATTTTCACTGGAGGGAGGTTGCTTCCTTCCCTGGTATGAAAGTTTTTTTACCAAACTAACAGTAAATTCTGGGTTCCTCTTTGATAATTCTCCACTCAGAATTAATTCTACAGCATTTTTGCTGTGTAGTTCTTTCAGGAAAAAAGGTCCCACAAAGGCTGGATTTAATTTTATATTCCCAGCTAGGTTGTTAAAGTTGGTAGGGGATATCAAGATCTGATCTCCTACCTTAAAATCAGGTTCTTTATGTGTTTTATACCATCTCTGTTTGTTATATTAAACTGCATCTTCCATGCATTTCTGGGCATGATTATTTTCTAGGTCTATCATTCTCTTTAAATCAAGAGATTTAGGGTGAATAGTGGATAAGTTTTGGTTTAAGTTATTCCTAAGAAGTTTTGGAATCCATTCTCTTTTTAATATGTACAGGGCTTCCTTATTAGTAGAGTGTTTACTACTATTATAAGCCATTTCTAGAGCTGGGAGTAAACTTACCCATTAATTTCAGTATCCACCTACATTCTTGTATTCTAGACCAAAACTGCAGAATCTCTCAACATTTCTTCTAGAGTTTGTACCATTCTCTCAGCTAAACCATCAGTCTGAGGATGGTATGCAGTAGAAAATCCTTGGGTAATCCCCAATATATTATGTAAAGTCCTCCAGAATTCAGAAGTAAATTTGGGTTCTCTGTCACTGATTATAAATTTTGGTATACGTACATCAGCTATAATCCTATTCCAAAATAGCAAAGCCACATCCATAGCAGTATCTTATTTGTGGTTAGGTAAAAACGTTTCTTTCTTAGAATAACTGTCAACTATGACCATGACAGAGTTATAGTAGTGTGTTCCACCTGGGGGTAGTCCTGTAAAAAATTCCATGTTAATAATCTCCCATCTTGTTTTGGGTTCAGCAATCTTCTGTAGAAGTCCAAATCTCTTTCCAGTAGCTCTATTGTATTTCTGGCAAGTCTCACAACTAGCAACATACCCAATGGTGGCTTCTCTCCAGCCTATCCACCAAGCCGTCTGTTTTACCTTTTCTAAGGTCCTATCAGTAGACAGATGTCCTGAGGAGCAGTTATCCTGGCATTCTTTGAATATATGCTGTATGTGATCTTTTTTACTTATGGTTAGTACACTAGAGTGTTGATGCCTATAATATAGGAGACCATCCCACAGAGTGAATCTTGCAGATTTTTACTGTTTGAGGAGAGAAGCAGGTAAGCTATTAATCATAGCTGCTTCTGGAGACTCACATTCCATAATAGTGATCAATAACTTAATATCAGTGGACTGGTCTCTCTTTAATAAGTCAAAGTAAGCAGTATATCATTCACATATGTGAATTCAAATGATTGGAGCTTCTAATGCAAGAAGGTTAATTTTAAAGATGAGGAAAATATCATGATCTTCTAGATCATAAGCTGGGTTGCTGGGATCATTATTCAAAGCATTTCTACTTAAAACTTCAGCATTCTGGTGTTTAGTACCAGCTTTATGAAAAATAGTCATCTGACCTCTGTAATTTTGTATAGCAATTTGCCATCTGAGAATATGCCTACTAGGGTTCTTCATATTCATTAGGGTCCTTACAGAATTGCAGTTTGCAATTACTTTCAATGTTGTACCTTCCAAGTAACAGTGTAGTTTTTCCAAATCCCATACTAGAGCAAGGCATTCCATTTGACTGTATCCATATCTATTGTCAGCATCTTTGATCTGCCTGGATATAAAAATTACAGGTTTCTCTACAGATTATTCATCTTCTATCCTTTCCTGGTGTAATGCTTCTCCTAATCCATCCATACAAGCATAAATGTATAGTTTCAATTGTTTGGAGTGGTATGGTTGTATTAGTACTGGCAAAGAAGTCATAGCTAATTTTAATTCTTCATAGTCTTTACACCTCTCATGATTCATTTCAAAGAGAGTATTGTTTTTTCATATTTCATACAATCTTTTATTTAGCAATGCAAAATTTGAGAAATACTGTCTGTAATAACTACAGAAACTAAGAAAGGTTAGCAGATCTTCTTTTTATGAGGCATTGGTCTATTCATCATAGCAGATATCTTATTCTAATCAGCAGCTAGATTTAGTCCAGAAACTATATGTCCCAGAGCTTTGAGTTCTCCATACCCAAAGTTGCATGTATTCATGGATAATTTTAGTCCTACTTTGTTAGTTGTTTGGAGGACTAATATGACCTGATTCATATGAGTCTCCCATTCATCAGCGTATATAATGACATCATCTATATAAACCATCATCCAGCCTTGCCTTATTTAAGTTCCTAGAACTGTATCCATCATTCTTTGGAAGTGTGATGGGGCATTCTTTATACCAAAAGGCATTCTGAGGTATTCATATATACCTGGGTGACAGATTATTCTCATAAACTTTCCACTTTCAGGGCTTATTGGTATTTGGTTAAATCCTTTAAGCATATCCATAGTAGTGATATATTTTGCTTTTGAAAAGTTATGCAGAGCATTGTCAATCTGGGGAATAGGATAGTAGTCTGCATGTGTATAGTTATTCAACATTCTAAAGTCTCCAACCATTCTTGAATTATCATTATGCCATGCTATTATAACAGGAGTGGTTATATCTACTTGCTCATTGTGTCCCACTTTCATTAGTACTTGAAAATTTAAAAGTTCTTGAATATTCTCTTCCAGAGCCAACCTGGATATAGGAATAGAAGGATGGAAGGTCTCCTCAAGTTGGGTGGGTAAGGAGGTTTGATGGTTAAGATCAGAATCATGTCATGCCCTTTGATATTACCAATGGGTTGATCTTTGGTACAGAAAGAGTTTTTATTCTCAAAAAAAATGATCAGTATATCTTTCTTCTTTTCTTCAGAAATTTTCTCATTCAGGGCAGCTTGAGAGAATTATTCTTTATTGAATTCTTCTAAGTGTTTCTGATAAGTGGGGGAGGAAATATTGGTTTGGATAGTACATATCTTGAATTTCTTTTCCCAGTTACCTCCTACAGTAAAGTATCTTCCTTTACTTTGGAAGACATCTATACCCTATAGGCATGAATTATCATTGCCTATTATCAGGTAGTCACACAACCCACTAAGTAACACTACAAATTCCTATTGAATCCTCAGGGATCCTTTGGTGTGGGGCAGTACTATGGAGGCAGTCCATACTCCAGTAGTACTCATAGTTGAGTTGCAAGAGCTAAACTTGGCTTTTGGGATGGGAATTGGGTGATCTTTCCTTGTGGAATCCCATTTGTTCAATAAACCAGTAGAGACACATGAGAAGAAAGCCCCACTATCTAGTAATAACCTTATTGGTTTTTCTTTATAAAGTCCTGTTTCATAGCAAGTCTGGCCTGTAGTATAACTTTTACCACTCATGGGTTTCACTGGTAATGGTTTAGCTTCAGTTATATGTCTATGAATTATGGAAGGGTCCCAATTTTGAGGTAAAATGGAGTCACCATGAATTTTATTGATCTCTACAGAAGAACCTATACCACTTTCTATTACAAAAATAGGATTGGTCATTATAAATTCATATTCTGATATTGATGCTTTGGTTTCAGTTGTTTCTTCCTAATTAAGATTCTCCTCATTTTCCAGTTCTACTTCCATTACTGCTATTTTTCTTTTTGGTAATGGGCAAACTTGCCTCATGTGCCAAGTTTTGTTGCAGTTCCAAAACTTTCCAGGTATTTTATCCTTATTATCAGTAGTTATTTTATTATAAGGTAAAATCATATGAGGAGGTTTTTGCCTGATTCTTTTGGTATTAATGCTCTCCTTAGGTCTAGAGGGAGCCTTTTTTTCCAATCCATTCATATATATTAATTCCTCTAACACATTAATGAGTGTTGGTAAGTCAGCATCCATATTCATCCTGCATCTTAAACCATGGTTAAGATGACTAGGACACAGGTTAAGAAGTATTTCATTAAATTCTTCTTTATCAGCATTGAGGTAGAAGCAGTCTATTCTTCTCTTCTGTTCCAAACACCATTTTTGAGGGTTCAAATAAGGAATTTTCAAAATCCTTCATCATTTTCCTTTTCCACATCCTAGAACCAAACTTTTCCTTGATTAAACGTTTCCAAGAATTCCATGGTAAATATCCTACTTCTTCTTTCTTGCTGATAAACCAATCTAGAGCTACTCCTTCAAATAGCCTAGGCAGTCTGACTACAGCTATAGCTTCTGGCAGGTCTTAAGAATTTATGGTATATTCAATAAATTTGAAGAAATTTATATGGTTTTATTCTCCTTCACCAGAGAACTTAGGCCATTCAGAGATAGGGGGTAAAATCTTGAGGGCTTGTTCCATTTCAGGAGTAGGACTAGGCCTGAAAGTGTCACTACTCTGAATTCCTGTAAAGGGTGGTGCATAAGGGGTGGAATTTTGTCTGGGAGGTTTTGGTTCCTCTGTGGTACTCCCCAAGGGGTTGGTCAGATGGACTCTTAAGTCTCTAACACCAGGAAAAATCTGGTGGATCTGGTCAGCCAGTGAAATCACATCCTTTGGATGAGATGATTGCACCCAATGAGTTTCTAGAATGTTTCCATCATTTTGAAAGACAGCTTACCCCCAGTTTGCAATTAGTTGCTTAACAATTTCTCAAATTATTCACATCTGTTTCTGATTTCATTCCATCCTGTTTTTCCTTTTGATATCCTAGCTTTCTCCTTCTTTCCTTCTTGTCTTACTTATTTTTTCAATTGGTATTCTCCAAGGTTTCTATTTTATTTCCTCCCAGATTCCACTTGGTTTCCAATTTTTTTCTCCCTGGTTCCTCCCTGATTTCTCCCTTATTTCCCACAAGTTTCCATTTTCCACCTATTTGCACAATCCCTCCTAATTTTCTGAAATGAAATAAAATCTTTTTTTGAAAAAAATTTATCCTCATCATTCATAAAATTCTTTCTCTCATGTAATTTTTGTTCTGTCTACAGGTAATGCTTGATGAATTTATTTAATTGGAATTGACTCCAACAATAATTCAAAGAAGAAAAAATTTAAACAATTGATAAAACTTTGCATATTCCATAATTTTTAAATTTAACTATCAGGAAGATATAATTTTGCAACTAGTATTATTTCATTTTGAGAGAAATATATCCCCATCTACCAGATGGGGATGAGACTTTTCATTAACAATCAAGCTCATCCTATTGATCCACTTTGATGCTAGACATCATCATCTCAAGAAGAATTCAATCACCATCCTCAAAACCATCAGACCACTGTTTTGTAGTCAATAAATGGCTAGGATAGAATCAAGTTGGGAGTCAAAACAAGCCAAGAAACAGGAATTTATTCATCCCTTGCGTCTGTAAACCCTGAGTGCAACTGTTTGTTGAAACATCTGAACATTCTCACCCACCTCCTTGATCAGTATTACTGCGCCCTGCGTCCTCTCTTCCTTCTTTTTCTCTTTTCCTTCACTGTCTTTTGAATGTCACACGTACAGACCACGTGCTCCTTACTCTACCTTAAGAATCTATGTTGCAGCCCTACCTGAGGGTTTCTCTTTGCATTTTTTGATCATCAAATTCTTACTTCTCCTTTTCCAAACCATCCAAAGATACTTACTCAATCTGTCAATCTCTTTCCGCCTTTCTCCTTCTCCTTTTCCTAGTCTTCTTCTTTTTCCTTGTTTCCGTCTGTTATTCTTCTTTATGCATCCACTTCAACTCACTTAAACTTGCAACTTCAACCTCACATCTTTGGCCTCATCCTCAGCCAGCTATGTCTGGTAAGACTTTAACCCAATCTCTTTGCCTTCCCATTTGTTGTTCCTTGATTCTGATCTTACTCTTTGCCATATAAAGAATCTTCCTTCTTTTACCAAATCTTCTTTCCATCTTGAGCCTCCCTAATCTATAAAACCTATCTCAGCTCTGCAGTGTGGAGACTCCTTTTGGATTGGGTAAGGTTTAGCAAATAGCTTGCTGGCAGTCACTTGAGGGGGAATTTAGTATTACAAATACAAATAAGATAGAGCAATACTAAGGGTGGTTTTGAATTGCCTGCCCCTCTGAGTACTATAGCAGTCTCAAAAAAATAAAAGAAAAGAGATTTGGTGGCTGATTTTCAGGTAGAGTTTCTACTATAGTAGTCTCTATCATACCTAGGATTAATGTATTCAAGCTTGATAAGGAAGAAATGGTGGAACAGAAGGGTGAACTGGTGGATAGAAGCTGAGTAAGGGAAGAATCCTTTCTCTAGTCTTATACTTTATATATTCTTTATTTTGTTTTATTGGTTACTGATGAATACTCCCTTGATGTTACAGGTGGTGTTTGATAAAGTTGAAATGGTTTAGCCTATACTTGACAACTGATGATGATGGTTGATGATGATTATGGATAGGTGATGATGATGATTGATGATGATGATGACTGATGATGATGATGGTGGGTGATGATGATGATGGATGATGATGATGACTGATGATGATGATGGTAGGTGATGATGATGATGGATGATGATGATGACTGATGATGATGATGGTAGGTGATGATGATGATTGATGATGGTCAAGGTAGGTGATGATGATGATGGATGATGATGATGACTGATGATGATGATGGTAGGTGATGATGTTGACTGATGATGGTGACTGATGATGATGATGGTAGGTGATGATGATGGATGGTGATGATGGATGGTGATGATGGATGATGTTCAGGTTATGGGTACATGGTGGTGATGTTCAAAGGTATGGGGTTTTGAGTGAATAATGGTGGTGGTGGATGGTCAAAAGTATGGGTTATTGGGCTGGGTCATGTTCAAAAGTATGTGTTGATGATGGTGGATGGCCAAGGGTAATGGTGGTGGTTGATGGTTGATGGTGATGATTGATGTTGATGATGATGGTGATGGTGATGTTTGTTGGTATGGGATATGGGATTGGTGATGGTTACATTATGGGTTATGGGATAATGGTTGAGGATGGTAAAAGTATGGGTTAAGGGTTCCTAGGAGGCATGGTGATCCCTGGAGGGGAGGATGGGGGGAACTGATGATGGGACCTGGATGGGGGAGAGAGGCCCTCTATTTATAGAAAATCCTGCCCTCAGGGCTGCCCCTGAGGGTCTCCCTGGTACATTGAATACAGTTCATGAGGTATTTTTGCTGGTCAGAGGAGGAGGCTGTGCAGCATCTACATGCATTTACACCCTTGCATGCATTGCTGTGCTGCATTGATACAGGTGCCCCCTGCATAAATTACTTCTGCATAGTGTCCTGTATGATGCTGTACAGCCTCTGCATGCAGTGTCTTGCATATATTGCTGTGTATACAGATGATTTTTTTGGTTCTCCATGCAGTCCCTTGCATATATTGCTTCTGTATTATGTCCTATATGATTCTGTACAGCCTCTGCATGCAGTGTCTTGCATATATGATGTGTATACAGGTGATTTGTTTGGTTCTTCATGCAGTGTCTTGCAGATATTGCTGTGTATACAGGTGATTTGTTTGGTTCTTCATGCAGTGCCTTGAATATATTAATTATGTATACTGCTCCAGGTTTGTTTGGTGCTGTATGGTTGTACTGTATGGGGTATGTACTTGAAGGCATTCCAGGGTATGTCCATGAACCTTCACTTCTCTGTGACACCTGGTAGGGGTATGGGTAGGCCAGGGTTGATTTAAGCTGTATCTTCTAAACCATGAGAGATAGAGGGGTACTTTGGCTGAGTTACTAGGGGTTATTTTTGGTGTAGAATCCACTTTTGAGGTCTGTTTGATGATTGGAGCTGTCCTTACACTAGAAAAGTGAGTCTGATGCCTATAGGTTAGGTTTTGGAGCACCACAGCGGCGTCTTGATGTTTTTTCTTCCTTTTCTCTTCTCTTGTACTTTATTCACGCTGATTACCCCCATTCTCCAGCCCTCTTGAAATCTTAATTTCTTTTACTCTCTCAGTGAACACCATAAATCTAACAGGTTTAAAAGCCAAAAGCAATCCCAACAAACTCAACTAGACAAATGGAGGGATCAAGAACCAATGGTTTCTGCCAAATCATCCTTAAGGCTGCTCTCAAATCCGTTCCCATACTCACAGACAAAAACTAATTTATCTGGAAGCATAAAATGTTGATGCTTCTGGAACTCAAAGGCGTTAAATAAGCGTTGGAGGACAATACTAAAAGTCTTGGCTCAACGGACAACATGGAAATTTGAGTTATCTTACTCTCTCAAATCAACTCAATCACTCACAACAATGTGGTGAATCCTTAAAATATTTCTTCTGCAAAGCTCTAATGGCAAAATATTAAGGAACAATTCACTTCTTCTCAAACTTCAAATCAAGCTTGAATCTTCAATGAGTTTCTCTATCAACAGTTCAAACCAGATGCAATACACTCCTTCATTAGAGATACTAAGATTTCCATGAAGAAAATGCTGGACGTGGGAATCAATCTCCCTGATGATATACTCTCTTATCTCATTCTTTTTAAATTCCCTTCCTCTCTACAATCACTCTCGCAGCAAATCATGCATTCTGACAAGATTATCTCATTTGATCTTGTTCTTAACCATCTAATCCAATTGGAAAAAAAATCCAGATCCAAATCTAAGGAAATCAAGTTGAACAACACCACCTTAGTTGCACGTCAAAATCTCAAGAACCTGTCCCTTGCAAATTACAATGTCAGAGAGGCTTCCATAATCCTCTATCTCCTGATCATTCAGAGGATACATTCTGGCACAAACATGAAAATCTTGCTCTGGACTGGTGGAAAGAATCTCAAGCCAACTGGAGAGCTCAAATGAACTCAAATTCCAAAGGCAAAGAAGTTGCCCATAACCACGCTCTGCTGACAACTTGGATAGAAAAAATCAATCCAGCCAACCAAATCATACTTGACTCTGGAGCATCATGCCATATGTTCAATTCTATCAATTTCTTTGTTCATCTCAATCACTTTTCCAATGGTGACTTCATCAACACAGGAAAAGAAGGTTCCAAACTTTTGATTAAAGGAAAAGGAACTGTTCAACTTGTCTGGAAAAACTCCGTGGTGACTCTGTCCAACTGTTTCTATGTTCCCAATCTTTTTATCAATCTCATAAGCCCTGGAAAACTAATCTTGTCAAAAGCATGCTTGCTTGTATTGAATGGGTCTCAATTTCATCTTTATTCCAAATGGAAGCCTGTTTTCTCTGGTTTCATCCAAGGTAACCTCTTTTCTCTAAATCTTCTTTCTCTTCTAGGAGCCAATAAAAAACTCTGCCAACTCTCTTTTAAGGAATTCACAACCAAGAATCTCAAATACATTCACAAATCTCTTGGACACGCTTGTCCTTACTGTCTTAAGAATCTTTTCCCCAATATTTTGGCCGAGTCACTCTCCGGGTTTCAATGCGTAGATTGCCTATTTTCTAAAATTTTGAAGTCTACTTTCAAAAATAGTAAATTGCAAGTATCAAAAAATTTTGAACAACTCCACATCAATCTCTTTGGTCCTATCACTCCCAGTTCCAGGAACCATATGAACTATATAATTTCTATAGTCAATAACCACTTGGGCTACATTTCAGCCATTCCTCTTCAACACAAATCCAATTCAAGTATGCAATTGAAGATCATCCTCAATCACAAACGTCAAAAACAGGATTGTTTTCCTGCCAAAATCTGCACCAATGGAGGTGGATAATTTTCCTCCACCAATTTCAACAATTTCCTCACCTTGAAATCTATATGTCATCTTTTCACGGAACCTTACCATCACAAAAACAATGGAAAAATAGAAAGAACTAACAGAACTCTGACCAAATAAATTCAAGCTATTCTTTGAAGTTCCAAGCTTCCTCACAACCTGTGGGCCAAAATCTCCAAAACAGATTGTCTCACTCTTAATCAAATTCCCAAAGATTCTCATTCTAAATTGCCCTATCAGATTTTTACTAATAAAACACTTCTGTACAGTTATTTTCACCCCATTGGTTCCAAGGTTGTCTATTTAGAAAACAAAATTCCCAGGGCAAAAAATTCAAGGATTGAGGCCTTACAGGCACTCTTGTGGGTTACAACCCCAGCTTTCTATCCTATTGAATTCTTACTCCTGACAACATAATCATCTCCTCCAAACATTTAAAAATTGTCAAAGAATATGCTCCCTTATCTCCTCCTGCTTCCTCCTCTTCTTCTAATCCTGAAAACCACTCTTAATCAAGTTAGACAATGACCTCCCTCTTCCCTCTGTTTCTTCTTCTTCCATTCCACTTCCTCTCTGCCCTGGTGAATCTCAATGTCCCTCTTCTCCTTCCCCTTCTCTTGATACTCCTCAGCCTGAGGATCCCTCCTCCAATAACTTTTCCAACTCCTATGATGATCTGGAAACCCAGTTAGATCCCAGTTAAGGACTAAGAGATCAATCCTCACTCAATCCTCCGCTACAATAAGGTTATCATAACTACTACGTCCCTAGAAACATTGAAAAAGCCAAAAAATGTTTCAACTCCATTAAGTGGGAAGCCTCTATGGACTCCAAACTAAATGGTATAGAAAATATTGCCGTGTGGGAAGATTACAATGGACCAGAACCCATCAACCCGCTCAACAATACCAGGGTCTATCATCTCAAAGATAACTGCCATGGAGATTCCTTAGTCTACAAAATTTGGTTATGTCTTCAGGTCTTCAACCAAATCTATGGTCTCAATTATCTCAATACCTTCTCTCCTACAGGAAAAGCTGCATCTCTTAGAATGGCTCTTCTCTTTGTTCTATATCATTCTCTTGCCATCAAACAATTCAACTTCAAAAGCACCTTCCTCCACGCCCCTCTATCAGATAAGGTCATTATCAAAACGCCCAAAGGAAGCAAAACAAATTCTAAGTACCTAATCCTCAATCAGTTGCTCTACGGACTCAAGCAATCTCCTGCAAATTGTTTCCACACTCTTACATCCTGGACTAAAGAGCAGGGTTTCCACAAGTCTATTTCAGATCCTTGCTTATATATACACCCTGGAAGAAACTCTGTTTTATTCTTCCATGTCGAAAACTTAATACTTGTAGGCCTGGGAGAAGACTTTCAAAATTCTTTCCTCAATTGTTTTCCAAATTCCAGTCATCACAAACCCACTAACATCCTAGGTATGAAGTACAAACAAATCAACAATAAAATTCTTCTCTCTCAACCAAAACACGTCAATCAAGGCCTAGAAGAACTCAAAATGAGCGATTGAAAAACTTCCTCCATTCCTCTTACCATCAATGCCAGTCTATCCCCTGCCTCTGACAAAGAACATGAAGAATTTAAATCTTTAAAAATCAACTACCAATTGGCCGTTTTTCTCATGAATTATATAGCCTGTCTCACCCAACCTGACCTTAGTTTTTCTTTATCTAGTCTTGCTAGATTCTGCAAGAAACCAGGAATGCGTCACTGGAGGGAAGTCAAACACTTCTGGAAATATTTCAAGGCAACCAAAAACCTCAAACTCACCCTTCAAATTCACTTTCCTAGCACCCAAATCAAATGCTATAGCAATGCCACTTGGAGTGATGACCTGGAAACTCAATGCTCCCAATCGGGTCATCTTTCTCTTCTCTTTGGATCTCTTATCTCCTGGAGAAGTTACTGAAAAGGAAATGTTACTCACTCTACGACCAAAGCTGAATTGAACCCGTTGGTAGATTCCTTCTTGGAAGATATCTGGATGAAAGATTTAGTAGCTGAATTTTGGAGAAAAGAACTCAAACCCACTCTTCACTAAATAGATAACAAAGTTGTAGACAACAAACTCAAGAAATTTGGTTGAAACTCTAAAACTTGCCACATTGACATCAAAACCAAAGCCCTACAAGAGGAACTCTCCTCAGGAAAACTTATTGTGAAACTAATTCCCTCTCTTGAGATGAAAGCAGATGGTCTCACAAAAGCTCTGCCTTACCTCACCTTATACCATTTTCTGAATCTCATGGATCCCTCTCACTCAATCACCTCTTCAGTCATTCCAGCCACAGGGAGTGTTGAAACATCTGAACATTCTCACCCACCTCCTTGATCAGTATTACCGCGCCCCGCGTCCTCTCTTCCTTCTTTTTCTCTTTTACTTCACTGTCTTTTGAATGTCACACGTACAGACCACGTGCTCCTTACTCTACCTTAAGAATCTATGTTGGAGCCCTACCTGAGGGTTTCTCTTTGCATTTTTTGATCATCAAATTCTTACTTCTCCTTTTCCAAACCATCCAATGAGGCCTTATTAAATCTGTCAATCTCTTTCTGCCTTTCTTGTTTTCCTTTTCCAAGTCATCTTTTTCCTCATTTCCGTCTTTTATTCTTCTTTATGCGTCCACTTCAACTCAATTAAACTTTCAACTTCAACCTCACGTCTTTGGCCTCATCCTCAGCCAGCTCTTTCTGGTAAGAATTTAACCCAATCTCTTTGCCTGCCCATTTGTTTTTCCTTGATTCTGATCTTACTCTTTGCCATATAAAGAATCTTCCCCCTTTTGCCAAATTGTGTTTTCATCTTCAGCATCCCTACTCTATCAAACCTATCTCAGCTCTGCAGCGTCTTGATGTTTGATTCTTCCTTTTATATTTTCTTCATTTTATCTTCTCTTGTAATTTCTTCACGCTGATTACCCCCATTCTCCAGCCCTCTTGAAATCTTAATTTCTTTTACTCTCTCAGTGAACACCAGAAATCTAACAATTTTCACCCTTTGAATGAGAGATAGAGGAATGAGAGTAAAGATTCTTCCAAAATCCTATGATAATCCAATGTGATCCTCTTTGATCCAATGCCCCTGTCTATCCGGGTTGAGGGTGCGGTTTAAGTAACTTCCCCTCAACCCTAGCCTAAGTACAACCTCAAGCAAACAAGATTAATGAAATAAAATCCCTAAGTACAGAACCCTATCCCTAATCCTACCCTTCCACCCCATAATCCACATCCCACATCCCATACCCCATATTACATCCATACCTCCTGCCTGCCATTACTTCCACCCAGTTTGTCCTTCTCATGACGCGGCCCTTTCCCCGCACCCAACTTGGAGCCCCTGCGCATTTCTGCATCCTCCCAATGCACCATTCCAGATATCTCAGATATATCCGCGCAATCCAACCCATGTGTCTTGCAACCCCCAATCCATTCAATCCAATCCGTACCACCCCGCGTCTCCAGATGTGGAGCCCAATCCAACTGCTGCTGAGCCTGAAGCGCGGCTTGCGGCATCAAAGCGGCCACCACTGCTGAGCCACCCATTGCTGAGCTTCTGCCACTGCTGGGCCCACCGCTACTGCTGAGCGCGCAGCGCGCAGCCCATTCCAACTTGTGTCCATAAAGCACCACCACATCCCCCCCAACTTGAGTTCTGTCCCCTGAGATCCACCACTATCTTGCCTACCCTGCCTTCCCTAGCTTCCCACTGCTTCATCACACCAAAGAAAACAAAGCCACAAGCCCATCCACCCTTCCTTCATTGAAACATGTCCTGCACATAATGCAGCCGGAACAGCCTTTCTTTTCAAATCGTTCCAGTCCGGGGGGCCTGTGTTCCGTGCCAAGCCAGACACTGCAGCTGTTCTCTATTGGATGGCATGCCCTCCAACCATCCTCAATGTTTCCCGCGCAACTCCTTTGTGGTTTCAAGTGACAAGGAGGTTTCAACCAACGAGTGGACCCCGCCCGGCTCACCTTGCAAACAACTGCAACGCACCGCCCAAAACCCTCTGTTGCGCAAGAGCCATGACTTGGGCTCACCCTTCTGTTGGGCTGGACCTCCAAGGTGCCAGGACTTTCTGGACTTTGCGGCCTTTCAGACCGCAGCCCACGAGTGGGCTGAGCGGGTAGAAATGAACGTACCAGCAACAGAACCAAGGATTTTTAACCATCCTGCCACGCCTCCCCCACCACCACCAAGACCTACTCATCCTTTGCTGCCACCTTGTCTCTCCACTCCTCCAAGACCAGCTCCTCCAAGAGAAGCTCCTCCAACCCCAACTCCTCTACCGCTGTCTCCATCACCGGTGCCTAGGTTGTCTCCCAGCACTTCCCTTGGTGAGGTTCAATGGAATGGTGAATGATGTGAACAAGCTACTCCGGCGTTTTCTAGAGGTCCCCTACGCACACACCGCCAATGCGCAATGCAAGGTTTTGGCGGGCTTTGGATCCCTAGCCGCGGCACCTTGCGGGGACTCAGAGGAAGTGATGACAACTCAGCCAACGTAGGCAGATTTCCCCCCTTTTCTTCCTGTTCCTTTTTTTTCCATCCCCGTTCCTATTGCAAAGAAAAGGACTTTTGCCGCGCCATCTTGAGTAGCCTTTGGGCTTTGTGAGAAACTTGAGAGAAATAAGAGCTGCGCGCAAGATTGGCGCTTTGAGAGCAATTGGCAAGAGTGAGAAGAATCCGCTGAGAGTGAGAAAATCCTGCGCCACTGAGAGTATCTGCTGAAGGTACCTGGACCACCCAGACAAACTGCCACACAGTTCCCCTTACCCTTCTACAGGAAAGAGAGATTACAAAGAAAAACCAGCCATGCGAGCAAATCCTTGAGAGAGAGAAAGAGAAAAAGTATTGGCCCAAACCCATCCACACCTTCCATCCATAAGATAACCAAAGAAAACCTCAAAAAGATTTTTTTAAGCACCAACCAGTTGCCAATCCTGCGCCTTGCTCTTTGACCCACATCTGTTCCGCGCCACGTGCTTTCCTAGCTCCCTGAACCATCTGTTGGAAATTGTTCATGCGTTTGCTTTCAGAATGCGGTGCTTGTCCTTTCCCCGGCAGACCCAGCTTTGAGCCGTGCCTGTACCTCAAAGAAACCACCCCTAGCCAGAAATAATCCCAAAAGCCAATGCAGATAGAAGAAAATAAGAAAACAAACATTCTGGGGTGTCTAGTTATTCCAGCTGTGAACTGGCTAGAACACCCCCTCACCAAATCCCATCATATCCCCTATTCATCCATTGTTTCCCCCCAACTTGGCTGCTGTCCCCAGCAGTCTGCGGTTGTTTACTCTGCTAGACGCAAAGCGCGCGGGCGGGCTTGTCCTTGGAAGAAGGATCCGTGTTGTTGTCCCCTTTGCTATCCAAACCAGCCATCTTGTTGCATGAAGTTGAGCCCCGGGAAAAGAATTGTTTCACATGCCAAGCCACAGCCTTCCGTACTTGCATGTGCCGCACCTCCTCCCCACTTCCACCGCATTCTCCTACTCCTCCTGCCAAATCCCAGGTCCACTTCCCCAACCCTTCATTGCAGATTGTGGTTTTGAATTGCCCACCAGACAAATCTTCCGCTGCCAACACTTCCTTCCCCGTCCCTGGATCAAAGTCATTTGTGCTTGGAACCCAAAAATGAATGGCTGTCCTGAAATATCCTCCCTGGAATCAACCAAAAGAGAAGAAAGTGGTTTACAGACCCTTGCAACCTCAAACTCTTCCCCCACCACAACCCCATCCACGCGACACGCCCCGCCGTTAAGCGCACAAAGGCCCATCACGCATTTCCGCCAAACCAATCCCATTTCATCAACAATCCTAGGTGGAAGAAGGTTCACCATGGAAAAGCTATCCACCAGCAACCATACTTTCCTTCCATAAATCTTCATTGAAACGTAAGCCAGCGGAGTTGAAACGGATTTCATCCCCACTAGGTCGCGTTGTAAGACTCCAAACGGTGCTAAGCCGTAGGCAGTTCTGCGGAGGAGAAAGGTGCTGTTTAGGCCGCCCTCCTAAGAGTTACAATAATATTTAAATGTAACCAGAATCAAGGTCCAGGAACTTGTGAATAAGTAATAAATATAAGGGATGAGTTTGGGAATAGTTGGTATCAAAGGAATCAACACTATCTGTCAGAATCCTGGATTCCAAGACCCTTGATATCCTTTAGCTACCAGAGTTGATAGAATAGATAATAAATATATTATTTAATAAATGCAGCAAAAATCAGTAAAATAGTTGGATAAACCTTATTGCAAGGTTAATTGGTTTGGATATGGTTTATTGTAATAAATCAATATAGATAAATTGATTATTAAATACTTTTATAGAGGGGCCGCAATTATATTGGGGATCTTGAACACCTCTATTCAGGGAATTCAGTATGAAAACACGTAGGCCTGGTTACTTTAAACCCTTTAGTTTAAAGGATATTTTTCCCAAAGATAATATGTATATAAAATACACGGTGAAGTGGCAGGGCTTTGTAACCAAGCTTCCACAACATAGAAAGGACAATAAGAATCACTGGTATATCAATAAAACCTTTGGGTATCTGTTTGGGACGTGCACTGATGGGTTAAACCTGTATACTGGGGTTAGAAGGTTGTTCAGCAGTTTAAATTGATAAAAGGGGGTTGAGGAAGGATATTATTAATCAGACTAAAGCCATAACTCACTTACTTATCTCTTATAAGTATTTGATTACCTTGGAACGGTGTCTGGATGTAAATATAACTGGGTCTCTGGGTATCAATATCCTCTAAAGAGCTATTTATTTATAGCTTTTGGAGTCCCAATATTGTCCTTCTGAGGGGTACAGGGGCTCAAAGGGACAGACAATGAGGCTAGCAGGGTAACCAGTGGTAGCCTTTTACATGTTCTTGGTGCTGTAACACCTTTAGCATTTAATTCCGCAGGGTATGGGAATTATTCTACTTTATAATTGATGTTTGGAAATGGGAATAACACTAATCTGTCATTTTCTTTTATTATTTAATTAATTATCATCAGTAAATGTTCCCAGTAAGTTAATAATCATTTTAATAGACATTCCTATGGATATTCTGATGTCAGGTAAGTTCTCATTATTTATTAAATAATTGAAGTAAAGTCATGATATTGAACCTACTCCTTATTTTCAAAATTCAGTTGATTTACTAAAATAATTACTTAAAAATGTAATTCATAGGTATTCATGTATTATTTTTACATCATAAGTTTTCTTAGTATGTCACAATAATGTTGGTGTCTAGAAATTCTCATAATAGTATATTAAAGTATTTTAATATATTTTTAGAAGTAGTAATTATCTTATTTTCAACATTTTTGGTACTTTGAATTATATTTAATAAAAAATACGTACAAAGGTTATTTAAGTATTTTTTATAGAATTTTATATATTTTTAGACTATCTACTATCCAAGGGAACATTTATTACATATGTAGAATGTTCCGGTGTGGTTTGTAGGATGTTTACGTGGTACCTAGGTTTCTGAGGATGCCTGTCACTTTTTCAACCCATAGTCCCGCGGCTGCGTGCTTGTCAGAGGCCCGGGGCTGCTTACACAGCTTTGAAAGAGTGAAAGAGCTGTAGGCCAGTTGTGCGCAGGTGCATTGGCTGCCGGGGCTGTGTGCGGGAATTGTGACAGAACACATTTCTGTTTGTAACTCCTAAAATATACACAACACCTCAATTCTGACTGAATTTTAGCTGTGAAACCTATACATGACAATAAATGTGAATTATTTAATTGGCAAAAAAGTTCAATAATGGTGCCATGGTTTTTTGGTCTTTCTTTTCCTTAATTATTTAAAAATATAAGGAGTTGGATTTCAAGGGTGGGTTCAGTGAGTGACCCTACCTAATTTATGGTGGGGAATCCATTTTTGCATCAACATTTATGGTTTTACTTTTCTTTCTTAGTTTAATTTTATTATTATTATTTTTATTTTATTTCTGTTACTTTTGCAGCTTGCTCTGCAATAGTGGCAAGCTGACACTATCTGAGGCAAAATGGTGGAGGGAAAGACTTGAAAAAAATAAGTCAAAGTCCTGTTCAGGGTTAAATGGAACAAGGCAGTTGCAAGTAAAAATGCCCAAAAGCTCATAAATCTGGTTTTCAGCAGAAGATAAGGAGGGATGAGCTCAATCCCAACCAACCTCCAGGTTCTCAATGAACCTGCCCAACTCACCACAATAAAGTGCTTGAAGGGTACCAGATAACTTTGGGTGGCTGAACAAAACAAAAGAAATTTGTTTGTGAAGCTCTTGAAGCAAAGCAATAACAGATTTTAACAAGAAGAACCCAACACTTCTCAAGGCACTCAAGAGTAGCATGGAGGAATTCAACTTTAAAGGATAAAGGGAGGTATAACACTCCATTTTTTAAGCTTAATAAGACCTCTTCAATAAATCGTGATTGGATCCAGAAAGATTATCAGGAAGGATCAAGACAAGTATCGTTGCAAAAAGGGATCAAGGAGTGGTATAACACACTCAATAATTCCAACAGACAGAATTCTCTTCAACAAGCAAGGCTATGGTTGGTGATAAGGATCAGGTTCACAGATTGACAGATCAAAAAAAATTCAAGTATGGAGGCTCAAAAGATCAAGGGGCAATCATGGATATACCCAGGATGAGGATTAGGATGAAATTACTATGATTACGGGGGGGCATACACACAAACTCCCATGGATGATTCAGAGAAAGGTAGGGGAGAGCCCCTCCTTTTATAGACAAGAGGTCTGTAGAATATTTACAAGAGAGATTTAAAGATAGAGGGGGAAAAAAACAATTGAATTTTTTTGTTTAAAGGACATGAGAGAAAAAAAAGAGACCAATGAGAAAAAAAACAACAAAAAAAATGATTGAAATAAATAAAAAAAATCTGGATGAGGAGGAATGGAATAGCACCAGCCCTTTCCCAATAATGGGCACAGACAGGAGACCAGCGGGTGAAGAGCAGCACGGACTGGCTGACAGCATTTGCAATTGCTGGCCACGGACGGTTGCACAAGAGCAGCCAGAGGAGACAGCCGGGGAGGGGGTGATGAGCGGAGAAGGTGGAGTAGATGGGCTGGAGGGGATGGATTGATAGTTGGATGACCAACAAATGGAAGATGAAGGCGCAAGACCAGTTGTGGGAAGACCTATCTTTCCCGGATGATTGGAGGAGGATGGGAAAGGATGGGCTCTGGAGATGGCCAAGGAGGTTGTGGCAGGGGGGGTGATAATTGGTAGAGGCAGATGACATCTGTTGCAACAAGCGACGGATTCATTGGTGTTGACAACAATGCTAGGCTGGTGCAAGGTTGCCAATGCCAAGGATGGAGCAAGATTGGTCATGGGATTGATCAATCAAGAATTTTTCCCATGATCAATCTCAAACAAGTGATCCAATGATTGGGTGGTCTTGGGATCTCCAACAACCGCAAGCATTGCTTGCGGTCATCTGTCAATGGCGGCAAGGATGGAAAGCTTGATGGAGGTGAGATTGGTGGTTGATGGCCAATCAGATACATGAAGGAGGATGGCGGTGATGAGTTGAGAAGGGAATGGCCAATTGCGCGCACTTGGCCAAAAATTCAGGGGGAAGCGCATGCAAGGGGGGGATTTGAACAGAGGAGGCATGCATTGGATGACCAAGCAAGGCCTCCTAGACCACTAGGACAGGGAAGGGCTGGGAAACTGGGAAATGAGTGGGTAACTATAGATACACAAAGATTTGTTTTTGAAGTTGTATTGAGGGATGAGGGAATGTAAAAAAAAATCAAAAATTTCAATAATCCATGAGGTGTCCCAGATTGGTCAACACATCTCTCCCCAGCTAGCAGACTTTCCCTAGCCTGCATATCAAACTTAAAGATAAAAGAAGGAGTAAAAATACAAGGAAATTGAAAAGAAAATCGGCCATTTCTTGATCTTGAGAGGGAATTGAAAAATTTGGAAAAATGTCTTGATCCATCCAAAAGAGCCCTAGAATTGGTAGAGATTGAAATCAGAAGGAGTCCTAGGTGCTCATGTATGTGGCATACAGTAGAGTTGACAACAAAAATGCAGCAAATAACCCTGGTGGTGCACAATTGGCAGGACTTACTTCTAAGACAAGTTTCATCCACAACAATGAAACTTCTTGACTTGATCAGCAGAGAACCTTCTGGCCACTTGAGTACCATCCAGCTCCTCCAAAATATAAGATCCACCTCTAACTTGGAAAACCACCCAATAAGGACCATTCCAACAATTTGAGAAACGCTTGCCCCATTGGGTCTCCAAAGATCAATTATAGGCTAAAACCAGATCACCAGGGTTCAGGGAGTCCCTGATTTTATTGAACTGCTTGTCCTCCCAATACTGGACTAATTTTTCTCTGGACTCTATCATCTTCTGATAAGCTTCATCTTGAAAATCTTCACTTTTCTCCAGTTTCTTGGATCTAGAAACTAATAGATCAGTAGTTGAGGACACCTTGCCCCAAGAGATACCCAAGAAAGGTACAATTTTGAGATCCAAAGGGAGAACTGCTCTTTATCCAAAGATGATTTTTTAAGGTGAGTAACCAGTAGTCCTTTTGTTTGAGATTTGATCTGAGAAGAGAACAAGAGGAAGGAATTTGCAACAATGCTTTCCAATTTCACAAGCAAGCTTAAAAATTGCAGCTTTCAAAGGAGAATGGCCTTAATCCACCATGCCTTTGCCTTCAGGATAATAAGGGGTAGTAACTCTATGTTGTCCAGGAAGAGATTGAATCATTTCAGCAAGTTTGCCACCAAATTTGGAGCCACCATCAGTAGAGTAAGATCAAGCCAGGCCATAACACATTTTCCAGGTCTCATAGAGGAAAGCTGCCACTGATTCAGAGCTAAGATTCTTAAGAAACTTTGCTTCAAAACACCCAGAAAAATGATCCCTAGCCACAATGAGTTACTTTGCACCACCTTCCCTAATATGAACCACATCCATAGCAATCCTTCCAAAGACAGTGGACTCCCCAGTAGGATAACAAATTTCTGCTGGACGCCTAAGATCATTTTTTTGACAAAATTCACAACTCTTGCACCATTGGGTGATGGATTTCTTCGGAGATGGCCACCAGAATTGTTTGGATAATTGCTGATAATTTTTGGTTTCCCCACAATGACCAAGACCTTCTGGGAGACTTTCAAGGATAGAATATTGTTTAGAAGGGATATTAACAACAATAAGAGCACAAGGCTTCCCTTTTTTCATAAGCCTAGAGCCTTGGACAAAGAAATTAGAGGACTTTCTTTTAAGAGATTGAAATTCTTTAGCAGAGAGATCAGGAGGTTTTTGGAGAGTTAAAAGGTACTTCTCTAATTTAAGCCAGAAGCCTTGTTGAAAGCCAGAATAATCTTGAGAAGAGAAAGAGAAGGCAGGTTGGATTAAAGGTTCTTCTTCATCAAAATTGGTTCCAAAATAAGAATCATTTTCTCCAAGAGGTTGTCAAGATAAACCATCAGGCATAGTGAAAGATTTCCCAGGCCTATGAAGAATATCAACAGAAAAAAGCTGGATAAAGGCCACCCAACAAGTCATAGGGGCATTGGGGAGTCTGGGAGCATTGATCATCTCAATGATGGATTTAAAATCAACTTGTAGCTCCAAATTTTGACCCAAAAGAATGGTTTGAAGTTTCTTCATCATTTGAGCCACCCCACAGAGTTTCAATTTGGGCTGAGAATACCTAGACTCTACATCTGAAAATAGCAAAGATTCATAAAGAGCAGGACGGTCCCAACCATCCTCATATTCCTGAGTAAGGACAGCCCCAACAGATTGATAACTAGAATTGACAGCCAGCTTGATCTTGCCACCTCCAGGTCCATAAGCAATCTTTTTCAAAAACATATCTTTTCCAACCATCATATTGAGCAACTGCAAAACATTTTCACACTCTTGGGTCCAAATCCATTCAGAATCTTTCCTGGTTAGAAATTTTAAGGGTGCACATTTTTTGGATAAGGATGGGATAAAGATTATAAAATAAGTGACAACACCTAGGAAGCCCCTAACTTCAGTGGGATTGATTGGAGTGGGCCAAGAGATGATCTTGTTGACTTTTGCTGGTGCAATCCTTCTTTCTTCCTTGCAGACCACATGACCAAAAATTTCCAGAGCAGGGACACAAGCATCCAGTTTGGATCCAGAGACAGTAAGGCCAGACTCCTCAATTCAAAACAGGATCCTTTCCAAAGTAGTAGCATATTCCCAAATAAAACAACAAATTCCCAAATGCAAAGGTAAGAGCTAATTATCATAGTCAGAAACTGTACCTTTAATTCCACCATTTTCAATAAATATACCAGCATGATCAGGGATTTCATCCTGGAGGATCCACATAATCTAAGCCCAATAGACAAGAACTGAATTAGCCGCACCTTAAGGCAATCAAGTGAGTTGAAATTGACCAAGAGAAGTATCAAAAGTAGTGAGAGGGCAAGAGATAGGATGTAAGGATTGTTTGTCATAGCCTCCCACAATGTCCCCTAGACCATAGCAAGCTCTCCCAGAGAAAGATACAACAAATTCTTCAGTAGCAGGAGGAATACCAGAGTATTTAATAGTAACTTTATTAAGAGGTTGGAGATCATGAACTATTCTAAGTTTACCATTACTCTTGAGGACACAGAAGACAGGGCTGGAATAACTAGAGGTTGACTGCTCATATAGGCCAGTACAAACTTGTTCTTGGACCAACTTGGTAAATTTTTCAATTTTAGCAGCAAGCATAGGGATATTCTTTTTTTGCCAAGGATCATGTTTAACTACAGGGATGATATAGGGGAGGCCAAAGGATTCCTTCAAGAGACCTCTCTCTTCTTCACAGAAAGAAATATATTTTTCCCTTAGAGATAAGACATTTTTGATCAAATTTAACTCATCAGGAAGAAGCCTCCATCTGGACCAAAGTTTATCACCTTCAGAAGTTCTTCAGTGACTCAACCATTTGGCACAAAGGGCAGTAAGAGATTGAGGAAGACCACAGTAAGGATCAAGAGATAAGGAAGGATGCATAAGAGGAGGATTGAGGTTCAGGGGCATGGGCTGGTTGACTGGTTGGAACTTCATGGCAACTGGCTTGTACTTTGTTGCAAACAAGAGAAGTTCTTGTTTCCTCCAAGAGTTGACCAGCAAGACTTGATTACAAAAACTGAGTCCAAGTTCCAACATTTTTGACATCCAATGTTCTGCAATATCCTTGAAGGGTTCCTTTTCCATAAAGGGAGAACCAGGAGATAATGTGTTGCTCACATGTGTGGCACAAGGTAGGGTTTTGAAAATGATGGTAGAAGGTTGCCCTGGTGGTGCACAATTGGGAGGACTTAGTTGTACCCCAAATTTCCTCCACTGAAGCCCATATTCCTCCATACCAAAACAACTAAGGATAGAATCAAGATCAGGATCTAGTTCAGACTCATTACGGAGATGAGAAAAGGAACTGAAAGAAGATTTATCCAACCAAATATTAAAAGGGAAAGAAGACACAACAGATCCAGAGAAAGAAGGAAAAGAAATTTTTTTGGATTTTTCTGTTTTGACATGTTTTTGATTTTTTTTATTTTCTAGTTTGGATGAAAAAGATGAAAAGAATGAAAAATAAGCCTGGGGGATGAGAGTTGATCCTTGAGTTGAATTCTTTGGCTGAAAATAACTACAATTATTATTAGGATCAACTATTCCAATTAAAAATGAGTGGAATTGGAATTATCCTTCTGCTTCCCCTTTAAAGATGATTTAGAAGAATGACCAGGAAAATCAATTTCCCAACAACCAGAATCCAAAGAACAGAGAGGAACTTCAATCTTTCTACCCTCAGCATCAGGGAGAAGTATTCTCTCCCCAACTTGATCAGAAAACATCAGAGTAGCACCAAAATCAATCAAGAAAGGTTGTCCCAAAATCATAGGCCCTTTCAAACGAGTGATACAAAAATGACAGGTTCCAACAATATTTCAAACAATCTTGACTTGGAAATCTTCAGCAATACCAACCAATTCACAAGATTGATTACCTATACCATAGACCGCAGATTTGAAGCTGACCCTAGGACTGAGTTTGATTTTACAGGCCATAGCATCCAAAATTAATTTGAGCTGAGATCCAGAGTACAAAACAGAAGAAAAAGTTTTAGCTGAGTCACAAAGATAACAGGGGAGGAAAACAAGAGGACAGGAGTAAAAATTGGAATCTGAAGAAGGACTAGTTCCACCAGAGTCCTCCATCAAAGTGCCAGAGGAGACCTTGAATTTGTCAGGACCAATCTCCACATGTTGATGAGAGACCCATTTCTTCATTCCTTCAGCAACAGATGGAGAGATTGACAGGAGTTCAGCCACAGATAAATAAGGAATTTTGAGATCAGAAATTTTCTTTAATACTCCTTCCACAGCATTGGGGTGGTCCTTTGAGATTCCCCTTTTAAATTTAACCTTGGGCTGGGTGGAGGGAGGAAGTTCAGGTGAAGCAGGAACTAAAGTGGGATCAGAAGGCTGAGGTGAATTGGATGAAAGAGGAGTATCTGGGTGATCTTGAAACTTTTCCATGAGTTGCTCCTTTTCCACCTCTATGTCTTCTACATCAGAGGAAGAAGGCTCAGGTGAGGATTGACTTTTGACTGGTTTTTGAAGGATTGAAGTTGGCAAGGAAGGTGCTTTGTGAGTTTTAGGTTCCTCATGTTGTTTCCTGGCTGGATCAGATTGATAAGGAGTCCCAGCAATACTGGAGGAAGAAATAGATGGGGGATACCAGGGTTGAAGAGTACCACAGGAAGATTGGAAATTGAAGGAAGCAAGGGATGCTTTCATTGGAGGTGGAGGCTGATAAGAGGCCACCACATAACAAATTGGGCAAGATGAATCAAAAGGGATCAGAGCACTATTAGGAAGAAAGAAATTCTTCCCCTTCTGCTCCACCAACTTTTCCTTTATATCCTTATGGAGTTCCAAGCATTTTCCAGTTCCATGGCCTTCCCTATGACATTAGTAAAAGACCAGGGTAGATTTAGGCACAGAAGTAGAGGTTTTAGGATTAACAAGAGAAGAAATCTTTTGATCTATTTTTTTCTCAAAAGCTTGAAGCATCTTAGTTATTTTGTCTAAAGTAGTAGGTTCTTGAGTAGAATTAGGATCTGATTTAGGTCTTTTATCCGCCATCATCTTATTCATAATATCTTTGGATTCTTTTAAAGGAGGAGCATGGACTGGTTCAGTGGTTCTGGGTTTTTAAAAAGTTAAAGAAGTTTGAACTTTCATAACTTCCTCCTCAGTACTCCTAAGGATAAGGAAAACAGGGGGCTTGAATTGATTATCCCCGGCGGTGATCATAGATCCAGATTGTTACAATTAATCCTTAATCCTTTCCTGAAAAGCCAACAAAAAAAATTAGAAGAATTGTGCGCAAACTTTGTCCACTGAATCAATGTGATTGTTTCTGATAGGGTCCCAAGACTTCCTAAAAGACTGGTAGTCAGAGGCTGAAGAGACACCACCATTTGAGATCCATTGAGAGACAAGAGTATCCAAATCCTGCAAAGAAAACCAAGATACATCTATTTTACCCCAATATGCCAACATTGCATCCCTCAGAATCTTCCAGTCATACAATTCAAATTCTTTGAACAACTCAATTACTTCAATGAATTCATCAGAGGAGATAAAGGATTGTAACTGGTAGGCCATATTGTATTTTCTTTCTCCATCCACTTCAGTATCCATCTCCTAAGAGTCCAAGAACCGTTCAACATTTACCCCATTGAACCCTAAGTTCTTGTTCTGAGGTTTGATCTTGACCATCTTTGGTTAAGAAGAGGTGGTTGAAGTACCAGTAGATGCCATTTCAAATAAAAGAATTCTTCTAGGATAAGTTGCCTCCACGGATCAGATCTGAGAAGAGAGAGAGAAACAGAGAAGAAAAGAAAAAGATTTGATTTAAAAGTTTGATTCCAAACGTTGGTGATGATGTTGGGATTGTAAATCCCAAGGTTGCTGGTTCAATCCTGGCCTGGGGGACTAAATTTAAGCCTCCAAACGGTGCAAAGCCGTAGGCAGTTCTTCGGAGGTGCAGAGGGGAAAAGTGCTGTTTAGGCTGCCCTCCTAAGAGTTAAAATAATATTTAAATGTAACCAGAATGAAGTTCCAGGAACTTGTGAATAAACAAATCAATATAAGGGATGAGTTTGGGAATAGTCAGAATCAAAGAAATAAACACTAACTGAGGCAAGATGGTGGAGAGAAAGACTTGAACAAAATAAGTCAAAGTTCTGTTCAGAGTTCAATGTAACAAGGCAGTTTCAAGTAACAATTCCCACAAGCTAATAACTCTGGTTGTCAGAAAAAGATTAGGAAGGATCAACTCAATCCCAACCACCCTCCAGGTTCTCAATGAACCTGCCCAACTCTCTGAAATCAAGGGCTTGAAGGTTACTAGATAACTGTGGGTGGCTGAACAAAACAAAAGCAATTTTTTTGTGAAGCTCTAGAAGCAAAGTAATAAAAGATTTGAACAAGAATAACCCAAAAATTCTCAAGGCACTCAAGAGTAGCATGGCGGAATTCAACTTTAAAGCATAAAGGGAAGTATGATGCTCCATGTTTTAAGCTTAATAAGACCTCTTCAATCAATCGTGATTGGCTCCAGAAAGATGATTAGGAAGGATCAAGACCAGTATGGTCAGAAAAAGGGATCAAGGAGTGGTATAACACACTCAAGAATTCCAACAGAAAGAATTCTCTTCAACCAGCAAGGCCATGGTTGCTGATAAGGATCAGGGTCACAGATGGACAGATCAAAAAATATTTGAGTATGGAGGGGCAAAAGATCAAGGGGAAATCATGGATATACTCAGGATGAGGATTAGGATGAAATTACTATGATTAGGGGGGGACATACACACACACTCCCATGGATGATCCAGAGAAAGGTAGGGGAGAGCCCCTCCTTTCATATACAAGAGGTCTGTGGACTATTTACAAGAGAGATTTACAGATAGAGGGGGAAAAAAACAATTGGATTTTTTTAACGGTTTTGAGAGAAAAAATAGACTGATGAGATAACAAACAACAAAAAAATGATTGAAATAAATAAACAAAATCTGGATGAGGAGGAATGGAACGGCACCAGCCCTTTCCCAATAATGGGCACAGACAGGAGACCCGTGGGTGAAGAGCCCCACGGACTGGCTGATGGCCCTAGCAATTTCTTCCTGCAGACGGTTGCGCAAGAGCGGCCGGAGGAGATGGCCGGAAGGATGATGATCGGAGAAGGTGGAGCGGATTGGCTTGAGGGGATGGATCAATAGTTGGATGACCAACAAATGGGAGATGAGGGTGCAAGACGTTTTGTGGGAATGACCAATCTTGTGCTGATGATTGGAGGAGTATGGGAAAGGATGTGCGCTGGAGACGGCTGAGGTGATTGTGGCAGCAGGGGGGTGATGATTGGTAGAGGAGGATGATGGCTGTTGCAAAAAGCAACGGCGTCATTGGTTTTGACACCAACGCTAGGCTGGTGCAAGGTTGCCAACGGCAAGGATGGAACAATATTGGTCATGGCATTGATTGATTGAGGATTTTTCTCATGATTGATCTCAAACAAGTTATCCAATGATTGGCTGGTCTTGGGATCTTCAACAACCGCAAGCAATGCTTGCAGTCATTGGTCAATGGCCGCAAGGATGGGAAGCTTGATGGTGGTGAGATTGGCGGTTGATGTCCAATGAGATCCATGAAGGAGGATGGTGTTAATGAGTTGAGAAGGGAATGGCCAATTGCGCGGGCTTGGCAAAATATTCAGGGGGAAGCACATGCAAGGGGGGATTTGAACAGAGGAGACATGCATTGGAACAACAAGCAAGGCCTCCTAGACCGCTAGGACAGGGAAGAGCTGGGAAACTGGGAAATGAGTGGGTAGCCATAGAGACACAAAGATTTTTTTTTTGAAGTTGTATTGATGGATAAGGGAATGTAAAAAAAATCAAAAATTTCCATAATCCATGAGGTGTCCTGGATTGGTCAACACAGGGCTCTGCGTCATCCCAAGCAAAGTTCACCCACTCCACGTTGGAGGGATCCTATTTTGTCTGCAATCCTTCAGCCCCTGAACCATCTCATCTACTACCACTGGCAAAACCTCCGCCAACTCCTTTGACAAGGTCAAGGGAATAGTCCTTTCATTCCCAATCACCCTGCACAAGATTTCCACCGCCTTCTTCTTCCCCACAGGATTCACCGGCCATCCATCCATTTCCAGAACACGCGCAATCAGCTCAGGAGCTGCCGGAGGTACCCATTCCTTGGCATCCACATTCATCCTTTCCACTGCCGCCGACTCCTCCGTTGCTAATACCCTCACTTCTGCTTCCACGCGCGGTGATTTTCATCCCAAGCCAAGTTCACCCGCTGGACCATTGGAGGGATCCTATTGTGTCCACAATCCTTCAGCCCCTGAACCATCTCATCTACTACCACCAGCAACACCACCCCCAACTCCTTCAAGGTCAAGGTAATAGTCATTTCATTCCCAATCACCCTGCGCAAGATTTCCACCGCCTTCTTCTTCCCTGCAGGATTCACCAGCCTTCCATCCATTTCCAGAACGCGCGCAATTGGCTTAGGAGCTGCTGGAGGTACCTGTTCCTTGGCATCCACATCCATCCTTTCCACCGTGGCCAACTCCTCTGTTGCTAATACATTCACTTCTGCTTTCACACGTGGTGGTTTCCATACCCCAGGACCAGTAAAAATCCCCAGCAAATCTTGAGCAGTTTCCACCAGTTCCTGTCCTTGCGCGCGCACTTGCTCCATGACAGTTGGATTCCCAGGTTTGGCGGAGATCCGCTTGCCCGTTGGGAAAATGAATCCCATTCCCACCAGTCAAACCAATCCTTCCTTGAGTTCCTTTGTCATTTTGTTGCACCTTGACCGCCAATTTCCCTTGTCCCTGCAGTAATTGCATAACCGCAAAGCGGGCAGATTCAACAGTGGAAGCATTCCCTTAATGTGAGGAGGCGGATGGGGCCGCCCTGACAACATTCAAACCAGGAAGATCCATAAACCCTTCATCAATTCTTTCATCTTGCTAACCTCCTGGACTGTCTTTGGTGATGTTTCCAGGGCATGTTCCATTTTTTAGGGGCCCACAACTGGAGCTTGCATCAGTGCGGTTGGAGTGTGGAAATCCGACTTCTTTGAACCCATTGGGAAAGACCTTGCTGTGTCATCCATCAGTTCCTCAAAATCCAAATTGCTTTCCACCGCCCAACAAATGACAAGGATGTCTGGAAGGAGCGCAATACTCCCATCCAACAACCTCTTTACCAAGTTGTTGTTGCAAAAGTGTGTCTGCACCCGCCTGCAGAGTTGGGGACTGAGTCCTCCCAAAAATGCCCTCTTCATCTTGCCTGTGTGCCCTGAAATCAACTTGTTCTTTGCCAGCTAGTGATAGATCCAATCAAAAATTTCTACATAATCCCCCAATTGTGCTTGCATCCGGACTCTGCCATTTGCCCTTGCTTCCGCCATGGCTTGCTCAAAGTCCCTTTTCCAAAACCCAGGTTTGCGCCATCCCCACTGCGCCAAGATTTCTGCCTTCAGTTTTGGACAATCAAATTCCTCATACCCTTCCATCTCCTCCACATCCTAAAGCTTCTCTTTGTACTTAATGAAGAGAACAAAAAGCTGAGCCTTATCCAAACCCATTGCACCTTCCGCTTTGGCTATTCCTTTGTATTGCACAAGGAATTGCTCAATGTCCTCAGTGTTGAACCGGATATGTGGATATTCCCGCGGCCTGATGCAAAGTGGCTTGTGATTGGAGCCATTGTTGGAGCAAAGGAAACTGTATCCCCCCCTGATGAGGGTTGCTTCCAAGAAGCCAGAGGAGGAGGAGGAGGAAGAGGAGTGGGGGTAATTTTAGACAACCCCACAACGGTCAATGGGTGTTACTGGGACATTGCACTTGTCATTTTCAAGAGAAAAGGAACAAAAAATTATTTCCCAGCCAGACCCCCAGATGTGGAATTCAGAAGAGTAATTCTCCTTTAATGGTTTTCAAGTTTGGAAGTTATTGATCCCTTGTGTCTGTAAACCCTGAGTGTGACTGAGAGATAGAGGAATGAGAGTAAAGATTCTTCCAAAAACCTATGATAATCCAATGTGATCCTCTGTGATCCAATGCCCCTGCCTATCTGGGTTGAGGGTGCGGTTTGAGTAACTTCCCCTCAACCCTAGCCTAAGTACAACCTCAAGCAAACAAGATTAATGAAATACAACCCCTAAGTACAGAACCCTATCCCCAATCCTACCCTTCCACCCCATAATCCACATCCCACATCCCATACCCCATATTCCATCCATACCTCCCGCCTGCCATTACTTCCACCCGGTTTTTCCTTCTCATGAGGCGTCCCTTGCCCCGCGCCCAACTTGGAGCCCCCTGCACATGTCTGCATCCTCCCAACGCGCCATTCCAGATATCTCAGATATATCCGCACAATCCAACCCATGCGTCTTGCAACACCCAATCCATCCAATCCAATCCGTACCACCCCGCATCTCCAGATGCCAAGCCCAATTTAACTGCTGCTGAACCCGCAGCGCGGCTTGCTGCATCAAAGCCGCCACCATTGCTGAGCATCTGCCACTGCTGGGACCACTGCTACTGCTGAGTGCGCAGTGCTCAGCCCATTCCAACTTGTGTCCATAAAAAACCACCAAATCCCCCCCCAACTTGAGTTCTGTCACCAGAGATCCACCACTATCTTGCCTACCCTTGCCTTCCCTAGCTTCCCACCGCTTCTTCACACCAAAGAAAACAAAGCCACAAGCCCATCCACCCTTCCTTCATTGAAACATGCCCTGCACATATTGCAGCTGGAACAGCCTTTCTTGTCAAATCCTTCCAGTCCGGCGCACCTGTGTTCCTTTCCAAGCCAGACACCGCCGCTGTTCCCTATTGGATAGCATGCCCCGCAACCATCCTCAAGGTTGCCCGCGCAAGAGGACCCAGTGCAACTCCTTTGTGGCTTCAAGTGATGAGGAGGTTTCAACCAATGAGTGGACCCCGCCTGGCTCACCTTGCAACCAACCGCAACGCCCCGCCCAAAACCCTCTGTTGTGCAAGAGCCATGACTTGGGCTCACCCTTCTGTTAGGCTGGACCTCCAAGGCGCCAGGACTTTCTGGAATTTGCGGCCTTTCAGACAGCCGCCCACGAGTGGGCTGAGCGGGTAGAAATGAACGTACCAGCAACAGACCCAAGGATTTTTAACCATCCTTCCATGCCTCCCCCACCACCACCAAGACCTACTCCTCCTCTGCTGCCACCTTGTCTCTCCACTTTGTCTCTCCACTTCTCCAAGACCAGCTCCTCCAACCCCAACTCCTCTACTGCCGTCTCCATCACCGGTGCCTCGGTTGTTTCCCAGCACTTCCCTTGGCAAGTTTCAATTCAATGGTGAATGATGTGGACAAGCTACACCGGCATTTTCTAGCGGTCCCCTACATGCACACCGCCAATGCGCAACACAAGGTTTTGGCAGCCTTTGGATCCCTAGCCACAAAGCCTTGCGGGGACGCGGAGGAAGTGATGAGGACTCAGCCAACGTAGGCTGATTGCCCCCCCTTTTCTTCCTGTTCCTTTATGTTTCCATCCCTGTGGCTATTTTCAAAGAAAAGGACTTTTTCCGCGCCATCTTGAGTAGCCTTTGGGCTTTGTGAGAACCTTGAGATAAATAAGAGCCGCACTCAAGATCTGCACTTTGAGAGCAATCCGCAAGAGTGAGAAGAATCCTCTGAGAGTGAGAAAACCCCGCGCCACTGAGAATATCTGCTAAAGGTACCTGGACCACCCCAGACAAACTGCCACACAGTTCCCCATACCCTTCTACAAGACAGAGAGAGTACAAAGAAAAACCAGCCATGGGCGCACATCCTTGAGAGAGAGAAAGAGAAAAATTATTGGCCAAAACCCATCCATACCTTCCATCCATAAGATAAGCAAAGGAAACTTAAAAAGATTTTTTTTTAAGCACCAACCCATTGCCAAGCCCGCACCTTGCTCTTCAACCCACATCTGCCAGATATCCAAGATATATCCAGGCAATCCAACCCGTGCATCTTGTGATGAACAATCCGTCAAATCCAATCCCTACCACCCTGCGTCTCCAGATGCCAAGCCCAATCCAACTGCTGCTGAGCCCCCAGCGCCGCTTTCTGCGGCAAAGCCGCACCCATTGCTGAGCATCTGCCACTGCTGATCCCATGGCTACTGCATAGCGCGCAGCGCGCAGCCCATTCCAACTTGTGTCCATAAAAGACCACCACAACAATAAGACTAGAGAGAGTCTAAACCTTGACAAAAAGGGATCTGAGCAAGGAATTGATATCAATCACAGATCATCTGAAGTTGATTCTTGTCAATTTCCTTTATCATACCTATTTGGGTAGTTAAATTTTCCTAACAACCTGTCAGGAGTTTGAAACGGGGGTATTGTAAGTGAAAGACTCATGGCACCCAGCGTTCTTCCCAAGAAATTTTGAATACTAATGCATAAAAGAAAGTCAAGATGAGAGCGGGACATCAAAATCTTTGCATCAATAAGAAGGAGAACTTGTGAGACAAGGGCAACAATAACAAACAAAAGGTGAAAAACATATGGATTATTTCAATTCATCCCTCATTTGATCCAATGTGAAAGTCTCAGATCAATCCTTCCTCCACAAGTGGCTCAGGAAAATCTTAAATTTAGCTATCTGATAGCCAAGAATCTTCAGAAGAGCAGCTTGATTGGTATTCAGTTTCTGACCTTATTCACATACTACAAAGTTTGATGAAAAAGTTGGAAAACCACATTGAAGGCTTGTGGGTAGAACCAGCGCTTGTAATTGGGGTTCTAGTACACCTGGTGCAATTGATGGACTATCATGGACTTGTTTGATCATGACAGGCCCTGCAATCATTTTCCCAAATTGAAATCACCCAAATTTTCAAAACAAGGGGTGTGTGTGTGTGTTGTATCCCGTCTTAAGATTGCAAGAAAAAAGTTAAGGGCTCAATGACTAATGCAAGGTATGTAACAATGTTGTTCTCCAATTCAAACCCAAGTCTGGGCTTTTCAAGGTCAAGAAGGAGGATGAGGAAGAAGAGGAAGGGCTGATAGATTGGCTGAATAAAAGCTGGGGAGTATTTAATCTTATCATCAGTGGCAGAGGGATCATCCCATTCCTGGAATGATCTTGACCAAGTTGAATACCACCTGATGATGATGATTTCTGGTCCTAGGACTACCACTACTATTGTGACAGTCCTCACCAGGCTGATTACTGTTACTAGTGTTGGTTGTCAAAAGGTTGTGACTTGGAGTCATCAACTGTGAATGACGGGAAGAGGTGGATAAATAGATCAGCAAGGGATAATTTGCTTGATTCAAAATGCTGATGGTTCTTGCTTGGTTCAATTCTTCCATGGGTGGTTTCATAGTACTAAAACTCAAGCTGGAAAATGATGGCTTTGATAGGTCAAAAATTTGTTAGAATGATGGGATGAGTTTAGAGCATACTTGAGGGAGTGGGTCTTCAGGCTTGTTGAATTCATCATCATTCAAACCTTTGGAGGGGTCACCAATGATGAAGATCCTTGTTTTCCATGGTTATGGGTTAGATTACTTGGGTGAGCTTGATGCTGAGTATCCATGGATTGACCCCCGGCCCCCTGACTGAGGATGTTCAAACTGGTCACACTTGTCAATTTCTTTCAACCCCATTATAGCCCACCCCCAGATCCCTGTTTATTCAATCTGGGCTCTTAAATAGAAGAATATTGACTTAGAGAGGAACCAGTCCTGCACCAAGGGATCCTTAGATCCAACAGAGAAGCCCATGGACTGACCTGCTTCAATTTCAACTGTCTTGGTGGCCACATTGCCTTTCCAAGCATAATCATCCCGTACGTAATCATCAAACCAATTGATCACTACTCTTGGCTCTTCTTTTGTGAACAATAAACCAGAAGCACTCTCTAACAACTGCAGAGATGCACAAGGGTGGATGATTGAGAGTGGATGTGAGCTTGATGTCTGTATAAGTTGAGGATTGATGAGGTGAGTCAATGGCTTAAACAGGAAAGGGATTTTCACCTTTCCAATGGTACCTAGCCTGGGCATGTGCATGTCCTCATCTATTGAGCCCGGGCCTATTCTCATGACAGGGTTCCTGCCCATGTAAGTCCTGAGGGAAGTTAACCGTGCCAAAAGTGATCAGAAAGCTTTCCCAAGCAATCAAAGCCAATCTTCAGATGTAGAAGTGACTACAAGAAGTAAGGCGAGCTGGTGTTCCCAGTTGTGGAGGAAGTAGGATGAGGAAAAAACCTTGAAGGCTTCCGGGATGAACAAATTTCTTGAAGATAAACAGTCCAAACATGATCAATGGTGAACAGGTGATGCCCAGTTTTGGGAAACCGGGCATCACCGGCAGTTTTATGACCCTGAAGAGAGTGAAACACCAAAAGATGCCAACTAAAATAATTTGGAGTGCAACAAATTTCCTTGCTTATTTTGCTCTACAGGGAAATAACACTGTGATGTCTGGTTTACAGAAACTGGGAGTCAACAGCCATCACTTTAACTTGCCATACAGAGTGGAGGACTGAGATCAACAATACATGCATCTATTTGTACTCTAAATTGCAGCTGATTTTCCAGAAAACAATGAATCCCATGCATCATGCACCCCTACCTAGATAATGCTTCATGAATAAATTCAAAATTGAATTTATTTTCTTTAGAATACTGCAGGTAAAACTATGGAAAATTAATTTTTTAATTTCTGAAGCTGTGAAATTAGGATAAAAAACAATGAATTCTCCTGCAATTCAACATAAATAGCTCAATTCCCAGCACAGATAATTTTGATGTGCCAATTTTTCTAGTTAATTTTTTGAACAGTTTCAGCTTCTGATTTCTGGCACTCAAGAAAGAAATTTGCCAGAATTGCAGAAAAAATAAGACCAAGCAACAATATTCCTGTGTATCCAAGTTTTTCTGATTACTTGCACACTTGAGGAATCTCTTGCATGGTTGATCTGAAATATTTATGATCCATGGCCATTATTACCAGTTTTTTGGGTTACTTTAAACTTGGCTTTTCATGTAATCAAAGGATATTTTTCAATTTTTATACCATTGTGCCCCCGGAAATTGATGGTGGTTCAAGTGAGGGGCCCAACATAATTTTGGGTATAGAACCCATTTCTGGCATAATATCAATGTATTTCTAACTCCTTCTATTTTTATTTATTTTAATTTAATTTTATTATTTTGAGCTACTTCTGGCAGCTAGCTCTGTCCTAGTAGCAAGCTGAAAGTGACAATTGGGGCTTTGCCAGGGGCCCAAACAAGCTTTATAGACCATAAGAGGAAAAAAGGTGAGTAATTGAAGAAATATTTACTTGGAATGGATGAAATTGGGTTAAATTATTTAAAAATAATACAGCTCTGAACAAGATGAAACATTAATCTGAAGGAAATCAAAGAGAAAACAGGGATAAATCAAGGGGATTCTTGGGGGATAAATAATGGAAAATAAAAATACACCTTTGATAATTCCTGCAGAAACCAATTAGAAACACAGTGGAAAATTTGGAGAATCAAATGAGAATTCATTGGTCAATTTTGAAGAATTTAACAGGAGCCTCAGAAGCAATCATGGATCCACTGTGTTCCCATCTTTGTGAAATCTACCAGAAACAAAACATATTTCATGGTGATTTTCTCTGGAAATTGATTATAAACTTTTAAGCAATTTGGGAAACCATCATGGTGAAGTGAGGTCTGTGGTCAACAAGGGATGCCTGATTTTCCTGGTGTAAGATCATTTTTGATCAAATTAAGTTTCAGTTCCACTTTAATATTAAGCAGATCTAATTTTTCACTGAGAGGAAAAATGGAATTGTAAGTAGAATTATTTAATTCTTCTTTCAATGGCTAGATGTACTTAATAAAATCTTCTTGAAAAACTGATAACATGTTCTCAATTGTTTGGGTTTGACTGGTTTTATCTTGATTTATTTTTTCCAATAATTTTTCTGTATGTGCCTTAAGATCCTCCATCCCTACATCCTCCAATCAATTTTTAATTAACTTGGCCACTACTGAAGTCAACTTATCCAATTGAGTGTCAAAACCATCCAGATTTCCACAAACAATTTTGAAATTATGACACATATCATTAGGGAAAGAATTAATTACATCTGAGGTTGGTTTAGACAAACCACTATGTTCAGGATTAGAAGCTAATTGTGGTAAACCTTTTTCCACTTTTGAGCTCATGATATTATCTGATTGCAATATTTCTTTCCCTTGGTATTTTTATGGGAAGAGGATCTCTTCTTTCCTGATCTTCTGCCTTTCAGTTAGGCTAATTGATCCCAAGGATTTCATGTTTCTACATAGTATTCTACCTCTTTCCTGGGGATCATCTTCTGAAGAGCTATCTGGGAAGCCTTTGCTTGGGATATTATCTTTTTCATGGATATCAAGTCCTCTTTGGACCGGGCTTCTTCAAATTATTCCCAGAATTTTATGTTCTGTTTGACTAATTCTCTGATCCTGGCTTCCTTGGACAGATTCTTCTGGGGTGGCTGCAGAGAACCTCCTTGCAATTGAGAGGGGTTTTATTCTACTAATTTCTCTTGCACTAGGTTTGGGGAGGGAAGCAGTACTTGATTCTGCTCCTTCTCTAACAACATTTGACTCATGGGCTCTACCCCCTCATAGTTGTCATTATTGGCTGCCTCACGGTTACTGGGAGCTCCTGGAAAAGATCCATAGGAGGGAACTCTGCCTGATGCCCTTGTGTTGCGCCTGTTCATATCAAAATATTTATATAATTATTTGCCTTTTCAAGAAAAATCAATATTAACAAGGTATTTTAACTTACTTAAGTTAGGGAGATGTTAAATTCACAACTCCCAGTTGTGTGGGAGTTTTGTAGGGCCCTACACCGCCCAATGGACGCGTGGGGGCACATCCACGCGTCTAAGACGCGCGTGCAGGCCAGAAAACACGTCTAGACGCGCCCAAGGGGCCGTCTCAAACACATGCAACCCCCAGGAGGCCATATACACCCTGTACATGGCAGTTTTGAGCCGTGTCTGGGGTTGTGCCAAAGTTTTTGGGTCCCCCTGGACCACATTTAGGTTCCATCAACCCAAATTTGGGATCAACGCTTACTATGTGGGACTGTTGTTCCACATCTAGCAATCATAAAGTGAAAATAAAGTGAAATTAAACTGAAATGAATTGGAATTAAAGTGAAATTAAAGTGAAACTATAGGAAACTTCAAATAGAACATCCAACAAAATTGATATTTCTCAACTTGAAAGTGAGAAAACTTGGTAGTTGTTCAATTGAAAGTTGGATTAAATACTGAATTAGCATTGCATTTTTTTTCATTATGGGAACAGTGGAAAGCCCTCCTTTTAACATGGCTTTGTTCAAGGACTACATTAGTGCAATTAACAAAGCTGCGGAAAAGAAGGATTTGGGTAATGAATCATTGGAAGCCCCAATTTCATCCTTGTAAAGGGTGACAATTGAGGAACAAAATGTTTCAAAATGGACTTGACTTCTGGTGGTGAGTGTTAGTATTTTTGCCTACTTCTAGTATTGCCTGAATCTTGAGTGCAACCTGTCTTGTAGTCCTTCACCTTGTGTGGTCTCTGATGGCCCAGTACTGAATATTCTTATTCATTTCTAGTTCTTTGTTCACCCACTTCTTAGCCTCCGTTGTACTTAGTTTATTTAATTCAGCTGAATCTCAAGTGAATGAACACCATCCATTCATACTCATCCTTGAACCAGAGTTTCCCCTGCGACTCCCTGATCTGCTCCTCTTGGCGTCACAAGCCCATTCCTCCTCATCTCTTAAAAACTTTCAACCGGAGCCTTCAACTCAAACTTCAACAAGGTTAAAAGCCAAAGACTCCCCTCTGATCCATTCAATGTCTTCTGTCACTGTCAACCAGAAACTACTCTTAACCATTGACAACTACTATACCTGGTCAATTGCTATGGAAGGGAAATTAGATTCTATCAATGCTCTTGAGATCATCCTCAAAGAAGTAGTCCGTCCCTCCGATAACAAAGATAAAAATAAGGCTAAACTATTTGATAAACTAAATTGAAAGGCTTACAACCTTCTCCTTGATCACCTCAAGAAGGACAACTTATCATATGTTGCTGGTTCCTTTCCCTCTTCTGAAAAACGCAACGGCATAGCCCTTTGGGATCTACTCAAGTCTTGATAAATGCCCAACAACTTCATCAATAAAATGCTTTCCTTTACTCAATTTAACAAGATAGAATTTGAAAATGGAATCTTCGAATTTGTCCCAAAAATCTGAGCCTCAACTCAAAAGATGAAACTTGTGGGGTTAAAGTTAGGAGAAGAATTAATGATCATCCTCACCTTATCCAAACTGCCTTTGGAATTCAACTACTTGAAGAAATCCAATACATGCAAAAACAAGACTATTGATTACATCCTCAAGCAATTAGAGAAAGACAAGGCCCAAGCTAAAATCAATCCCATCAACAATTCCCCCAGAGACATCAACCATGCCCTCTATTCAAAATCAACCAACTTCCCTCACTGCAACAAGCCTGGACACCCTGCCAAGAACTGTTGGGTCAAATACCCTGAGAAAGCTCCCAAATTAATCTCTCGTTCCAACTCAAGCAAGAAGAACAAGGCTCACTTTTTCACCTTCTAGATCCTCCAATTTGCCTTACTCACTTGGTTGATAGACTCACACCACCATCAACTAGTCACATCACACTTGGTCAATTGATCTTTCCACCTACTTGCTTCAACCCATCCTTGCTCAAACTTATTTCCCACTTTCATCTATCAATCAGTTTGATTGCTACCTCAAGTCAATCAGTTTGGATGCTACTTAAGTTGTCCGGTTACGCCCTACCTCATGTCGCACATTATGTTTGGTAATCTCTGAGTTCTCCATCCATTTGGCTACTTTTTGAGCAAATCTTTTAAGTAGTTGTTGTCCAAAATGAACCGGGGTTCAAAAATTATGATTGGAATTATTGTGTTACTTGTGGATGTAACAGGCTCTATTGTAGGTTCAATTGTAATTCAAAAATCACAACATTTCCTTCCTTTCTATTGGAATAGGCCTTTATTGCAGCGTTCAAAAATCTCTTCATTCTAAGTTGTAATGTCGGATGTAATAGGCATTCAAGTGTTCAAAAGTCTTCAACTCATTTTTTTGTTTAAACTCCCTCAAGCTTCAGTCAAGGGGGTGTGTTAGGATTTTTTCCTACTGCTAGTGTTGCCTGAATCTTGAGTGCAACCTGTCTTGCAGTCCTTCACCTTTTGCGGTCTCTTATGGCCCAGTATTGAATATTCTTATTCATTTCTAGTTCTTTGTTCAACCACTTCTCAGCCTCCTTTTTACTTAGTTTATTTAAGTCAGCTGAATCTCAAGTGAATGAACACCATCCATTCATACTCATCCTTGAACCAGAGTGCCCCCTGCAACTCCCTGATCTGCTCCTCTTGGCGTCACAAGCCCATTCCTCCTCATCTCTTAAAACCTTTTGACCTGAGCCTTCAAGTCAAACTTCAACAGTGAGTAACATTTTATGTTACTGTTCTTTGCCATATTTAATTTTATTGGAACTGATGGAGTGCGTGCCATCAATATGACCATGAAACTGTAACTATGACTATGTAACTATGAAAGATCCACTTGACACACCCCCTGTGAGAGCTTTTCCTACTAGGGAAGAGGCAAAAAACTATTGTCAAACATGCGCAATGAAGGATGGTTACGCTTTAACAGTTTTCAACTCAAGGCTTGATAAATATGTAGATTTTGCCTGTGATATACATGGTTTGTACTCTGGGAAATTGCTCACCAAAAGGTCAAGGCAAACTCACACAAGGAAGGTTGTGTGCAAGTTTTTAATTGGTTCTAGTCACACAAAGGCGGATCCCTTGTGTAAAATCTCCTACAACAATTATCAAAATAACCATGAACCATCTCCACACCCCTCAGTGCATCCTCACCTGAGAAGGATCTCTGTGGTAGCCTTAGAAAATCTAAAAGAAGTCATGAATGATGGGCTCAATAAAATTTAACTCAAAAAAAAATCCGCAAGATCAATGGTGGGGAATATGTTGATGACCAAAAAATCTATAACACTAAGCATAAGGTAGCACTTGAAGAACTGAAGGGAAAAAGTGTTTGGTTGTCCTCTTTAAACAACTTGGTAATTCAGGTTGGGTTCATCAAGCAAAATTCAGTGGAGAGGGTCACTTGGAGGCCTTATTTGTGGCTCACCCATAGTCATTAAAGCTTTGCAAGCAATTCCATTATATAGCTATGATGGATTGTACTTATAAGACAAATAAGTACAACATCCCCCTATTGCACATCATGGGAATTAATTACAACCAGAAAACGTTCACAAAAGCTCTTTTTTTAATAACAAGAGAAATGTTTCAGTTCTACAGTTAGTCTGTAAATGCACTAAAGGAGTTTGCTTATGATCCTGAGAGACTTCCCAAAGTCTTTGAGACGGACTGTGAAAAATCTTTGATATGTTCTCTAAAACAAACATTCCCTGAGTCAAAAAGAAAGTTCTGTAAATGGCACTTGTCTAAAAATATACCAGCAAACTTTAAAGTGCACTTTCATAATGGCATTGAAGGGTTGCAAAGCTTTGTGTCTCTGTGGGCTAATTATGGGACCTCAAAAGGGTAATGTTAAAATCATGGCTACAGAGCCACGCACACAGCTCAATAGGCCGTGTGGAACCCTAGACGCCTCAAATAAGCTATGTGGCATGCTACAAGACTCAAATAAGCTGTGTGGCATGCTACATGGCTCAAATGGGCTGTGTGGCATGCTACACATCCCATTTGAGTTTTATTGTACGCTAAAAGACTAAAATCAAGTTGTGTAGCCTCCACTAAATCATAAATAATGAATAATAAATTATAAATTATAAATTATAGATTATAAATTATAAATTATAAATTATAAATTTTAAATTATAAATTATAAATTATGAATTATAAATTATAAATTATAAATTATAAATTATAAATTATAAATTATAAATTATAAATTATAAATTATAAATTATAAATTATAAATTATAAATTATAAATTATAAATTATAAATTATAAATTATAAATTATAAATTATAAATTATAAATTATAAATTATAAATTATAAGCTATAAATTATAAATTAAAAATTATAAATTATAAATTATAAATTATAAATTATAAATTATAAATTATAAATTATAAATTATAAATTATAAATTATAAATTATAAATTATAAATTATAAATTATAAATTATAAATTATAAATTATAAATTATAAATTATAAATTATAAATTATAAATTATAAATTATAAATTATAAATTATAAATTATAAATTATAAATTATAAATTATAAATTATAAATTATAAATTATAAATTATAAATTATAAATTATAAATTATAAATTATAAATTATTAATTATAAATTATAAATTATAAATTATAAATTATAAATTATAAATTATAAATTATCAATTATCAATTATAAATTATAAATTATAAATTATAAATTATAAATTATAAATTATAAATTATAAATTATAAATTATAAATTATAAATTATAAATTATAAATTATAAATTATAAATTATAAATTATAAATTATAAATTATAAATTATAAATTATAAATTATAAATTATAAATTATAAATTATAAATTATAAATTATAAATTATAAATTATAAATTATAAATTATAAATTATAAATTATAAATTATAAATTATAAATTATAAATTATAAATTATAAATTATAAATTATAAATTATAAATTATAAATTATAAATTATAAATTATAAATTATAAATTATAAATTATAAATGGGTGATGTTAAATTAACGGCTCCAACCGTGTGGTAGTCTTGTAGGGCCCTACATTGCTCAAATGAGCCATGGGGGCCCAAAAACAACTACAAAGGGCTGTTTCAAACAGGAGCAACCCCGGGGGGGTTGTGTAGGAGCCGTATAACCCCCCAACATGGCTCAAAACAGCCGTTTTCCGGGGTGCAAAACCCCCCAGAAGCCGTGCCAGAATTTTGGGCACCCCCTGGACCACACTTGGGTTCTCTCAACCCAAATTTGGGATTAAAACATACTTTGTGGGACTGTTGTTCCACACCTAGCAATCCCAAAGAGAAATTAAAGTGAAACCCAAGTGAAATTAGTGTGAATAATCATAAATCATATAAAAATCTGGAAACAATTCTTTGTCAACTCAAAATTGAGCAAAATTTGTTTGATCAATTGAAAGTTGGATTGAATACTGAAGTATACCATTGCATTTTTTTGCATGGGAACAGTGGCAAGCCCTCCTTCTTCTGACATGGCTGCATGGAATTTCTACATTGATAGTGCCATCAAAAAAGCTTTGGAAAAAGAAAAAAATTATTTGAGTATTGAAACATTGGAAGCCCCAATTTTATCCTGATCAAGGGTGACAATTGAGGAACAAAATGATTCACAAATGGAAATGACCGCTGGTGGTGAGTAACATTTTATGTTCCTGGTCTTTGCCTTATTTAATTTGATTGAAACTGATGGAGTGAATGCCATCAATATAACTATGTAACTATGGCAGATCCACTTGACCCACCTCCCTTGAGAGCTTTTCCCACTAGGGAAGAGGCACAAAAATATTGTGAAACATGGGCAATGAAGCATGGTTACGCTTTAACAGTTTTCAACTCAAATCCTGACAAATATGTTCATTTAGCCTGTGATAGACATGGTTCCTATTCAGGAAGTCTTCATACCAAACGGTCTAGACAAACTCACACAAGGAAGGTTGGGTGCAAGTTTTTAATCCACACAGGTGGAACAAAGGAAGACCCCTTGTGGCCCCTCTCCTACAAAGAAAACCAACATAACCATCAACCATCTGAACATCCCTCTGTGCATCCTCAACTGAGGATAATCTTGGGGGTGGCCTTAGACAATCTAGTAGAAGGCATGAATGATGGGCTCAATACGTTACAACTGAAGAGAAAATTGAGCAAGATTGATGGGAGGGATTATTTTGATGACCAAACAATCTATAACACTAAGCGGAAGGTAACGCTGTGGTGCCCAATCTGGGACACCTCTGGACCAGTACAGAAAAAGTAAAATTTTTATGAACTTTTCTATAGCCTCCATTTAGATCCAAAAAAAAAACTTTTTGATCCGGAATGATTCCCATATCCAGTTCCCAAACTTCCAGCTCCCACTCTCCTAGTCATCTAGGATCATCTCTTGGGTGCCTAGCGCCTGGTCCTATGTTCAATTCTCCCTTGCTTCGCGCTGCTATCCACCCTTTTGGCAAACACGCAGATGAAGACCGGCTTGGCTTGTGGGCTTCTATCCGGCACTGGCACCCCCAATTGGCTTCCCTCAATCCCTTTTTTGGTCATCCTGTCCTGATCTTCCAAAAGACAACCAGGACAACACCCCGAGCTTAATCACCACCACCACCCATCTCATCCAGCATTCCTTCTTGCTGTTCCTTTATCAAGAGTGTGACCATCATCATCAGGTTCCTAAGCAACCCACTGCAGTAAGAAAGCTTGTCTCCACTCATCACTCTCTCTCTTCTGTCTAGCTTGTGTCTCCTAAACCCTTGTTGGATGAGATGAACTAGTTTCAATAACGTCTCTCAGAGCTCCTCCACTCCCAACATTTGACGACTTGTAGCCAGGCTCAATGTCTCCATCCTCAACCAATCTGATGATCATGATGATCATGATGAGCTCCTCCTTGATCTGACCAGCAGCACTTGTTAAGATCACCATAGAATACACATTGAGCAGAAGATTTTCTTGGAACTAGACTAGATCTGTCAATTGTTCCATCATTCTGCCTCCTCCCATCCTTCCTTGCCCCAATCCCCAATCCCAACCCATTGTCTAATGACCGCAAGCATTGCTTTTGGTTGTCGGAATCTTTGCACCACTGCCTTGATCCACCTCCAGCTCACCGGTCTCCCGTGCGGCTTGTCCGTTTCCTGCGCGGGTCTCAACTGTTGCCCGGGCCCGTCAGCATTTCCGCGGGCCTCTCACTAGCTACTCTCTTGCCTGTGCCCATCATTGGCACGGGCCAGGGTTTTGATTCAGTTCTCCTTTTTTTTGAGTGTTAGTTGTTTCTTTTTTTCCCTTTTGTTTTCTCATGAAAATCCTAAATAAAAAAAAAACTTTTTTCTGCTCTATTTGGAAATCTCTCTTTTAAATAGTCTACAGGGACCCATGGTCTATAAAAGGAGGGGCTCTCCCCTTCCTTTTCCAAAAATCCATGGGAGTGTGTGCATATGTCTCCCCCGTTATTATTGAAATATGATCCTCATCCTCATCCTGGTTATATCTATGATTGCCCCCTGATCCATTGATCCTTAGTCTTTGCCCCTCTGTGGCCTGATCCTTATCACCAACCAATAGCCTTGCTGGTTGAGGAGAGTTCTGTCTGTTGGAATTCTTGAGTGTTTTACACCACTCCTTGATCCCTTTCTCTGACCATAATTGTCTTTATCCCTCCTTGATCATCTTTCTGGAGCCAATCACAACTCATTGAAGAGTTTTTATTAAGCTTCAGACCTGGAGTTTTATACCTCCATTATTTTTTTGGAGTTGCATTCTGCCAGCCTACTCTTGAGTTCCTTGAGAAGTTTTGAGGTTATCCTTGCTTCAAATCAGTTACTGTTTGCTTTTAGAGCTTCTTAACATCGTGCTTTGTCTTGTACAGCCACCCTCAGTTATCTGGTACCCTTCAAGCACTTGATTGCGAAGAGTTGGGCAGGTTCATTGAGAACTTGGAGGTTATTTGGGTTGGAGTTGATCATTTCCAATCTTCTTCTGATGACCAGAGTTATTAGCTTGTGGGTGTTGTTTACATGCAACAGCTGTGTTCTTTGACCTTTAAATAAACTTTAGCTTCTTTTTTCCAAGATTTTCACACATAATCTTGGCTCAGATAGTGCTTTTCCATTGCTATCAAACTACTATCATCTTTATCCTTTACTACTTGATTCCTCATTTACCAGGTTCTGGACCTTGATCTCAGTTACATTTAAATATTTTTGTAACACTCAGGAGGACAGCCTAAACAGCACCTTTTCCATCAACAGAACTGCCACGGACTAGCACCGTTTGGAGTCTTACAACGCTTGCAGAACTAAAGGGAAAAAGTTTCATGGAGGTACTCTATGAACAGCTTGAAGAAAAAAGTTGGATTCTCAGGTCAAAGTTCATTGGAGATTCTCACTTTGAGGCCCTGTTTTTAACACATCCAGAGTTAGTAAGTCTTTCAAAACAATTCCATCATATTGCTATGTTGGATTATAATTATAAAACAAATAAGTACAAAACCCCAATATTGCATGTTGTAGGAATGACAGCCAATTGGAAAACTTTCACAAAAGCTCTTGTTTTTATAACAAAAGAAACGTCTGAGTTCTACAGTTGGTCTGTAAATGCATTAAAGGAGTTGGCTTTTGATCCTGAGAGACTTCCAAAAGTCTTTGTGACGGACTTTGAAAAAGCTCTGATTTTTGAAATTGAAACTAGTTTCCCGGAGTCATCAAGACAATGTTGCACTTGGCACTTTTCTAAAAACATACAAGCAAACTTTAAAGTGCACTTTGGTAATGATGTTGAAGGATGGAAAAGATTGATGAATTTGTGGGCAAAGTATGGGGCCTGAAAGACCAAGGAGGAGGCAGAGGTAAATGATGTGGAACTCAGAGTAGGTCCAAATCACTGCTTCTTATTCTTCCTAGTTTTGGGTTCTGACCTTTTTAATTGTATAGTGTTTCTTGAAAGACTATGAGGATGTACACGAGTATATGTAAAATAACATTTTCCCTATCAAAGAGACCTTTGTAAGAGCGTGGACTTGTATAAACCCAGATTTTGGAAACAATACAACTTCTTGGGTTGAAGGGACCCATGCAAGTCTCAAACAATTCCTTGCAAACTCTTTGGGAAAACTGTTGGATGTTTGGAAAAGCCTTGATGGAAAGGTTTCAAATCAAATTAAATCAGTTCATGAATCAATTTATAACTATCAAATCAAGTTAGAGACAGTCCTTCCACCTGAAATGTTACCAATGGGTTAAAAATTGTCTTTAGAAGTAATCCAACTTGTTAGGGAACAATTCCGGAAGTTCAAACGTGATCATGATGGCAAATTCTGCACCAAGTCATATTTAAAGACTATGGTTTTGCTCTATTCCCACCAAATAGGTGACCGTCTAGCATTCAGAGGATCCATGGTGCCTGAAGGTGTTCATCCTCAGTGGAGGTTTGACTAAGACCTTTGCAGTTCTAGTTCTGTAAGTTGGCTTAATTTAAATTTTTCCAGTTGGATAGTTCAGATCACTAAATCTCCAGATCATGAACAAAGCAGATCATTGAAGTATATCATTCAGAAGATTACAAAATATCAATTGAAGCCAAGAATTGAACCTAAAGTCTTACAATCAAGTAGGGGCAGGCCAAAAATGACAGATACGCGGCAATAACCATCTTGGTTTGAGCTTTTTGACAAAAAACTGAAGTGGGAAAAAAGAACTAGAAGGGCTCCAAACAAAAAAGGACAAAAGATTGTAAGTCTTTTCTTTTGGGATATATTCATTTTTTTGGTTTAATGAACTTAGTTACTAACTAATGATGAATTGTTAGTCAAAGTTGGAAGAATCTGAATCTGAATTTCATAGTTCAGAGCAAGAGACTCAAAGTGAATCAGGATCACTTAATTTGGAATCAGAATCATCTTCAGAGGGAGAAAACATGCAGCAAAGCTCAACCAGAAGCTCATCTTTGGTGAGTATTCATTTCATTGATCCAATTAAGGAACTGAGTAATAATTTAGTTTTAATGATAGGAACCAAACATGAAATACCTTGGTCAAATGACCACGAAATTCCATAATTTCTTGGGTGAGGTTTGGGATCTGATTGGAGATGAGAATTGGGGATTTAGAGTCATTTCTAAATCTCTTGGTTATGAAGAATATGGTTTTTTTACAGTAAGGAAGGAAATGATTGAAAAATTAAAGAAACATAAAGCATGCTACATTAAGATGATTGGTGGTTCAAAGGAGGTTGAAAAGATTAAACAAAGACTTGATGTTGGAGACATCAATGAAAAGATTCCGTCCTGAAAATGCCTGGCTAAATTGGACATGGGTCAAATCATAGCAGACAAATATTCCAAATGTATATGTTTCATTTCATTGGAGTCATTTGATACTTATACTCCAATGAAAAATGGTGTTACTGATCAATCAGATCCAATGTTAATTTCCTTTTTAAACAATAACCACTGGGTTCTATGAGTAATTGAGGGACAAATGATTCCAATCCCGCCCATTGTAGCAAAACCAAGTTCCTTGATTTCTAAAAAAGCCTCTGGTTGGGTTGATCATCTCAAACATCAACTGCAAATTTACTCTAGATTTTAATAGAATTTGACTTCATTTCATTGTTGGGTTTCATATAAATTGTAATTCTAATGCAGATAATGAGTTCTATCAATATAAAGGGTTATTGAAGAAATTTGACTCAAATTCCTTATTTTGAATGATATTAACAACCAGACTGGAGGAGGGAACACTTCAACCCAAGAAGACATAAACCAGAATAAAATAAATGAGAAGTAAAAAGAATGGCAGAATCCTACCCTGGGCAGCAAAGGACTTGATATAGTAGGACCAGAATACTAAGCCAGGAGAACCAGGACACAGGGAGATGGCAACTACACAGCAAAGACTTGAGAAGAGAAAACAGAACAATGAGTTGGAGTGATACTTTTCTCACCAAATGAAGAACAGCTAACAGATGGAGAGGATTCTTGACCATGTTGAGGAATGGCAGAAGGGTTCTGAGTTAAAGAGTTGAAGAGCCCTTGAGACAAGAGCCAAGAGATATTGAGGTTTCAAAGACACAAGGGAAGACTGTTGAGGTTGCCAGAGGTTCTGAGTTGGAGCAGGAGTTGAAAAAGAATAACAGAAGACAAGGGGAGAAGAAGGGGAACAACCAGACAACATGAGACATGGAAATAAAGCAAGAGAAGGAATGGATTATTCACAGTGGCGCGACAAAACAGCTTTAAGTCAGTCAGGGATTGAGGCATGAGTCAGACATAGAATTTCAACACCCCACATCATTTGATGAGAAAAGAGTTGGAATAGAAAAGCATTTGTAAGCAAGAAGAGAGAGAGACTTGATGTTAGCAGCCTTTGTGAGAGCGTTGGCAATCATGGAGGATGAGGGAATGAGAGTCACTTCAATATTCTTGTTGAAAAGAAGGGAGCAGATGTGCTTGGCCTTGATGTTGAGATTTTTGGTCTTGGCATTGGACCCAAAGTTTATTAGTTTCTCAATCAGTCCCTTATTTTCCACATGAAAGATTGTTGGGTTCAGCTTCAGACCCCAGAGCTTGGATACAAGGTGGCTCATCCAAAAATTTTCTTGCACTCTGTCAGAGAGAGCATTCAAATTTTATTTGGTGGATGAAAGAGTGATGCTCTTTTTTTTTCCTTGTCCAGGAAATGGGACAACCCTTCCAGAAGGCTATGATTCCACTTTTTGATGATTGGGTGTCCAGGTCATCAGCCCAAGTTTCATTGGTGAACATTTCTATTTGGGTTTTGGATGATGAAAAAAGACACAGGATCAGCTGGTGATTGGCTGTGGACTCCAGGTACTTCCAGCAATGGATAAACTCCTTCCAGTTTTGAATACCTGATTGGTGATTGAACCTGGACAGAATGGAGGAGGAGGCGGCAATTTTGGGCCAAGAACGGCTTGAAAGGTAGTTCAGGAGTCTGGTGTATTGCCAGTAGTTGACTCCAAGAGATTCAAAATTGTTGAATTCATTGTCAGAGGCTGGTATCGGCTGAGCATTGGGGGTGAGAGGAGTGGCAACAGATCTACACCCTGCTAGGTTCAGGAGATTGACTCCTTTTTTGATCAGTTTGGGCTAGGGGAGTAGAAAGGAAGACCCCTTTGATTACACCTTCATCCCCAGTAAAGTATCTATGTCATGGGCTGATTAGTTTGTAAATTTCTTCAGGAAGAGATCTTCAAAGCTTTCAATCTTTCCTACAACTACCAAGTTTTCAACATGGAAGAAGATGAAGGAGTCTTGGTTCTTATGGATGTATATACAGAGGTCAGAGGAGGATTTTTGATAATCAATCTCTTTGAACCAGGAGGTGACCGTATGATTCCAATTGGCCAGAGCCTGCTTGAGTCCATAGAGGGATTTCTTCAGCTTGAGAAAGTGAGACGTTTGGCTAGATTCCTTAGGAGTTTTGATATACAAGTCCTCTTTTAGCGGAGCAAACAGCAATGCACTTTTTACATCAAACTGTCTGATTGGAAGATTTTTCTTTGCGGCCAGTTTCATTAGAAGCAGTAAGTAGGGAAATTTTCCAGTAGGAGCAAAAGTATCAACAAAATCTATTCCAGGTTCTTGCTTGAACCCTTGTATGCACAGGCAAGCCTTAATGACTTTGGGTGAGAAATTTGTGGAATCCTTTTGTTGGTTGACCCAAAAGGTGGACAACCAGCATTTGGGAGTGACAGGGGAATCTTCCCAGACATTGTGCAATTCAATGCAGTTTATTTCAAACTGCTTGGATGTACAAACCTTTTTGGGATTCAAATATTTGGCAAGATGACTGTACTTGATAGGCTTCACAGCCAGAGTTTGCTCCCTCAGGACTTGAGTTGGAGGCACAACTCCAGAAGAAGCTTAAGCAGAGGTGTCCTGGGTTACAGTGACTTTGGAAACTTCAGATGACCCGGGAGGTGGCTTGGTTTTATTGGTCTTGGTTTCTGAAGGCTCCCTTGCCTCATTTGTGGATTGGAAGACAGGATTGAGGGGAATCAATTTTTCCTCAGCAAAACATTCATTGGCGGAGGAAACATCACTATATTTGGACAAGGAGTTGATAAATTGAACATGTTTGGTGTCAACAATAGCACCGGTCAAAGTCAGAATCTGATAGGATTGAAGGTTGTGATTTTATCCAATTAGATGACCAATTTTTCCAGGAGGGAGACGTTTAGAGCCAGAGGTTTTTGGAAGGATGAGATAGGATACAGAGGTACCCAAGGGATGGAAGTAGGGCAGGGAAATTTTTTGATTCTTGAATGCTTCATATGGAGACATCTTACTCCTATGTGTAGGGATTTGATTAAGGGCCAAAGCGTTTGCCACAGCTACCTCATGCTGGAGGTTTATGGGAAGGTTGTATTCCTTCAGGGTGGCGCGGATGGATTCAAGAATTGTACAATTGAAACTTTCAGCCAGGCCATTTTGTTGAGGGGTGTAAGGGTTAGAATACCGCTGATGTATGAGGTTTTCTTTGCAGAATGTTGACAGTCTGGAGTTGAAAAACTCAGTTCCTTGATCAGAGTGAAGAATTGAGGGATAGTATCCCAGTCTCTCAGCTTCCATGTTGATTGCCTCTATAAGGGTCTCGGGTATTAGGTCCTTGTAAGCTATTTGAATGGAGGAAAGTTATCTTGAGTGCGCTTCAACAACAGTCAGCAGGTACTTGTGACCATTTCTTGAGGTTGGGAGAGGTCCAATAGTGTCAAGATGTAACTACTGGAATATACAGTTGGCCGAGTAGATTGCACAAGACTCACAGTTGGAGGTCTTCTCAATGGGGAGACTCAACTTATTGCAAATGCGGTGATAGCTGACATGTCCGAGGGACTTATGAAGTTTTTTGGCATAGGAGAGGTGTCACGTTGCAGATGATGAGGGAAGAAATCTCAGACAGGGAATGTGATTGTGATAAAATCCTTTCATTGCAAGCTCTCCACTCTTAGACAAGGAGAAACAGTTTGGTTGAAATTAAACCAAATAGCTGTCAAGGAGGAGTGTTCTTAATGACAACAAGTTGATTGTCAGGTTGGGAACAAGCAGGGCATCTTTTAGTCTGACCTCACCGTATTTGTTTGTGAGTACAGCTTCTCCTACTACCTTTGCTTTGAGCTGATTTTTGCCACAGCTTGTGCTGATCATTCCTTTATCTGAAGTTTCAAGTTGGAAAAAAAGATTGGGATCAGTGATCATGTGGTTTGAGGAGCCAGAATCAAGAACAAATTTCAGGGATCCAGGACAGTGAGACCGGGAGAGACAGCTGACATAGGTCACGGATTCCTGTTGACTGGGATTCTTGGGTTGGAGATGGGGGTACAACATCCAGCACTTGTGTTTGGGATGGTTGGAAAGGGTTTTATGCTTCTTGGGCTTTCATTCGCCAGATGCATTGGTGAACAGAGAGGCCATTTTTTGAGATCCTGAGGCGGCTGCATTTTTCATTCTTTGTTCATTCATTTGAATCCTCAGGTGGTCCAAAACAGAATCAGGATTAATTTTGGATTGAACATTGGAGTGGGTAATTTGTTGTTTGATGTTTTTCAGTGATTCTGGCAGCTTGTCTAGGATCATGTAGGTAAAAATATTCACAGGAAGAGCAATACCAATCTCATGCAGCTTGTTGACACCAGTCTTTACATCAATAATCAAGGACTGTATGTTGTTTTTGTCAAAGCAGATTGAGGAGAAGTGACTGTACACTCAAGCTTGATTGGAGGGTTGTGACTAAACAAAGTGTTTGTGAAGAGCCTTCCAGATTTCCTTAGCGCTTTCTTCATTTTGAGCAGTGATAAGGTTTGTGTGAACGGAGGAGGAGAGATTTCAGATAAGAATCAGGGCCAGGATGAAGTTGTCAGTGGGTGAGAGATTTTTGGAGTCAGATCCAATGATGTCCTTGAGCTGAGCCAGATTGAGTAGGGAGTTGATCCTGGTTTTCCAGATGGTAAAGTTATCCTCAGTGAGAACAGGAATGGCTTCAATAGTGGTTCTGAGAATGGTTGGATTTATGTTGTCCATGGTTGGAAATTGGGTCTGGTTGTTGTAGGAAATACATTTGACAAAATTGATAGCCCCTTTTTGACTTTTGATTGTGAAGAAATTTGGCTCAAATTCCTTATTATGAATGATATTAACAACCAGGCTGGAGGAGGAAACACGTCAACACAAGAAGACATAAAAAAAACACAAGAAATGAGAATGAAAAAGAAAGGCAGCATCCTACCCCGGACAGCAAAGGACTTGATATAGTAGGACCGGATTACTAAGCCAGGAGAACCAGTAAACAGGGAGATGGCAACTAAACAGCAAGAACTTGAGCAGAGAAAACAGAAAAATGAGTTGGAGTGATACTTTTCTCACCAAATGAAGAACAGCTAACAGATGGAGAGGATTCTTGACAATGTCAAGGAAGGGAAGAAGGGTTCTGAGTGAAAGAGTTGAAGAGCCCTTGATACAAGAGCCAAGAGATCTTGAGGTGTCAAAGACACAAGAGAAGACTTTTAAGGTTTCCAGAGGTTCTGAGTTGGAGCAGGAGTTGAACAAGAATGACAGAAGACAAGGGGAGAAGAAGGGGAACAACCAGAAGACATGAGACGCAGAAATAAAGCAAGAGAAGAAATGGAGTATTCACAGTGGCACAACAAAGCAGCTTTGAGTCAGTCAGGAATTGAGGCATGAGTCAGACATAGAATTTCAACAGTTATCACATTTTAAACATCATTATGTTGAGTGTTTTGAGTTAACATTGTTATATTGAGTGTTTTGAATAAGATTAAATGGTAAATCAGTTCAACTTGTGTTTGGCTGATTCCATCACAAGCTTAACTTATGTTAAGCTTGGGATGGGATCAACTTAAAACCAGGTGAACTTGTTTTTTTTGGTGTTTTTACTTTAGGGCTTGTCAAAAGACTTGTATTTTTTGAGCACTTTTACTTTAGGGCTTGTCAAAAGACTTGAATTTTTTGGGCAATTTTACTTTAGGGCTGGTCAAAAGTTTTCTCTAATTTTTTGGCCCTTTAACTTTAGGGCTAGTCAAGTTGAAATGACTTCAGGGCTTGTCAAGTTAGTGGTATTTTATTGGTGTTTTTACTTTAGGGCTTGTCAAGTTACTTGTCTTTTTTTGGTTTTTTTACTTTGGGGCTAGTCCAGTTACTTGTGATTTTTTGGGTCTTTTTAATTTAGGGCTAGTCCATTGGATAGTACCACTTTTTTTGATTTTGATTTATTTATTTATTTTTTTGTTTTTTTTTTTAACCAAAAAATGAACATTCTTTGATTTTTTGGTTTATTTCTGTTTTTCTTGAAGGTTTATTTAGTTTATGGGTTGTGTTAGTACCTTTTCATTCCTTTTCCTTTTTTTTTTCTTTTTTGCTCACTGCGGTCCAGTGCTTTGTGGAATGCCACAACACTAAATTTGAGCCTTGTACAACTCCAGAAGGCTCAAATGTATTTGTGTGGAAGTCCACACAGCAGCGGACCAGGTTGGGTGTGCCACACAACTCGGTGAGCCATGGGGGGCTGTAAACAGCCCAAATGAAACTGTGTGGCGTGCCACGTGGCCCATACCAAACTGTTTGCAGGGCTCAATGAGCCGTTAATTTAACATGACCCATTATAAATTATATATAATCAATTATATATAATAAATTATATATAATCAATTATATATAATAAATTATACATAATCAATTATATATGTTAAATTATATATAATCAATTATATATAATCAATTATATATAATCAATTATATATAATCAATTATATATAATAAATTATATATAATCAATTATATATAATAAATTATACATAATCAATTATATATAATAAATTATATATAATCAATTATATATAATCAATTATATATAATAAATTATATATAATCAATTATATATAATAAATTATATATAATAAATAATAAATAATAAATATAATAAATGATAAATAATAAATAATAAATAATAAATAATAAATAATAAATAACACATAATACATAATACATAATAAATAATAAATAATAAATAATAAATAATAAATAATAAATAATAAATAATAAATAATAAATAATAAATAATAAATAATAAATAATAAATAATAAATAATAAATAATAAATAATAAATAATAAATAATAAATAATAAATAATAAATAATAAATAATAAATAATAAATAATAAATAATAAATAATAAATAATAAATAATAAATAATAAATAATAAATAATAAATAATAAATAATAAATAATAAATAATAAATAATAAATAATAAATAATAAATAATAAATAATAAATAATGAATAATAAATAATGAATAATAAATAATAAATAATAAATAATAAATAATAAATAATAAATAATAAATAATAAATAATAAATAATAAATAATAAATAATAAATAATAAATAATAAATAATAAATAATAAATAATAAATAATAAATAATAAATAATAAATAATAAATAATAAATAATAAATAATAAATAATATATAATATATAATAAATAATAAATAATAAATAATAAATAATAAATAATAAATAATAAATAATAAATAATAAATAATTAATAATAAATAATAAATAATAAATAATAAATAATAAATAATAAATAATAAATAATAAATAATAAATAATAAATAATAAATCATAAATAATAAATCATAAATAATAAATCATAAATCATAAATAATAAATCATAAATAATAAATAATAAATAATAAATAATAAATAATAAATAATAAATAATAAATAATAAGAAATAAATAATAAAAAATAAAAAATAAATAATAAATAATAAATAATAAATAATAAATAATAAATAATAAATAATAAATGATAAATAATAAATAATAAATAATAAATAATAAATAATAAATAATAAATAATAAATAATAAATAATAAATAATAAATAATAAATAATAAATAATAAATAATAAATAATATATAATAAATAATAAATAATAAATAATAAATAATAAATAATAAATAATAAATAATAAATAATAAATAATAAATAATAAATAATAAATAATAAATAATAAATAATAAATAATAAATAATAAATAATAAATAATAAATAATAAATAAAAAATAAAAAATAATAAATAATAAATAAAAAATAATAAATAATAAATAATAAATAATAAATAATAAATAATAAATAATAAATAATAAATAATAAATAATAAATAATAAATAATAAATAATAAATAATAAATAATAAATAATAAATAATAAATAATAAATAATAAATAATAAATAATAAATAAGAAATAATAAATAATAAATAATAAATAATAAATAATAAATAATAAATAATAAATAATAAATAATAAATAATAAATAATAAATAATAAATAATAAATAATAAATAATAAATAATAAATAATAAATAATAAATAATAAATAATAAATAATAAATAATAAATAATAAATAATAAATAATAAATAATAAATAATAAATAATCAATAATAAATAATAAATAATAAATAATAAATAATAAATAATAAATAATAAATAATAAATAATAAATAATAAATAATAAATAATAAATAATAAATAATAAATAATAAATAATAAATAATAAATAATAAATAATAAATAATAAATAATAAATAATAAATACTAAATACTGAATAATAAATAATAAATAATAAATAATAAATAATAAATAATAAATAATAAATAATAAATAATAAATAATAAATAATAAATAATAAATAATAAATAATAAATAATAAATAATAAATAATAAATAATAAATAATAAATAATAAATAATAAATAATAAATAATAAATAATAAATAATAAATAATAAATAATAAATAATAAATAATAAATAATAAATAATAAATAATAAATAATAAATAATAAATAATAAATAATAAATAATAAATAATAAATAATAAATAATAAATAATAAATAATAAATAATACATAATAAATAATACATAATAAATAATAAATAATAAATAATAAATAATAAATAATAAATAATAAATAATAAATAATAAATAATAAATAATAAATAATAAATAATAAATAATAAATAATAAATAATAAATAATAAATAATAAATAATAAATAATAAATAATAAATAATAAATAATAAATAATAAATAATAAATAATAAATAATAAATAATAAATAATAAATAATAAATAATAAATAATAAATAATAAATAATAAATAATAAATAATAAATAATAAATAATAAATAATAAATAATAAATAATAAATAATAAATAATAAATAATAAATAATAAATAATAAATAATAAATAATAAATAATAAATAATAAATAATAAATAATAAATAATAAATAATAAATAATAAATAATAAATAATAAATAATAAATAATAAATAATAAATAATAAATAATAAATAATAAATAATAAATAATAAATAATAAATAATAAATAATAAATAATAAATAATAAATAATAAATAATAAATAATAAATAATAAATAATAAATAATAAATAATAAATAATAAATAATAAATAATAAATAATAAATAATAAATAATAAATAATAAATAATAAATAATAAATAATAAATAATAAATAATAAATAATAAATAATAAATAATAAATAATAAATAATAAATAATAAATAATAAATAATAAATAATAAATAATAAATAATAAATAATAAATAATAAATAATAAATAATAAATAATAAATAATAAATAATAAATAATAAATAATAAATAATAAATAATAAATAATAAATAATAAATAATAAATAATAAATAATAAATAATAAATAATAAATAATAAATAATAAATAATAAATAATAAATAATAAATAATAAATAATAAATAATAAATAATAAATAATAAATAATAAATAATAAATAATAAATAATAAATAATAAATAATAAATAATAAATAATAAATAATAAATAATAAATAATAAATAATAAATAATAAATAATAAATAATAAATAATAAATAATAAATAATAAATAATAAATAATAAATAATAAATAATAAATAATAAATAATAAATAATAAATAATAAATAATAAATAATAAATAATAAATAATAAATAATAAATAATAAATAATAAATAATAAATAATAAATAATAAATAATAAATAATAAATAATAAATAATAAATAATAAATAATAAATAATAAATAATAAATAATAAATAATAAATAATAAATAATAAATAATAAATAATAAATAATAAATAATAAATAATAAATAATAAATAATAAATAATAAATAATAAATAATAAATAATAAATAATAAATAATAAATAATAAATAATAAATAATAAATAATAAATAATAAATAATAAATAATAAATAATAAATAATAAATAATAAATAATAAATAATAAATAATAAATAATAAATAATAAATAATAAATAATAAATAATAAATAATAAATAATAAATAATAAATAATAAATAATAAATAATAAATAATAAATAATAAATAATAAATAATAAATAATAAATAATAAATAATAAATAATAAATAATAAATAATAAATAATAAATAATAAATAATAAATAATAAATAATAAATAATAAATAATAAATAATAAATAATAAATAATAAATAATAAATAATAAATAATAAATAATAAATAATAAATAATAAATAATAAATAATATATAATATATAATAAATAATAAATAATAAATAATAAATAATAAATAATAAATAATAAATAATAAATAATAAATAATAAATAATAAATAATAAATAATAAATCATAAATAATAAATAATAAATTCTAGAGGGCACAGTTTTCAATCAAATTAAATTGGTTCAGGCTGCGCTTCACAACTCTTGAATAAAGATTGGAATATTTCTTCCTACTAAACTGTTACCATTGGGATACAAGGTTTCTTTACAAGAAATCAAACTTTTTGGGGATCAATTAGAGAGGTTCAAGCAGAACCATGATGTGGAAGTGTGCACCAAGTCATACTCAATGACTATGGGTTTTCCCTGTTCCCACCAAACAGGTGACCTACTAGCTTCAAGAGGCTCCATGGTGCCTGAAGATTTTCATCCTCAGTGGAGTTTAGATTATGACCCTTGAAGTTCTAGTTCTGCAAGTTGGTTTAAGTTGGATTGTTCAAATCACTTTGTGATTAATGCTTTTTGATTAATGCTTTTTGATAAATACTTTTTGAATGATGATTCCTACTTGACTAAAATGATGATTCCTACTCGACTAATATTTGATCCTTTTGAATTTTCAAAGGTTGATGTTGATGAAATACTCAAAAATTCTCAGTTACATGAGAAGATCAATGCAATGGTCTTGTATCATCCGGATAAAGATTATTGCGGGATGTTGAAGCACTTGATGAAGGAGACAACCAATTATCAATCAAAGGCAGGAATTGAACCTAAAGTCTTAAAATCAAGCAGAGGCCATTCATAATTGACAGATACCCAGCAAGATACTTCTCAATTTGAACAAATTGGAAAGGAAATCAAGAAGGCAAAGAGAAGTAGAAGGGCACCAAAGAAGAAAAGATTAATGATTTTAAGTCTTTTCTTTTTTGAAAGGTTCATTTTTTTTTTCATGAACTGATTGAGAAATTTTTATAGTCCAAGTGGGGCTCTTCATTGGAATTTCATAGTTCAGTGGAAGAGACTGAAATTTTATTGGGTTCAGTGCCATTGGAATCCAATTTCTTTTCAAAGGATGAAGGAGATGCAATGGTGGAGTCCAACAGAATCTCATCCTTTTTGAGTGGTGATTCCTTTAATGAGATTAGAATTTTGGCTGAGTAATTTTTGATTTTAGGAATTAAATTAACTCAATAAAATACCTGAGAAATTACATAAGTTCTTGGGTGAGATTTGGGACCCAGTTGGTGATTGAAATTGTGGTTTTATATTAATTTCTAAATCACTTGGGTACAATGAGGATGGATTGTTTAAATTTTGGAAAGAAATTCTTGAAAAATTGAGGAAAAATAAGGGTTTCTATTATAAAATGCTTGGAAGCACTAAAGATGTTGAAAATATAGAACAAAGACTTGATGTCAATGACATAAATGAAAATATTCCCTCTTTGAAATGGCTTTCAAAGATTGAGATGGGTCAAATAATAGCTGATACTTATGGAAGACCAATATTTTTAATTTCATTGCAATCATGTTGTTTTCTTACTCCTATGAAAATGGGTGTAAAAGAACAATCAGATCCTACATTGATTTGCTTTTTTAACAATAACCATTGGATGCACCTTGTACTTAAGGGAGATGTAATTCCAATCCTGCCCATAGTTTCCAAACTGTGTTTCATGATTTCTAAAGAAGCAGCTTGTTGGGTTGATCCCCTCAAAGATAAACTTGAGTTGAATTCTAAATTATAGATTAATCTCATCATTTGGGTTGGGTCTAACATGCTTACGTTGTAATTCTATTAATATAAAGGATTATCACATTTTTAACATCATTATGTTGAGTGTTTTGAGTTAAAATGATTATGATTTGTGTTTTGAATGAGATTTTCATGGTAATTCATTTCAACTTGTGTTGGGCTGATCCCATCACAAGCTTAACTTGTGTTGGGTTGATACCATCACAAGATTAACTTGTGTTGGGCCAATCCCATCACAAGCTTAACGTTTGTTGGGCTGATCCCATCACAAGCTTAACTTGTGTTAAGCTTGTGATGGGTTTCAGCTTAACACAAGTTGAACTTTTTTTTGGTGTTTTTAATTTAGGGCTGGTCAAAAGACTTAAATTTTTCTTTGCACTTTTAATTTAGGGCTGGTCAAAAAACTTCTTGTATTTGTTGCCTGGTCAAAAGACTGGCATTTCTTTGGCAATTTTACTTTATGGCTGGTCAAAAGACTTCTTGCATTTTTTGGCCCTTTTAATTTACATCTAGTCAAGTTGAACTTGAATTTTTTACTTGAATCTGAAGACAACAGGTTGGTTTTCTTCAGTGTTTATTTTTTTTATTTTAGTTTTATCTATTTATTTTTGCTTATTTTTATTTTATTTTGTTTTTTTTGTTTTTTTTTATCTCTTGGTTGATTTCTTTTTTTTTGTATTTTTATTTAGTTTATTTTGGCTTATTTTATACCCTTTATTGTTTTTTATTTTTATTTTATTTTTTTCCCCACCAGAGTTGTAGCCGTGTGGCACGTTGTGGTGCCCCATCCTGGACACCCTGGCCAGTGCGCAGATTTCAATTTTTTACAATTTTTCCTTATCATCATTCATAGGTATCATTATCAAAAAAAAAAAATCATCCACTCCCCATCCTCACCGCCTCCATCCCCTCCATTGATCATCAACCTCCAATCCATCTCCAACATCTTCCTCACACCTTCTCTCCCTTGGACCCATCCCAATTCTCCACCATTGTCCGCTTCAACGATCTAGATTCTGGAATCCATCAAATCAATTCACTCTGGTCTTCCAATCCGTCGCCCTGCTCGGCCTAGACCTTGGTCAACCCTTACTAACACCCCCCACGCTCCTATCACTCCATCTACTCAATTCACCCATCCTTGGCCCTTTGTTCTGTCACCTGGTCTCCCCCCATTGACCCTTGTCTCATTCGATCTACCTCAGTCATACGACCCCAAAGGATTGTTTTAGTCGCTACTTGGAAGCTGCCTTGGATCTCTTCCACCTCTACCAAGCTCTCTACTCCCAGCCCTTGATCTCCAACTTGTCAAATCATCAAAACCGGCGTTGTCAACGTCTTAAGTGGCCGTCCATCAATCCTGTCCACCTCTAGCTCACCGGTCTCCCGCGCGGCTTGTCCGTTGCCTGCGCGGGTCTCTTACGTTGACGGTGCCCGTCAGACACCTGCCAGCGGTCATCCGCGGCCTCGGCAGTTTCCTGGGCCCATCAGGATGCCTGCGGGCGTCCCTCTTTGGTTTTTTTTTCTCGGAGTGCTTGTTTGTTTCTTTTTTTTTCTTTTGTTTTCTCATGACACTGATCCTTAATAAATAAAAAAAAAAATTCCGCTCTATTTGTAAATGTCTCTTTTAAATAGTCTACAGGCATCTGGTCTATAGTAGGAGGGGCTCTCCCCTGCTTTTTCTGCATGAGATATCATCATAGAAATTCATCCAAGGGGATTGTGTGCTTGTGCCCCCCCATTATTGTAAAATTGAATCCTGATCCTTATCCTGGGTATATCTCTGATTGCCCCCTGATCCATTCTTGACCCTTAGTCTTTGCCCCTCTGTGGCCTGATCTTTATCACCAACCAATAGCCTTGCTGGTTGAAGAAAAATTCTGTCTGTTGGAATTTTTGAGTGTGCTATACCACTCCTTGATCCCTTTCTCTGACCATACTGGACCTGATCCTTGATCATCTTTCTGGAGCCAGTCACAATTTATTGAAGAGGTCTTATTAAGCTTAAGACCTGGAGTGTTATACCTCCCCTTATCTTATTTGGAGTTACATTCTGCCAGCCTACTCTTGAGTCCCTTGAGAAGTGTTGAGGTTATCCTTGCTTTAAATCAGTTACTGTTTGCTTTTAGAGCTTCTTAACATCGTGCTTTTTCTTGTACAGACACCCTCAGTTATCTGGTACCCTTCAAGCGCTTGATTGCAGAGAGTTGGGCAGGTTCATTGAGAACCTGGAGGTTGCTTGGGTTTGAGTTGATCATCCCCAATCTTCTGCTGACAACCAGAGTTATTAGCTTGTGGGCGTTGTTTACATACAACAGCTTTTGTTCTTTGAACTCTAAGCAGACTTTAACTTCTTTTGTTCAAGTTTTTCCCTGCATAATCTTGTCTCAGATAGTGCTGTTCCATCGCTACCAAACTATTATCATCTTTATCCTCTACTCCTTGATTCCTCACTACCAGGTTCTGGACCTTGATCTTGGTTACATCTAAATATTTTTTGTAACACTCAGGAGGGCAGCCTAAACAGCACCTCTCCCCTCCACAGAACTGCCACAGCCTAGCACTGTTTGGAGTCTTACAACGTCTACATGACTACATTCAAGCCGTGTAGAGACCCACATGGCTCAAATGTAGTCAGGCTGGCCATGTGGCACGGCAACACAATTACATTTGAGCTGTGTGGGGCTCCACACGTCTCAAAGGTAGTTGTGCGGCCACCACACAGTGGCCTGGTACCGTGTGGAGTACAGCCCAGCCACACTCAAATTGTGTGGGGTCTGCATGGCTCAGGTGTAGCCATGTGGCTGTGAATTTAACATCACCCCCTAATTTAATAGTTAAAGGCACTAAGACGTTGTCAGGATTGAATTTATCTTGAACAGGTAATCCAACAGGGTCTTGGTGCATCCAAATAAGGTATTCTCCAGTCAAATCAATTTTCTCAGGACTTCCAGAAATGTCTGGTAACTTTTGATGTAAAGGATAAATTTCAGGGGAAGTTGCTTCTGGGATAGAAGCGCTCAATGATAGTATAAGGAACAGATTTTATTGTTCAATAATATTCATTAATATTATTTCAATGAAATGATTTTTTAAAAGATTTTTACTTAGGTTTATATTTTAAAAATTAATTTATCCATTATTTTTTGCAAGCTTTGTGTTTTCTCAATTGAGCTTGAACGTTAATGCGCCTCTCTAGATCTTCTTGTTCAAGGAGTTTATCAAATTTTTTACAGTGAAGAGAGATTTAAAGTTTTTCAGCTGGTGTTAAAGCTTCCCAACCTATTGTTTTATAGTTTTCAATATATTCATCTTTTCTTATTTTTAATGGTTTTTGAATAATATAATATTAATTCTGCATGTATTTTCAAGTCCACTGCAAAGGAATCAATAATTAATGAAGGTTGATATGTCAGATAGATCATATCTTTCAATTATTTTATGTGAAATATCTGGTCCAAATTATTGAATATAAATGGAATATTTTCCCGTTTAGACCCCCAATTGTCAGCCTCCTGGATGCCAAGACCCTTTCTATTTTTTAGCTACCAGAGGTCATAGAATAAATAATAAATATATTATTCAATAAATGCAGCAAAAATCCATAAAATAGGGTGTATCAAAGTTAAGCAAACCTGCTATTTTTTAATTGTGGGTTTCAAACCAAATCCTCCATTTCAAACCCTCCATTAAATATCAAACAAACCCACTTATTTCAGATCAGAAGTGTCAAAGTTAACATGAAATAAGTTGATTTCTTCAATTAAAGTATATAAAGGCCTTCATCAGCTCAACCAAGTGTCATTCCACATCATCACCCCTGGTTTCATCCTCCAACCTCCTTGGAAAAAATTCTACCTCCATCCTCATCCAGAGATTTGATTCATTGCTCTCATCACTTCATCAATCTCATCTCTTCCGCTTCATCACTCTCATCCCTGCATCACTTCATCACTCTCACCTTGCTTCATCAATTTCATCACTTTATTTCTTTCATCACATCCATCCTCTCATTTCTTCATTTCTTCATCCCTTCATCAATTCATCCCCCCTTCCACCGCATCCTAACTCTCATCCCTTCATCACTTCATTGCTTCATCCCTTGTTTCATCACATTGCTTCATCACTTGAAGGCTTCATCCCTTCATCCCTCTTACTCCTTTTGGATGGCCCCTCAGCAAACCTCCCCCCGCCAGTCCACTCAACCAAAGCAAACATCCCCCAGGAACTCAACATTCAACAATACCCCCTCATTGGCTTCCAAAGGCTCAAGTCAGCTCAAGAGAGCTGATAACATCATCCTTGTAAAATGGCTCAAAATTCCCTCCAACTATGACACTTTCTTTGGATTGGACAATGAAACACAAGTTTTCTAACCTCCATCCTCTAATTTTCATGTTTATCTCCTGATGTTCAATGAAATAACAAATAAAACCAAGGTAGGCTTGCTGTTTCATCCAAACAGATGAGGAAGCAATTCAAAAACTATCAATCCAAACATTTCCCCTTTAACCAATGCTGACAAGCCCCATTCTGTCCCTGTCACTTTATGTTTCACAATTCATCTCCTCCCATCCACATACTACATTTTGGCTGAGGATCAAGAAGGGATTAAATTCATGGTAAAAAATTTTGAGGGTTGAAAGCCCTTTTCTTTCCCATCTCTGGATGTTTTTCCAATCATCTCCTCCCATCTTTTTCCCTCCCAACTGTATACTTTTATTGGGGTGAGGATCAATATCGGATTCAATTTTCTGCATATAATTTTGAGGGATGCAATCCCTATTCTTTCCATGTCTCTGTATGTTTTTCAAATAATCTCCCCCCATCTTGTTCCCTCCCAGCGGTATACTTTGATTGGGGTGAGGATCAATAAGGGAGTCACTTTTCTGTATAATATTATGAGTGATGCAAGCCCTATTCTTTCCACATCTCTGTATGTTTGTTGAATCATATCCTCCCATCTTGTTCCCTCCCAGGAAAATTCTCCCCTTGGGGTGAGGATGATGAAGGGATTCTTCTTTGCAAAACATTTTGAGGGCCATGGCAGCTTGAAAATCCAAAATTTAGTTGCATACAATGGGATTTGAACCCATGACCTCAACATTGGTTAGTGACACTTGAACCACCAAGCTAAGTATGCCATTGCCAGATGGGCCAATGTACCTGTCCCCCCTGGCACTCAGATCTGTACAACAAAGGCCACAGCCCACAATCAATCTATGGATTGCTGGCGGCAGCAGAGGAGGAGAAGGTGGTGGAGGCTGCCACCCAAGATTTACTGTCAGTGGCAGCAGAGGAGGAGGAGGAGGGGGCTGCCTGCAATCAATTGTGGGTGGCGGCAGAGGAGAAGCTGGAGGAGGCTTCCAGCAATAAATCAATCCATTTCTGGCGGCGGCAGAGGAGAAGCTGGAGGAGGCTTCCGGAAATAAATCAATCCATTTCTGGCGGCGGCAGAGGATGAGGAGGCCACAATTGATTGCAGGAGGTGGGACAGGAGCAGGAGGAGGCCACAATTACAATTGATTGATTTCCGGTAGTGGCCTCCTCTTCCTCCTCCTATGCCACCGCCCGCAATCAATTGATCACTCAATCAATTGCCAGTGGCATCAGAGGAGGAGGAAAAGGAGGCCGCCACCCGTTATTGATTGATTGATTGATTGCTGGTGGAGGAGGAGCTTAACAAGGCCTCCAGCAATCAATCAATTTATTTCTGGCAGCTGCAGAGGACAAGAATGCTGCCAGGAGAGGAGCAGGAGGAGAATTCTGCAATTGAAATCAATCAATTACTGGCAGCGCAAGAGGAGGAGGAAAAGGAGGCCACCGCCTGTGATTGATTGATCAATAGCCGGTGGAGGAGGAGCTGGAGGAGGCCCCTGGAGGTCAATCAATTGATTTCTGGTGGAGGCAGAGGACAAGCAGGAGGAGGAAGCCGCCCAAATCTTTTTGGAACATGATTTTGACGTATTTATTGATTGACTGGGTATTGGAATGCAAGATTGCAGGATTGAGGTTTCCCTGTAAGGCAATTTGAGATGCTGGAGAACCAAGGGATTTGATGGCCACAGAAGGTGGTTTGGCTTGGAGGTGGGAGGATGATGAGAGGGAAACTCAGGTTCGGTGACTGTTTTCCTGTTAACATATGGGAAAAGTTACTTGCTTTGCAGAATTTGGGAACTTACCTGGCGGATTGAGCAAGGAGGTGTGGGGGGACCTAAAGTTTGAATGATCAAAGGATCAGCAACCAATGAGGGGCAGGAAAAGGAGGAGGATGAGGAGGAGGGGGGGCTTACCAGGGGTTCCAAAAAAAGGAGGAGGGGAGGTGGTGGGTGAGGTGGTGGTGGTGGTTGAGTTGAAGGTGATGGGTGTTTGGTGAGGAGGAGGAAGGAGTGGACCAGTGGTTTAAAGTTCAGTCAGCTTTTTTGTGTTTTCAACTTTCTGCCAGGAAGTTTGATTGGAAATTTTTAGAAATATTGTGATGTCATGTGGGGTGATGAGATGACAATAATATTTTTGTGAAGCAATGGAGATGAGAAGAAATAGAAATGTGAAGCAATGGAGACGTGAAGCAATGGAGATGAGATGTGTGTGATGCAATTGAGATGGGATTGGTATGTATTTGCTGAGGTGGAGGTTTGGATGGGTGTTTTGCATGGGATGGATGGTGGATTGATGATGGTGCATAATGGCAGGTTTGATCTTTCAAATCCGCCATTTTCATGAAACCCTCCATTTTGAAATACACCAGTTAAGGGGTATGTGTATTTCAGAAACCCAGAATTAAAAATGGCAGGTTTGGTCAAAAAAAGTGGCAAGTTTCTAATGGTAGTTTTTCTAAATTTGATACGCCCTAATATTTGAATAAAGCAATTGCAAGTTTGAATGGTTTGTTTATGATTCAATATTATTAATCAACATTAATAAATTTATTCTTAAATAAATAAAAAGAGGGGCCACAATAATATTGGGGATCTTTAACACCTCTTCTTCAGGGAATCGACTTTGAAAAAATGTAGGCCTGGCTACTTTGGAACCTTTAATTTATATTCTTAAAGGAGATATTGCCCAAAGATAATATATATATAATATATGATGGAGTTGCAGGGATTTTTACCCAATCTGCAACAACACAAAAAGGATAATAAACTCACTTGTATGTTATTTAATCCTATGGGTACCTGTTTGGAACATGTACTGATGGGTTAAACCTGTATCTGGGGTAAAAAGGTTTCTCAGCCGTTTAAATTCATAAAAATTGCTTTAGGACGGATAATATTGATCAAACTAAAGCCATAAATCACTTAATTATCTCTTAGAAGTACTTGATCACTTTGGCATGGCGTCTGGATGTATATTTAACTGGGTATGGGGTATCAATAACCTCAAAAGAGCTCTTTATTTATAGCTTTTTGGGTCCCAATTCTGTCCTTCTGAGGGCTACAGGGGCTCAAAGAGATGGGTGCTAAGGCTAGCAGGGTAACCCTTAGTAGCCTATAATGTGTTCTTGGGGCTATAACAGGGGTAGTATCAAATTCTACAGGATATGAGAATTATTCTATTTTTTGATTGATGTTTTGGAATTTGAATAACACCTATTTATCCGCATGATCATTATCCCATTAATTATCCTTAGTAAATATTCCCTTCACCATGAAAAAAAGGCTGCACCTGCCGGCAGGTGTAGCACCTGAAACTTGTTTTGACTTGGTTTTGACTCTGAGAAAACTCTGTTTCTAACTTGAGTTGGAACCTGAGAAAAGTTGTTTTTATCAGTTCTTGAGGATTCCAAGTAATTCTAGTGCATGCATGGAATACAGCAGATTTGGAATTATGGGGAAATTCAATTTTATGTAAAGTGATAGAGGAGTGAAGCAGTGCGGTTTCACACCTGACACATAAAAGTTACTACCTGGGTTGGATAAGTCAAGATTTTGATGCTTTTTTTCTTTCTATTTCCTATTAGATCATTACAAGAGGTTTGAGGGTCATTTTTTTTTGTTACTTTGTGGTTGAAAAAAATTGTATTTTTTGAACGGATTAAATTCAGTTTTTAATATCTTCTTTTTCTTCTTGCAAAATGTAATAAATCTCAATTTGATGTAGGAAATTGAAATATCAATCTAAATTTTAACTGAAGATTCAAAAATCTACTCAGACATGTTGGAAATATTGTACCACATAGATATTGAGTTCAGTTATACATTTCAAATAAATCAATTTGAAATTGAAATAATTGAGGAGTTTCACATTTTATTTTACAAAATGAATGAATTTACAAAAAGAAAACCATTTCATTGAATGATTTTATTTCTCTAATATCTTTTTGCAGGAACTTTGTTTTTAATATTTCTTATAATATTGGAAGCTCAAAAGAATTAATCTAGTGGTATTGATTTGTTTTATTTAGCAGGAATTAATTAATGAATAAAAATGTTCTAAAATTTAGAGCTTTTGATATTGTTTTCTGGGTGACAACAGAGGAAATATAGAATTACTTGGAATTAAATTTATTCAAACCAATGTGGGGTTTCAAGTGATTTTGCTAATCTTTCTAGTTTATCATCTACTGGCTTCATCTCCAAAACCAATTTCTCTGTTCAATTTAATTTGGCAAGAAATAGAGGGCAGTAACAATTAGAAGGGAGGCATTCACATGGTTTCATCTGATAATTTGGGACTATTTCATCATAAGTTCTTCCATATTCTACTTTTTTTTAGCTTGAAGTTCACCTTTCATCTCAGATAAATAGTTGAGAGTGTTTTTATCAAGATTATGAAGAAATTGTGAATAAATTTTGCTTCTCCAATACACTTGCACAGAGTGATATTTCCCCTCATTTTCTTCTTCTGTATCTGAGCAGCATTCCTTACTAGGCAGAAGGCATTTTGCCAAATCCTTTCCCATATGGCGCTCTGCAGTGGCCAAGCGGTTTCTGTATATCTTGCAGATTCAAGACCAAAATTTTAGCTAAGAGGATTTAGAAAATGGAGAGAAATCTTAAGCTTACTCTGTGTTTAACTCTAGACCTAGGCTTCTTGTTACGTGTCCTAGGCTTCATGTAATTATCCTTCTGCCCACGTAGCCAACGTTCCAGTAGGCCAAAGAGTATGTCCTTCTTGCAAAACTCAATATCAAGTGGATAATTTGTAAATGCATCATTGTCCTTAGCATTTAACCAATGTTTTATTATCACTTTTGACAATATTTGGTCCCACTTTGTTGAATTATGATGGTCCCATTGGAAAGTTGGAACATGTATGCCATAGATTTCTAATTCTTTATGGCATTGCTCTTTGAACTTTCCAGGAATGCTCTTCTTCCCTCCATAGAGGTTTTTATTGGTTGTTTCCATGTTGAAAAAGTTGTTGTTTGGGTCAATTGTATTGATTCTTTTTGAGTTTAAAACTTGTACTTGATCTTCAGTGGGCGGGGGCGTAACCCTATCTCCTCAAGATTTCATTTTTAAAATAGTCTTTACATAGTCACGTAGGCATAGACTTATGGGGTCATTGGAATTTGGCAAATGTTCTGCTACTTCCTTGTTTAATGTGCAAGTTTTGATGGATTTTGAACTATGAGGAGTTCTACAATCCATGTTATAATATAGGGAAGTCTTCAACTAGCACTTGAAAAGGTTTTGGGGTTGTTTGAAGTGTAGATTTTATGTAGGGAGAGAATTTGCAGGCAATTGAATCTTAATTTATTTGCTATTGAATATGATGAATTTTGAGAGATTATAAAGGGTTCATGTACAAATTGAATATCTCAAATTGGATATGCATCTGCTCTATAATTCAATTCAAGCATGTGAGGCAAATTCTACATTGTGCAATGAAAAAAAAATATTGTCAGAAGGAAGAAATGTTTGGGAACTACAACTTGGATTTTGATAAAAATGACCATATTTTTTATTCATGGTTTGCTTTACCATTGATCTTGATTGAGATGATTATTTTTTATCATTTTAAATGATGTCAGGAATAATAATCATTCAGTTCCCTCAACAGGGGAAAAGAATTAATCCAAAAATAGATTGAGACTTATTATTAAGTTTTACAGTTGAAATAAATTTATAGATTTTACAATGAAATTCAAGAGCTTGCTGTTGCAAACCAAGTATTTCCTTGGTACATTTATTTAAAATCAAGAAGAAACCTATTATGAAAAATAGAAATTTTCTCAAATTACTGGGATGAGCACTTAAGTTGTTGCAAATTTCACCTCCATTTTTTAAATCCACGGTAAGATCAAGAGGATCAATTTTACCCAGTTTTAGTATTGAAATTGATGAAATGCTTTTATCATTTTTTACATGGGGAGTCAAATTTCAATTGTTGATTGGTATGAAAATGCTTGAAAAAAAAATGCTTCCTCTAATGCAATTGAGAGGTGCAATTTTGATCCAACTTGCAGTAAAATCTGATTGTGAATCTGTTTTGATATCTGCTACAGGTAAAGAAAATATTAAAAGTTTTCTTAATAAATGAATATTTCTGGTTTTGAATGCAAATTTACAAGGATTCATCTGAAATTTTGAGTGCTTAAATTCTCCCTAATTGAAAAGAGGGCCAAGGTAATATTCTTAAATCAAAAATAGTATGAAAACTTCATTTCTTGATCATTTACCACATTTTAAATAAAATGTTTGCAATTGAAAGTAGATAGAATTTAATTTTTGATAAAAATCATGCTCTTACTTCCTTTCATATATTTAAACCATTTCATCTTATTTGGTTAAACATGACTTTGGAAGATTAAACTGAAATCTCTTGAGACGTATCAAACCTGAATGCATAAATAAACACAAATCTTACCACCTTTCCACTGGTGTTTACCTTCATGGGTGGGTTGGAGTTCATGAGAGGACAATATTTCACAAAAAGATTTCAAGTACCTTGCAATGCAAGGAACTTGATTTTTCAACTTTTATTTTTGTTTTAAGCCAAATATGATTGAATTTATTTACAAAGAGAGCTTCTTATGAAAAATTGGTTCTTTTGTTTAAATTCATAGTGAATTTTTCAAGATTCTTTTGAGATTGAAATCAGGTGATCTCATCCAAAAATACTTTGATTTGATACCTTTGAGGTAGCAAACGCCATTCATTGGAAAAATCCATGGATTTTCATAGGATGAAATAATTCATTTTATAAGGAAACCAATGGACAATAAATCTGATTGGATTTTGCCACATATCAAAACATGAATTGGACTTGAAAATTTAAAGATTATCAAAAGGTCAGACACTCCATAGTTGACAAACTTCCATGTATTATTGATTTTTTCATGAAACAAAGATGAGGTTTTCTTTCCTCATTGCATAAAAAGGCTTTTTCTAGCATTGACTTTGAGATAAGGCACTTATTATTCTCTTTTCTTGTCAACCCTTGTGTTATAATTGAAAAGAGGTGGAATTTTCTTGAAAGATCAAGTAGAGAATCCAATAATTGTGAAAATTACTGGTAATCATTGATGAGAAACATCTAAAAGTCCATTGGAATTGAACTTCTATTGACCACCAATGGAACAGCTGTAAAAGAAATAGAAATTAATGATAAATCTGATATGATTTTTGAAGCATAAGTACTTACACCTTCCAAGGAATTCACGCCTCTCCATCCAAAGGTGCCAGACATTTGGTATTAATTGTTCTGGAATATGCAATTATAAGGCTTCCCTTTCAATTATTCTTTGAATTCTGCAAACCCAAACTCTTTCATTCTGCTCTTCATGCATCCAGATTTCACTTGGTGCCCAAATTTCAGGACATGGCTCAATTTTTTCCTTGAGTTCATGATCAATATATTGGTGTGTTTCTTCCAACCATTCTTTTTGTTTGTGGGATAATAGAACCATTTTCTTTGCTTGAGGTTTCAGGGGTATTGGGAGCAATTGGTGGATTGGATTTGTGTTTTCTGTGAGGTATGAGTTGGTTTGATAAGTTGAGTACAAATCAATTTTGGTTTTATATTTATAGGAAATGAAAAGGAAATATACTATTGCATGACTTCAAATTGAATATTGCATATATAAAAAACCTACACATAGATTGTATGGAGATCTTCATTGGTGCTTAGCATTATATGCATTAAATAGAATAATTGAAGAGTATTACATACTGTATTACTTTGATAATGATTTGACGGATTTTAAGAAATTGCTGTGGCATTTTGAAGCAGAAATGTTGAATATTATTGGATCTATGGGTTTGGAGATCATATGGAAATTGGAATGAAGTTTCCTTGGTTGATTCATTTCTTAAGAAATGAATGATTGGTTGATAAATGAATGTATTGTGAATCACTGATGTTGATAACCAAACAAAAATCACAGCTAAACTTAAAACTAGGAAAGAGAGATATTTGCATGGATTTGGATATATTTATTTATTTGATTAATATTATGTACACTCAAACCAGCCATGATATGATCCCTTGCTTTGTTTTATTTCCTTTAAGAAACCAATCATAATATTTAACAGCAGTTTTTGGAGATATCCAGTAATTTTTAAGCAGGGTGCCGTGCCTACTTGCTTTGAGTTGCATTCCATCACCTTTTTATGAGTGTTTGAGCAACACACAGCATCAATGCTTTTGGGGCAAACCAAACATGATATTTTAATATGGAAGTCCCAAAATATTGGATCAATTCAATGTTCCATTGATCGTGTTTTTAATATGCAACATAATGCAATTCTTCATTGATTTGTTGTTGACTCCCATAAAATCACAACATCAAATTAATTTGTAAACAAAAACTCAGCTATTCTTGATTTAAAGAAAAATTTTAAAGACTTTTTCACAATTGTTATGCTTTGCAGCAGATGATACAAAGAATTATGTAATGAGCAAATAATCTCATTATTTTCCAAAATTGTAGTGTTTGGTTTGAAATTAAAGGGCTACACTTAATCTTTTTTCAATTTAAAATCAGCAACTTAGTCAATAAGTTTCAAGGGCAGTATGATCATGAAGCATTCAATCATCCAAAAGAACCATGTTTCCAAGTAAAGAATTTGATTATCCCAAGATCATAAAAAAAATTGAAAACAAGAATTATCCATCCGGAAAAACTAACAGTCTAATTTCCTAAAAAGTCAACGGAATTAACTGTGGGAAGCTTGGGGTTCTGAGGTAACTTCAACTAAATTAGAAGAGGTAGTTTTTTCAACAGCCCAGACAGTATTAAAGTGGCTACTCATATCATAGTCATTAACCAGCACAATATCCTCCAGAAGGACCTCAGCCAATTTTTCATAAGAAAATCTTTCTGTAAAAATACTAATTACATTTCTCCAATTTATTTTTTTGTCTTTATCAAATCCCATATCACTCAAGGCAGTCAGAATATACACCCTTGTGTTACCAAATTAACCCCAGATTGGATCTGGAGGTAAGCCAGCCTTCAACTTTGATTCAAGTACAAGACTACCAAATTCAAGAAGCATGCCACACTTCCACTTGGGCATCACTCTTTGATTTCCAGGACATATCCATATTGCAGCAGGACCAAAAACCAACATGTGTGAAACACATGCTAGAGAATTGGTCCCCCATTGATTCTTCTTCTCAGCTGAGTCCTTAGACATGAAAGGCTTCTGATTATCTTTCCTTGAATCAAGTGTCAATTTGATCAGCCCGGTGACTAGAGAGACAATTTATTCAAAAACCGTATTCAGACCACCTCTCCCAGCATTGAGCTCAGCTTCCTGCTGGTAACTTGACTTCTTGTTTGGAGCAAAGGTTGAATCATCAATCACAGCTGCTTGAAGGTTGGAAAAGTAGCTTTGTGCTTGCATCAAAGCTTCATCAGAAGTTCCATCAATCCCTTCCATAGAGAGGAGCACGTTTCTTGAGATTTTATGGGAGACAACTTCTATGATGTCATTCAATGTGTGCTTCAACTTTGCGTAGGCCCCACGTATTGGCTCTCTTTTATAAGCCAGGATTTCAGAGAGGGGATGGATATTGTTCTGGACTGTCTTCCTAGAGCGGGATAGAGAGTTTGTATTTATGAAGGTGTTTCCAACAAAGACATCATCATCCTTTCCTAGTAAAATCTTTTCTGTTAATTCAAAAAGTGGGAATCAGCTGATTTTCACAATAGAGGAATACAGTATTTTCAAAATTTACCATCTTTGCATTGTTTCAAACAAAGTTCCAAGGACTTCAGTATTGTAGATGTCTCTGGAGGGTTTGACATGATTCTTTGACTAAGAAGGTTAAGAGTGTTTGATATTAGGAACTGGGTACTGCTTATCATTTTGGAATAGGTTGACGGGGTTGCAAGGTCCTTTATTTCTTCCCAGTATGACAACCTCAAGAGATCTTCCTTAGTTAAGCCTATAAAAATTTCTATGGATTGGAATTAAGTTAGTTGCAATGATTTTCATTGTATCAGATCATCTTTTGGCTGACCTGGTGGAAGTGAACCTGCAACTGAGGTTGGCCCTGTTGTTTGGGCCTGGTTTGTGCCTTCGCTACTAGCATCACCCCCAGGCTTCCACTGCTGATTGACTGGTTGTTGTACACTCCTTGGCCTAGCAATTCTTTGTGCCACATCCTCAGTGATGATTCCAGCATTGGAAGCGTTTCGTTTTTGAGGAATGATGGTATGGGCATTCTGTTTCAGGTATAAAATGGAAATTTGGAAGTCAATATTATGTTTGATATCCGGAAGAGCATGGAGGAGGGGAAACTGACCTGACCATCAGGGGATGTTGGGACTAGGGTTGGTGCAGGGGTGGGACTCCTGGGTGATGGTTCAATCAGAAAAACTTCTGGGGGCTCTTGTTGCACGTCACTTTTGCCGCTCAAATTGGTAATAGAATTGGAGGAGTCAGATGAAGCTTGGGAGCTTGAAGGTGGCCTGTGAAAAGATCTTCTGGCAGCTTTCCGAGCAGCTTGGGCTGCAAGCCTAGCAGATGCCCTATTTTCTGGAACAATAAATGGTTTGGAAGCCGCAACAACTGGTGGCTGCAATTTGGGATTCTCAGGTCCTTCAACAATTGCATGATGAACCGGAACTGTCAGCTCTCTGATACCAGGAACCTTGCAGTCCTTTAGCTACAGAGAGTGATAAGAATGCTGGAATGATAATAATAATTATTATTCCAATAATAAACACTTAGAAGCTCAAATAAATGATATAATAAGAGCAGTTGCAAGGTTTAATTGGTTTGGTAATAGATGGTGTTGAATATAGTATAAAAGAGGGGCCACAGTATTATACTACTGGGGATCTTTACAGACTAGCAACCTCTCTTCAAGGGGCCTCCTTAGGCAGTTTAAGAACCTTGGAATAAATATGGGTGCCTTAGAAAGGACTTATTCCACTAATGGCCGGGCTTAACAGCACAAGTGGCCTAGACAGGAAGGGAAACACTCACTCTGAGCACTTTGACCACAAAAATCCTGGAATAATTGGAAGGGTTTCAGAGCAGATGGGGTAGATTGCTTGACTAAACTTCAATGGTTGATTGGTTAATAAAGGTAAATAATACTACTACAGACTAAGTCATAAATCACTTTCTTATCTTCATATAAGCACTTGATTAACAATGACACTGTGTCTGATTGATAATAAATAATTCCTGATAACTGATAACTGATAACTGATTGGGAACAGAAGGGCAAAAAGAGCCTGTTTAAATATTCTTTTTTTTAGGTGCTTGAGAGCCTCTAGAAGGGGTACTAGCCATGGGCTGAGGCTAGGGGGGCAGTCAGGGAAAGATTGGCACGTCCTCAAGGTGCTGTTAGCCTGCTGGCCTTAGATCTGTCAAGGAACAGCTCCTTTTTAGCTGCAGGATCTGTTAATCAATAGATTAGTCATTTTGCTGATCCTGCACTGATCCTCAATTTGTACTGTAAGTACTGGTCCAAAGTGAGCAAACGTGGATGTTTATTGATTCTCCATCCTCTTCTGATCCTGTATGTAATTTTTAATAATTTTTACAACCACTCCTTATGTAGTTTTGTGGTCTTTGAAAGTTCTGATCAACTCATTTTGTGGTGAGTCTGGATCTTTATTTAAGTAATAAAAAAATACTAAAAATTGGTTAATAACTAATTTTAATTGATTTTTAAGGTTTTTGAACTATAGTCCATGCTTGTGTGGTAGCTTTACATATGTAGTGTAGATCCTACTATATTGTAGCTCCTCTGAGCGGTACCTGGATGTCAAACTGATCACGGCAGGAGGCGCGGGGATCAGTCCATTCAAATGCGCGCGGGACTGATCCGCTTCTCAGATGCGCGCGGGGGACTGTACCGCTGTGCGCGTGACTAGGTCATGGGATTACCTGCGCGGGAGTCCAGCGCTGTAGGGACGCGGGGCTGCGTGCGGGAGTTGGCCTACGCGGGAGTCCAATGCTGTAGGGACACGGGGCTGCGTGCGGGAGTTTGCGTACGCAGGAGACCAGCGCGGTAGGGACGCGGGGCTGCGTGCGGGAATTGTGACAAAACACAATTTCCCGTGTAACTCCTAAACTACACACAACACCTGGATTTTGACTGAAATTTAGGTGTGAAACCTATACATGACATATCATGTGAAATATTAAAATGGCCAAAAGGTGCCATACTGGTGCCGCGGTCATTTACCATTTTCTATTAAATTAATTAAAAAAATATAAGGAGTAAGAATTCAAGGGTGGGGTCAGTGAGTGACCCTACCTTATTTTGGGTGATGAATCCATTTCTGCAATAATATTTATGGATTTCCTACTCCTTCATTTTATAATAATTTAATTTATTCATTTATCTTTGTTCCTTTTAATTTTGTTAATATTATTATTGTTGTTACTTTGTCAGGTTGCTCTGTGCTAAGTAGCAGGCTGACAGGAACAGTTTTGGTGTCTTGAATTGGATTTTCTGCTAGACCAGTTTCAGCTGGTATTTTGGATTCAACTGAATATATTAGGACCACATTAGTTTTGAGTATTGGGATGAATTCCAATGTAAAATTTGGTGTATCAAATTATTCATTCAACTCACTCTTTTGCTGAGCCTGGTCATCTGCAAGGGTTACAGTGAGCTGGGTAACCAATTGATCTAAAGTAGGTGCTGTCACACCAGGATTTGAAGGTTCCTCAATTGATAACGGTAATTTTGGATTCACAGAGACCGTTGGCTCTTCTTCTTCATCAGTCAAATATTTAACAAGACCAACAGCAATGGCAGATTGTGACCTCAACTGCTCCACTTTTGAATCATATTTCTTCTGATAGAAATCCAGGATTGACTGAAAAACTTGCTTATGCATTTGTTCAACAATCTCATCACGCAGGAGGGCATTGAGTTGATTGAGAGTATGTCTTTCTAAGAAATTCAAGGAGGATTGCAAACCTTTAGTAGACCACACAGGACCCTGGACATGTAACACTTACCGGGAAAATCAGCCATTGTGTATTCAAGGTAGGTAGTGAGGTAAATAATGGTCCAATATTTCTTCTTTTAAATGGTTGGGTATCATGTGGTTGAGACTAGAATGCAGCAGGACTACTTGGTGAAGGATGACTGGCTTATATACCATAGAAACAAACAGTAACATGTAACAGGTGTGTAATATGGTGGACAGGTGCATAATATTTGGAATCTACATAGCTTATTTCTGCAGATAGAGTGGTGTATCAATACAGTTTTGTTCTTTATGCATAATATAGATATGTGTCTTGTGCTGGGGAGGTGGATGACTTATGATAAGTTGTCCACCTCCCCAGAAAATTGACATGTGGGAAAGCATGAATAGTTCAAATTCTGTAGCAACTTTTGGGAGGTGGACAACTTAGCACAAGTCGTCCACTGTCCCTGAACCCTGATGGCAGGATTTTGGGGAATTTGAAAAATGGTTGACTCCCTGCGGTACAGAGCTTCTTTCTGCAGATAGAGTGGTGTATCAACAAAGTTTGGGTCTTTATGCATAATATCAATATGTGTCTTGTTCCGGGGAGGTGGAAGACTTACAACAATTTGTCCACCTCCCCAGACAATTGACAGGTGGGAATACATGAATAGTCCCAATCTTGTATGAACGTTTGGGAGGTGGATGACTTAGCATAAGTTGTCCATCACTCATTTGTTCTGTTATCTTTCAATTCAATTGGTACGTCCATTTTACAATTTATGCACACTTCCCCATGGACTTTGGGAAAAAATGAAAATAATATTTCAAAAGCAACAGGTAATTTTTGAATTTCATACAATCAATTAATGTTTTAACCATATCTTTTTTTCCATTTACTTTAGAAACAATTTCATCGGTAGAACAACTATGCAGTTTCAGAGAGGCATTTGCTATCTTTTTTTTTATTTGGAATGAACAACCAAAATGGGTATGGTGTTCTGTTGATTTGAGACTTGGTGGAGGAAAAGTAGTTTGATTTGGAAAAACAGAATTTTTCCATAAAATTTCTACAATACCACCAACTTTTGCATAGTCCACAATGAATCCAAGGGTGGGGAATGAGAGACCGTGACCTGTTTCTGCAGAGGGAGGGGGGATTGTTTTTCCTGTTGGCTTCTCAATATAAGAGAACAATCCATAAGTAGAACCATTGAAGTCATCCTGATCAGTATGAACAACATTTGAAAAGTCATCACAAGTCACAATGACATTGGATGCATGAAGAAATGAGTCTCTTTGATCATTCCACTCTGGAGATGTCCAGTTTGGAATTTTGAAGTCTTCTGATACTTGTCTGTTCTTTGCATGAGCCGTTTTGGAGAGAGATTTGATTTGATTAAAGACTAATTCATTATGGACTGGAAGCTTACTCCACAGGAGATTATCAATGGCAATTTCTTCTTCAATTAAATCCCTCCTTCTTGCATATATTCCTATGATGCAATGATTTGAATCATAAATCAATAAACAAATCAATGATGAGCAAGTTGGAATTGAGGAAAAAATACCTGCAGAATATCCTTTGTCAGTGCCTTGACAATATCCAATTCCAAACATAGGTCCAGTTTTGGTATTAAAATTGGTTTTATTCAAATTTTGACAATTGTTGGCCATTATGTAGAGATCTTGAATCATTTCTGAGAACATACTTGCAAGGCATGTGTATGGTCTTTGAGATAGTGAATGATACTTAGGGAAAACATATGGTTGATATTTTCAATCAGAGACAACATGTAGATTGATTGGTAGGCTCATGTTTGGTACCACTACCTGATAGGGACTCAGCTTTTGCTTCAAAGTAACAAAATAAATTGATTCTTAGTTTGATTCCTTAGATGAATAATCCCGCTCAGCTTTACAATGTTTCTTATGAGCTCTGGATCTGCATGGCTCTGATTTAATGAAGGCTATTGCTTGTTTGCATTGAACAGATGGATCTGTTTTTGAATCCTGATGCTGTTTCTGATTCACTAGCTCATCCTCACTACAAACCGTGTTTCAAAAAAAAAACACCAGGAATTCAAGTTTCAAACATGGTAAGAAAATCAAATGGTTGAATTTAGTAAAATGAAACCCTAATGTCTTTATATTCAATGAAATTCATACATTCTGGAACCTCGAACTGTTTCCAAAGATTGCAACTTGTATTTTCTTTTCAGGGTTATGGATGTGTGAGGATTAGATGTAGTGGAAGCTTTCACATAAGCTTGATCCATTGTTAACCTTAAAAAGTTTGAAAAAGAAATGTTTCATGATTGTTCATGAATTTTTCAAGCAAAGATACTCACCGGGATAGGAGGACAGAAGAAGGTTTGATGGTTGATGATTCAGCCTACAATGAAGATTGCTACAAGAATGAAAAGCCAAGGTGCCAATGATGATGAGGAAAAAAATGAACCTTTGGCCGTCTTGTTGGAAGATTTGGCTGTAATGGAAGAGAGGCAAACAAGAACGGTAAGGAAGAGACAGATTCAAGTCAGTAAATGATCAATCAAACATCATTTGAAGATGAAAACAACATTGTAAAGATTTGCATGATAGCTTGATGGGTTCTTACTGGGGTGATGAAGAGTGCAAGAGTATTAAGTTGTGATGTAGTAGTGTTAGATTTCATGAGATTGAGTGCATGTTTGTTGGTGATGACTGGTGAGGATGGAGTGATGATCTAATGCATGTTGTGTGAGTGGGATAGGCAGAGATGAAGAACAGAGTTAGCCTCAATACCATGCTTTAGAAGCGGTCAAACAATCTGATGGATCAAAAAGTAGAAATCAAGAAACTCACCACCTGGAATCGGTTGGTTTTGTATGGGGTGATGCCAGAAAGGTGGCCTTGTTGCTCGCTTAAGGGGGATGGTGATGGCTGATTAGTCGTTCCTGGGGTCTAGGGAGCGAGTCGCTTCCATCCCCAAGCAAGCGAAGCGCTTGCGTATGCCCAGACCTCGCATTGGAATCGTTCCTCCAATTGCGAGGTCTGTGCGCAATACAGCCAGGACCCCGGTCGCGCACAGACCTTTGGAAGGGTCCTAGCAAGGTTGCAGACACCAGCAAAGCGAAGCCGAGCTAGGAGCTCGCCATCGCGAGGCAGCTACTGCTGCTGTAGCAACAACCCAACCGCGATTGCAGTCGCGTGCGGGCATATCTGCAACCGACTGCAATTGCGGTCATTGCACTGGCAAATCAGCCAGTGGGGGTATGGCCTGGCCAAGGCAAGGTGCAAGGCCATTGGGGAATGGTGGTGAACCCTGGATTAGGGCTTCTTGAGAGGGGTTTGGACCTTTGACATTTCAGATTAATTGGCCATGGATAGACCGTGCAAAGACAATAAAGACTATAGATGATTCAATAAAATTAAATAGTACAGAATATTGGGTTGTGATTAGTAATAAAGGGAGTTTGCTTATCATGAATTAACCAGATTGAAAATCTGAATTGGGGATTGGCAAATGCAGTCCATATTAAGAAAATCAAATAATAAAATTTTTGAGTATGTCCTCAAGGATATTTGATGCAAAGTTTGGTATAGTTTCAAGGCATAATAAATGCATGGGGAAATGAGTTTGAGGTTTGAAAATGGAATAGTATATAGGTTAAATCCTATTGCAATCTCACTTCTGCAAATGTTCCAAATGATCTTTTTGAATTCAAATTAGATAAATTATCAAAAGAACTATTCCTGTGGCTGAAAGAGTAATGGTCCCAATTATCACTAAGTACTATATTTGGTTGCATACCTTGCCAAATCAATCTGTGAGGGTGCTTTTTGTTGCACTTCAGGAAAAGTGATTTATAACTGATGCTAAACTAAACTCATTTTCCAAATATTTCCTTCACCAACTGGAAACTTGCCATCATAACCTGGGACTTTTTTGCAGACCTGAAATATGTTGACTCTAAAATTTGAGACAAAGAGGGACATAAAAATTCTGAATGTTGTTGATCTGTGTGAAAATATTGGATTACAAGAATATCCAAAAAAAAGGGAAATTGCTTGGATTGTGAATGCAAATTGGCCAGGATGTCACTAGATCTAAGTATGGCGGGGATTCATAATACTATGGTATCATATTTGTTCAAAATAAACTGCTTCAATATTGGGGATCAAGATTTATCTGTCCAGAATTTCTGTTATGGTTTACATTTGGTGAGATATTGGCATTGTTTCCTGGATTTCATGATGGTGAATTAATCCAATAGATCTGTGGGGGCATGGTGCATTTAGGCTAAGTGCACCATGTCCCTGGAGACAGTCATTTTGTGTTAGGTGTGGCTGACCTGAAACCTCCTTCAAACTGTAGTCAGCCTTGACCATCTTTGTACTCTTGCTGAAAAACTCTATGTTAAATTACAGAAATGGGACCATGCAAATGGTACAAGGTTAACATAATTTGTTAACAATGAGCAATTTTCATTGCAACATTTGGCAATAATAAAATGCGCATGCCTTGTGTCAAAGAATATCTGGTGATCAAATCTGGAATCTCCAGACTTGCTTCCATGTTACTATTCATCCCATTTAATATGAAGTTTCAAGCCTTGAGCATAATATCAAAATACACCATGTATAGGGAGGTGGACGACTTACTATAAGTTGTCCACTGGCCCAGACTTTGGGAATGTGTAAAGAAACCTCCCTGAGGGGACATCAAGCCCAGGGGGTTGGGGAGGTGGACGACTTAGGCTAACTCATCCACCTCCCCAACCCTCCAGCATGATTTTGGTAAGAGCAAATCCATTTTTTTTTGGATATTTTCAAAGTATTTCAGGTATTAAACACAGTTAGAAATAACCATCATCACATATACATATTAATAGGTTCAATCATTCAACAATTCAATTCTACCAAAATTCAACCAAAAAAAGAATGTTATGATCCACCATCAGACTTCACAAAATTCCAAATTGACTTATTTAGAAACTGCTAAGAATCTTCCAGCTTGAAATCAAAATGTGTAAGGAAGGAGAAGTTCTCAATTCAGATATTCATTAAGCTGAAATTCAGAAGAAATGTTGAACCATTACAGAAACAATAGATTTAATGATATTTGAGAAGGGTGAATATTCACTTTTAACCACCATTATAGGATTGACCCTAAACTAGGTCACACTGTTACCAGTGAACAGTATTCTTCTCATTTAATTTTTGGAAATTTTTCCCAATGTCCTCAAGGTGTGCAGGTTGCACTAATTAATTAAGGTCAAAAGATTTTCCTAAGTGCCATTCAATGATCACAAGAATCTGACAGATGTACATTGAATGGGAAAGGAATACTCAATTTTAGGTATTCAGCCAGCGTATCACCAAACTTTCCAGCCTTGTGTAAAACATCACCATACACCATGTATAGGGAGGTGGACAACTTACAATAAGTTGTCCACCTACCCAGACCATGGGAATGTGTCAAAACCTCCCTGGGGGGAAATCATGCAGGGGGGCTGGGGAGGTGGACAACTTAGGATAAGTTGTCCACCTCCCCAACCCTCCAGGACAAATTCCCAAAGAAAAAATCTCTGTTAGTGGTTATTGTCAAATTTTTTCAGGTATCAAACAAATTTAGAAATGTCCATAATCATGTATACATGATAATGGGTTCAATGTTTAAACAAACCAACTCCATCAAAAGTCAAACAAGCCCAGGATATTGATATCATCCACTTCTCTCAACCAGCCTCCATCAAAAATCTCCAAATTGCCCATCTCCCTTGAAATTGGATTATAGTGAAATCTATCTTGCAGAAGCTGAAAAGGATGTGAGCCATACCAGTGTCCTACCATCCCCCTTAACACTCTCCTAATCCTCATCAGTCAAAGATTTTTTTCCAAAAAAAAGCCAATCCAAATAAGATCAAGGCCTTTTGTTTATTATGGATACCCAAGGTGGTCAGAAATCCTTCCAGCAATGTTCCACTTATCCCAGAGAGAATACCTCAAGTTTAATTGGAAAAATCTAATCTGATTTGGCCCCTTTATTCATAATTGATAAGAGTTTCATTAATATTCTGTGCACAGGGCTCACCTGCCGTTGGATGTTTTATGCTGTTGATTGGGACATGACTGATATATTTTGAATCAAATCTGGTTCATGCCTCAAAAAATGGTTGATACAATTGGTTTTTCAGTAGAAAATTCATTCTTTCATTTCAGGTTCATTTAATTCCAAAAATGCATTTGAAAATTATCATATTTTCAACAAACAGTCATACAAAGTAATTATCTTTTTGAACAATTTGAATCAACCATCCTATTCCTGTTTTATTTTACATTTTCCTATCAGTATAAATTTCCTCTTGATGGCTTTCAGGACAAACAAAAGAAAGCTCAAGGACCCAGAATCTTTAAAAAACTTCAGAAACAAGCCCAAAACCATTTTGGTCAATCCAAATGTTTATTTGGTAATTTATTTAGAGTGGTTTAGTCCTTCCACCTTCCTGTATTAAGTTCATCATTTTTAGAAATTATTTTAGAAAAAGACGTAAATTTGTTGTATATGCAAGCACTATGAGACTTATTGTCCAAATCATAATTTATGATTGTTAAAAATGAACATTCTTGTACATCTACTTGGATTGATAACTCAGATTACATTATAATGCAAGTATTTTTGGACTTGATGACATTTGAGCCCTGAATGAAATAACTGGAACATCCCAAGCCCAATTTTTTTAAGAAAGCGCAAATTGAGCCAGGAGAATAGCAGGATAATTCATCCCACAACAGGATGAGACGGAAAGTGAAGATAATATTCAAACAATGGACATTAAACTGATCTCACCTAGATGAGTTATGAGACCAGGATTGACATACAAAATGGTGTGGGAATGATTTAAACAAGTATGTGTGTAATAATATTGAGACTGACAATGTGAATATATCTGGTGATTTATTGGGATCTTTTGGTGGACAAGGCATCTTTTTTTTCAAAAAATAGGTAGAAAAAAAGAGTTTTTGGCCGTGAAAACCCTCTTTTTGGCTACTGGTAATTCATTTTGGAGGCAAAAATGCAGAAGATAGGGCTCTGTTGAAAATTCTTAACATTATGAATAATTTCCAAATTTGTAAGAATAAAATTCTGCAATGTGGTATTAGGATTTTGGATGATTTTAATTAATCAGAAAATATTCTTTATTCTCTGAGTAAGCATCAGGCAAATTCCAGGCAATTCATGTATATTTACTCAAGTTTCATTTAATTGTGCTAAATACCAAATTTCTACGAAGTTCAAACACTTTCCTTTTTCATGAAGCATAAAATGGAATCAAGATATTTCTGTGACTTGAGAAATAAATCCAAATCCTGTAGGACAATGGTGCAGTGAGCATAGGTGTACCATAATGCCACAAATTTCAAAATATTGATTGAGGGCTGGGGGGAACTGAGCACTATCTTTCATGCACCAAAATCCATGTGGTTTCTTTAAAAAATTATTCACCAGAACTAGCAAAGTAATTTGAAAATTCAAGAAATTAATCAAAAATCCCATCATGCAATTCCCAAGGGGATGGTTCACTTAAGCTAAATGCACCACCCTACCAGGAAAAAGCAATGGCCCATTCAAGGTCTAAGAAATTTTTTGATCCCACTGATTCTAATCACTGTTATTTTCACTTGGATATATGTGCCCATAGTGTCAACACACAATGTAAAACTCATTTATTAGCATCTGCAATTCAACAATTGACTGAAAAGAAATATTTCATCTTGTGATCAGTGACTAATTTGAAGGAAATCAACAAAAGGTGTAATGTTTTGGGAGTTTATGCATGCTAAGGTGAATAATACAGGGGAATTTTCAATTATACACATTCAAGACAAATGTTTCTAGTTTAAAATCATGCATAAACAAAATTTCATAATGCATCATGGGCTGAGTGATCTTTACATACCAAACGGTTGTGACTGATTGATTCAAAAGTCACTGTATGGCGGCTAAATGAGTCCTAGGTATATATCAAGTTCTTTAAATGATTTAGCCAGTAAGTAAAGTATTATTTGTATAAGAATCAAAGGCTCTGATCACATATCTTATACAGTTATTGCCTGGAAATTCCAACTTCCAGATTGCTAAAAATCCAAATTCACAATTTCCAAACAGAAAATGTAGGAATTTCGGTCCAGCCATAGCTAGAGCATTGGATCTTTCTATGATTTCTATGAAAAAGTAAATCATTGAGACTGGAAAGTCTTTATATGAAATAAACATTGTGCATTACCCTTATATTGACAAATACAAGAAATACAAATCTTTCATCACTTTCTGCAATGATTTTCATGTAATTTGAAGCGGGGGATCTGGGTAGCTTTATCATGATCCTTCACCTTTTTTTATTCAAGGCTTTTCCAAATATATTGAAGTTTTAATAGCTCACACTCATTTCATTCTGATGACTATAAATTTCACAAATCTCCAAGTTTGTAAACTACAAGAAAAGGGATCCTGAAGGTTAAAGTGCCAATATAACCATTTGGGAAAATGATTGAAAAATTCCAGGTATCAATTTTATTTCTAGTAATAGGGTATTGCCAATCAGCAAGCAAGAAGTCCCATTGCTTCTTTTGTATAACACTCCAGAATTCAACTCATGCATTTTCACAAAATAGAAATTTAAATAAATGCATTTCCTTCCATCCCTGATTTTAATGATGTTGTATGATCTGAGCAGATGTAGTCTTGATCAGTTCTGAAAATGAAGGGAAAATTGACATTCCTTATGCACAAGAATTTGAACCATTCAGAATCTGAAGTGGAAGCTTGATAACTACATTAACTCATCATTCAGATTCCCAAAATCTACCTTCCAAAAAATGAAACCAGACCAATGTGAATTCTGGTTGTAAATTTGGCTAAGTGTGGTTTTCAGAGTCATCTTTCTGAGTAAAATAAAATTCAAATCATCCTACAAAACAAAGGCCAAAATATATGAAGATTTTCAAGTTGTTCCTGTCCTATCCATCTTTACTTGAGATAATATTCAGTTTTTAATCCATCCAAATAAATGAAACTGGAAGGAATTAATTTTGAATCTATAATATGAAAAATGGCATCTTAATATATTCTAACTGCAGCTTTTCTCCAATTGATTTTTTTTCTTGTTCCTTGATTCTCATTCAAATATTTTTGGTCAATTCCATGGATATGGGAATGAAAATGTTTGCTGATCCACATAATGCTCAAGGATGTTTTTTTTCTCTACTTGGATTTTGGAAATTCAGACCATGAAAATCAATGGTAATACCTTCATATATATTATCAGCCATAAAAAAAATTAAATAACTCAAATTTCACTGCATTATCCCAGTATGTTTTTGTTGATCATGCATGAATGCAGGAAAAAACAAAAACAAATATTTTTGAGGCAGATGGAAGCCACAGAGTCTCTTTTCCTATTTGATGATGAATTATGATTAATCATTAAGCTGTGCCCGGTTTACCAGCTTCCTTCCATCTACCCACATACTTATGTCCATACCCTTTGCCCACTTGGAAGAAAAATTTGGTAAAAAAGGGGAATCACAATATATAATATCTTAATTTCTGAAAATTTTCAGACGGTCAAAGAAAGAAAATCTGACTTCCTATTTATCAGTTTATTGAAAATCAATACAAACCACCAAATCAGAAAATTATTAATCTTGGTACTAAATTGTAAAATTAAACATGGAACCTGGTAAGAACTATTCCTGCAGTGTATGATCTCCATCACAATGATACAAACCCAAGACTGAATCCTGGTTTACATTTCATACTACAAAACTGAAGAAAGCTCAGTCAACCGGGCACCATCATATGCTGAGGCATCAAATGTCCCTCTTCCATATGACCAATTAAACATGGCAGCTGTTGAGGAAGAGGAAGAATTTGACAATTCTGCAGCTCCATCCTACTTTACAATTGCACAACAAATTTCCCAATCGCATCAACACCAGAAGAATAAAAAACGTTTGGCTCAAGAACAATATTCAATTTCTCAACATGCACGTAATCTTGGGATCCCCCCATCTTCAAGTGGTATTGCTAAATCCTTACTTGATTGTACAAAAGAAATTCTTGGAATGGATTCCAACAACGACAAACTTCCTAATCCTCCAACTGGTGGCGAACTGGCATTTCTGAAACATCATATGGCTAGGAAGAAGGAATCCATTACTGATGCTATATCATCAAACACTGGTCAACCAAATCAATACAACTCCAATCAAGAACTACGGGAAAAGGAGCTCAAACTTGTCAAGAAGGATGCATTGCGCCAATTACAAAAAAAGATTTCTTCAATCTCTCAACCCTTAGAAACCAATTCCATGAGCCAAATTCACTCTCATGATGAGACATGGATAGCACATGCACGTGCCCTAATCCATAATTCTGGGATCCCTAGATGTACCTACCACTTGGAACAGAATCCAACGTCTAGCTGGAACCCCTCTCTGACTGCAATAATCATTAGAGCATGGGAGATGTGCCATGAACGTGGGGGCACTGATTCTTATTCAATAAACAAAAATGACAACACCCCAGCCAACAGGGTTGCCATAATAAATCATTGGCTTGTATCAAAGAAGGCTCTTTGGAAGAAGGAAAACAAGGCAGAAGGGGCTCCAGGAGAAGCAAATCAAATGTTTCTGCATCTCAAAGCTTAAAAAAGAAGAAAGTGGGTCAAATCAATTGTTAGGACTTTTTTCTCTATGTACAATGACTAACTGCTAATGATCATTTGAAATACAGAATACCAAGAAGGAAATCAGGAAGACAACTGCAGTAGAGTTGGAAATGATGCACTTGTACCCTGAGACTTCTGCTCTTTTCTTGGATAGTGGTTTCATCTCTGATATTGAGGGTGAAGATGAAGAATTATTCAACTATGCCAATGTTTGGAGGGCTCAAAATATATCCCAAATTTATTACTACCTTGATGAAGCATACATCCAACTAGGCAAAAGCCCACAAAGGAAGAGGGAAAGAAGATCAAAAGTTAGTAGTCTTGCCAAACCCAACAATTCAACAGGAGGTGATGACCCACCTTCCTTCCCTACCTCAATACCTCAAAATTGGATTAGTGAGGAAGCCCTGAAGGATATAACTCCAGTTGAAAAAAGAGCCTTGATTTTACTTCCAGAAGTTGATCTCACAGAGGCAGTTTCTTTTCTTAGAACACAAGTTTCCAAGCCCTCAAGATTAATGGAAACCACTCAAACATCTTGAGAGTATTTAGAATCTTGTATTGTCTGTATGTCTGCTCTAAACAATATTGAGGAAAATATTTGGATTAAAACTTAGCCTATTTGAAAGTTTTATTCAGTAGTGAATGTATCTCTGTCCCTCCAATCCTTGTGTTTTTAACTGGAAACTAGTAATCATATGTATTGCTAGATTAACTGATTCTAGGAGAATAATGATCTAGTTTTTTTGAGTAATAAAAATGAAGGCCACATTTAACCTCTTGAAATTGTCAAATAAATCAATTTGTAGCAACTTTTCAAATAAAGACAGAAATTAAATTAAGAGTGGGAAAAACCAAAAATCCAAGTGTGTACAAAATTAAAAATCCCATTGAAAAACTCTGAATACTTTGTATTTACTACACCTTCTTTGGGACAGCTACATAAGGGTTTTTTGGAATTTTAACACCCAAAAAGAATTTTCTCAATCAAAAGCTGTCATTTTGAAATAAATCATTGGTCAAACATGCCCAAATATCTTTTTAAGAAGGAAATTTATACAAAATACATATTTTTTGACGTGAATTCTATAATTTGGAAAACCAAACTAACTCTAGGCTATAGAAATTCCCTCATCAAATAGTGAAAAATTATCATCTTTCAATAGCACAATTTGAATTCAAATCATGGGTTTGTATGAATATAATCAATTTTAAGATGAAATTCAGGATGTTCCATAAAGAGATTTTATTTTAAATTAAAATTCAAACATTCTAGGACTCCCCTTGTAAAATACATGGGCAAATCATGAGCAGTCAATATGGTACATTGATTCAAAATCTTTTCCAAAATCAAAAATCTACCCTTAAGTTTCCTTCCCCCTCCTCAGAATATGAATATTCAAAATGGATGCAATAGAAAATTTGTCATTTTTGAATATTTAAACTAACCAGGAGGTATAGGATTGATTTAAAAATTTTATCAAGATTCTTATTTATTTCCCTTGAATTGATAAATTTCAGAGCTCCAAGACCTGACTTATCCCAAAATACCAAAAGAATCAGAGCAATGGAGCACACTACCCGAGTTGGAAAAATTTGGATATGCCAATGTTTCAGATGTTCTCAAAGGACATTTGAACATGGAAGGAATCTATACCATGGTGTTGGAAGGTCTAAAAGAGCACATCAAACTCATATATTGCAATCAAATGATTCTAAAAATGTATGTGATTGATTCTTTCCTGCATTTATCAATATGATAAGAATAAATGATAAGTTTTCATGGATTCCAAACTTCAACACAAAAGACAGAACAAATTACCCAATTCACTACCAGAATAAATCCAACAAGGGAACCACTACAAGCAAACATCAGGACTGTGAGTGAAAATCTTGTTCAAAAATATATTTCTTCATTTGTACTTGAATTAGAGTACATTTTCTTATTTTTACTATCATTTTTTACATCAAAGCTATCAATCGAAGATGCCCATGCACACTCAAACCCTGGAAGAGGTTCTTCCTTTGGTGAAATACAACAGTCTCCACCAGAAAATATGGAAATTTACAATACATCTGGAATGACACCTCCTCAATTTCTCTATCACACTCCCAGTGCCCTCATCTCATCACTAAAAATCCTTCACCAAAGTATTGAGGAAAACATTGGTGACCATGTATGTCAGCAATACATCAAGATGGAGCATGAAAAAATTTGCCTTAGCTCAATTATCACTGGCCAGCCCAACTATTCAGGTGAAATACCCAAGAGTCTTGCAACATTGAAAAAAAGATTTTCAATTAAAAATGATCTAGTTGAAAATGTCTGTTGTGAAAATTGTTACAAACTCTATCCCTTGGATGAAGCACCTGCAACTTCAGAAAACTATTCTAGTGAAGAAAATCATGAAACCAGGAATTATCCAAAATGCCACAATATTGTTAATTCAATAGCTGGAGAGCCTGTTGCATGTGGATCCAAACTCTGGCATCAAGACAAGAACAAATCTAAATTTTATCCTCTGAAGCAGTTCAGACACCAATTGCTCAAGAAGTGGATTGCCAGGCAATTAATGCTCCCTTGGTTTGAAGAATTACTCCAGGCACCACAACAGCATCAAGGCAGTAATCCTACTAAAATTTCTGATATTTGGGATGGAACTATGTGGAAAGAATTCAAGGATCAAAAAAATCATATTTATACAGCTGAAGCGGGTAACCTGGTCTTTGGAATTTACATTGATTGGATGAATACCCATGGAATAAAGACCAGTGGAAAAAGAATCTCTCTTGGTGTAATATTCTTAATATGATTCAACCTTCCACCCAGTGTCGGCTACAAGCCACACAATATTTTTGTGTATGGATTCACACCAACACCCAAGGAATGTACTTCATTCCAACTGAGCAATCTACTCCAGCCTCTTTTTTGTGAACTACTGGATCTTTGAAAAGGAGTATACTACACAAAAACCAATCAATACCCTAATTGAAGAGTAATACATGCTGTGATATTGCCTCTGATTGGTGATACACCTTCCTTGCGTAAAATGGGTGGATTTGCTTCCCACTCAGCCAAAATATTCTGCTCCCACTGCAACCTCAAGCTGAATGACATCCGGAATACCAAAAAGGAGACCTGGCCAGTGAAAGATAATCAAGATCACATCAAATGGGCAGAGAAATGGAATAATGCTCAATAATTGAATGAGAAAGCCAACATTCTAAAGCTACATGGTGCCCGCTACACAATTTTCCAAACTCTGCCATACTGGGAACCAACAAATATGACAACGATTGACTCAATGCATACATTTATCTTGGGAATGCTAAGGGATTACAGCATTACCTACCTTGGAATAATCCAGGCTGGAAAAATTATTCAAAAATTGTAAAGAAGGCAACATGCTTACCCAGGAAGTGTAAAAATCACTCAATTTAGCAGCCTCAAATCTGGATTCAAAAGAAAGCCCACTTTGTCACCAAAAAATTCCCAGAGAGTAACCCGAAAACAAGTTCAAAAATTTTTATTTAGCTCTCCGGCACACCTGGAAGATTCTCCTCCCAATCCAATTGAAAAGGTTCAAAATTGGGCAAATAAGCAGCAAGAAGGCCCATCAAGTATGCACCAAAGAACTTCAGTACCAATTGTTGTAGTCCAGAAAATCCCAGGGCTTTATCCTCCCAGCTCCTCAAGAAGTTGGGAATATTCCAAATCTCAACTCCTTCAACCAACTGTTTGCCGTTCTCCAAGGCTTCTTGGGAATACTTCAACAAACAGCTCACAGGAATCCTTGGCCAAATTCAAGGAGAAAGGAAAGAAAAAATATATCTCACCAGAAAGAAATCAATTTAGATCTATTTAAAGTAAATCAGGAAGTCAAAATGAATCTGGGAAGAGCATTCAAAGTTCTATGCAAGAAAGCTCCTAACTCTCTGCTGAAGATCATAGCAATCCACATCTTGCAGTTTCATTAATAGAAGAAACAAGTATTGCATCAAATCAATTGTGCATTACTCCTGATGAAATCAAAAGTCTTCAAGATGGTACCACTTCAATTAAATTTCCATCTTGGATCACTAGGTTGCCCAGAAACATAGGTTTACCTGCAGCTGGTACTCCTAAGGCTGCTGAATGGTTGGTTTTGTACACCATTCATGTGGTGCTTGTTTTGATCCCAAGGTGGAAGTGGAAAACAACCAATGGCTCACGGGATGAAAATCTAATCTCAACCACCTCCAAACTAGTTGGTATTATCAACTTGGTCATGTCACATCAACTTACGGATTCCCAGTTGGCCCAATTGGATGAATTAATTTTGGCTTACCGTGAGGAATTATTGCTCCATTGGGGAACTGAAATTGAACCCAAGCCAACAATTCATTTCTCTCAGCATATGACTAAGATGATCAAGCTGTATTCTCCTCCCTCAATATTTTCATTTTGGTCAGGAGAAAGGCTGAATCACATCTTGACCTTGGTTAAAAAAATAAAAATACACGTAGGTAACACAGATTTCTCAAAAGTAGATTCTTGATGGCACACTTCAAACTAATTGTTTTTTTTAATTTTAAGGTTTCCTTGATAAGTCCCTCTTGAATGGATTCCTTGAAAGGGCCAAACTTCAAGGCTTGGTTGAACAAATTGGATCCAACTGGAATGTTTTGGGGATCAATTCTGACCAACTCCCAGATCTGCAAAGTTTGTTCTACTCTTCCAAGACAGGTGATTTTTCAAGGGCTTAAAAAGAGATGAATGTTTTGGAAGAAGAAATATTAAAAAAATTCATTGAAAATAACTCAACATACAATGTCTTGCCATGGGACCAACTGGAGTGGTTGCCTTGCAAATAAATGCTCTTCCATGGTCATCACATAACACCCAATTCCTACAATAAAATTAATTCTCAGATTTCCTTTTCATCCCCATCAAATCAAGGCCTTTGTGAGATAGGGAAGTTATTTTCCATCTTTCATGAAAAATGCTGTGCACAATATTTCCTCATTGTTGAAACCTTTTCCCCTTTGGAACAAATTGATACTTCAAGAAATCCCTACCTTGGCCTCAATTATCTCAATGCTCAAATGGTTTATCAAGAAGGTGGATCAATATCTGTGATAAATCAAGATAACATATTAGGTTTTGTGGCAATCATGGCTTATGAAGCAAAAAAAGCACAAACTTCCAAGGATGTTTATTGTGTTGTGGCAATTGACTCTTTGGTAAGTTTATATCAAAAATAATAATTTCTGAAGAACTGTCATTATTAATTTTTCTGACTGGTATTTCCTTACAAAACAGGAGGAAATATAAAAATGACACATGGACTGATTTTTTATGGTACTAGATATTGGTAAAAGATGAAATCAGAGGAATTGGTATTGTGTCACATATCTATCAAAAATACATGTATAAGGTACAGAATTCAAAAATAGAAATTAGATTTAATCTCAGAAAACTGAAGCATCAAACCTGACGGCAAATTGGAAATCTCTGTTTGCACCACTTATTTGAAATGATCATTATCTAAAAATTTGATTCTTCTAATTTTGGAACTTTGTACCATTGGAAATCATGGCCCATGATGTACAATTCCAATCATAACCACTGAAAAGTTTTTCAATCAAAGTATGGTATTACAGTTAAATGAAGAATTCTCAATCCTTCCTTTTATGTAATGAATTTAAATTCAATCTATGCATTGCATAAATATTCTGCATGAATCTTCTGAGTTCATCCAGAAATCAATTTGATGTTTGACTCCAAAACCTCAACAAAGTCAAAACAGGTTTCAATCACAAACCTAGGTGCTACACCTGCCGGCAGGTGCAGCCTTTTTCTTCATGGTGCTTTTTGTTATTATATCTCCTTAGTAGAAATTCCTATGGTTAATCTGATGTAAGATGAGTTCTCATTATGTATTAGCTGATGGGAGAAAAATCATAATAATGATTTTGGTCCTTATTTTCAAAATGTGGTTGATTTACTTAAAATAATCAAGTAAAAATATATTCTATGGGAATATATGTAATATATTTACATATTAGGGCGTATCAAAGTTAAACTAACCTGCCATTTTTTAATGGCGGGTTTCAACCCAAATCCGCCATTTCAAACCCACCATTAAAAATCAATAAAACCCACTTATTTCACATCAGAAGTGTCAAAGTTAACATGAAACAAGTGGTTTTTTTGAAATAAAGTATTTAAAGGCTTCTTCCACCTTTCTACGTCATCTACCCCTGGCTTTTCACCCCCTTCTACCTCCAACCTCATTGCAAATGTTTTTACCTCCAGCCTCATCATAAAAAGATTCACCACTCTCATCACTTTATCACTCTCATCATCACTCTCATCAGTTTATCACCCTCATCACTTGATCACTCACCACTTTATTTCTCTCATTGCTTCATTGCTCTCATTTCTTCATTGCTCTCATTGCTTCATCACTCTCATCACTCTAACTCCAACCTCATCCAAAGAATCCAATCATTTTTTTATTGCTCTTGTCACTTTATCTCTCTTATCACTTCATATCTCTCATCACTTTATCTTTCTTGTCACTTTATCCATCTCATCACCTTATTTCCCTTACTCCTTCAAAATGTCCCCTCAGCAAACCTCCCCCCGCAAGTCCACACAAAAGTACAACACACAAAAGAAAAAATCACCAAGGAACTCCACAACAAAAAATCCTCCCCCATCAGCTTCCAAGGGCTCAAGTCAGCTCAAGAGAGCTTATCACATCATCCTGGTCAACTGGCTCAAAATTCTCTCCAACTATGATTCCTGCTGTGGATTGGAAAATGAAAAACGTGTTGGCCAACCTTCATTCTCTAAGATCAATGGTTATCTCCTGATGGCCAATGAACTCAAGAACAAAACAAAAGGTAGGCTGGATCTGTCATCCAAACAGATGAGGGAGCAATCCAAGAATTATCAAGCCAAGTAAAAAAAGCCCACTCCATGTCAATCTCCACCAGCTTTGGCATCACTGACTCTGAAAAAGCCAAGGGAATCAACTTGGTGGATTATAAGTTGGACTCCATTTGGTGTTTTTATATTCAAATGGATGAAATCTTTGGAAAGAAGGCCAATATCACCCCTTTAGCCACTTTTGATTCCCAAAAATCCAATTCAGTCAACGCTGAGGACTTGACTGGGGATGCTCAGCCTAGCAATGGTGATCCTGAAGAAACCTTTGCCTTGGAGTGGACCCCATCCAATGCAAAGGAGGATATTCAAACGCAATCAGCTCCAATCATGTCTACTTCTGCATTGATTGATGGGTCAAACCATACCTTGGACCCCTCCCCTCCTTCTTTGGATTGCTCTCTTCCTGGGTTAGCAGATCTCATCAACCTTGCTGATGCAGAACAAGATACTCCTCAGTCTCCATTACCCTCAACATTGGTTCAAGTAAGGAACCAAGCTCTTTTCCCTTCTTTCTGGTTAATCCTGACTGATTTAGAATTTAAAAAATCAGGCTCATCCATTCCTGAATGGCCAAAACCTCAAGCCAATGGGGCATCCCACATTTTCTTTGAACACTAGTTAAGAATTCCAGACTCAAAACTCCTTTGCCAAGGGTAAGCAAAAGGCCTCCAATTCCATCAATATCAACCCCAAAAGTCATCAAAAGAGGAGAAAAACTACCGTTTTTTTGGGCTTTGAAGAAATCATGGAGAATCAAGATTCATTTAAGTCCATTTGTTGAATATCCTTGCTTTCAAAATCATGCTCATTGCTTTTCCCCTGAAAAAAACAGTCAAATCACAGATTGAATCCAAAAAACTTGAGTTTGAAAAGCAAAAGTGGGATTTCCAACTGGCCATGGATGTTCAAAAGCAGAAAGCCAAGAGTTTTTCTCATCAACAAATATGGGATGCTGAGTGGAAGTTGAAACTGTCTGAGCTAGAGTTTCAAAAAGAATAAAATGAGAAGGATTTGCAGCAAGCACAACTGGAAAAGGAGAGGGAACAAATTGCAACCAAAAAAAAGGATAAGGTATCAGTAGCCTTTGCTTGCATTGGTAGCAGTAGAACAGTATATGAAATACAGCAGGTAACTTGAATTCTGGGCTTTTAAATATATTTGCATGGGTGAAAGAAAAAAAAATATTTTTGATTACAAAGTTTGAGAGTATTCTTAACTCCACCAACATACAGATCTTTTTTGTTTTTATTTATATTTTTTTTGCTAGATCAAATTTGGCCATTATTCAAGTCCCTACAAGTTTTTCTATTTGTTTTATTAATTTGAAGTGACATGGCCATTCTTGTATGGGTTGCTGTGTCCACAGCAGGAAAGGTACAGTGCTTGTACTTATTAGCTGCCCAAACCATTTTGACTATACCTTTTTTCTTGAAATCAATTCCAAAGCCAAGGTCAGCAAAAACAAATTGTCCATCCAATACTTGATATTTTTCCGTATTTTTAATAAGTTGACCATTTCATTTCTTGGTTGGAACCACAAGTAAAAAGGAGTAGCTAGAGATGTTGCCTTTGTCAATATGAGGAGATTTGTAAAAAGAATCCAAGGTGAAAGTTATGTGTGGGGAGCAATCAAAAGGTGTAGGCTTGGAGTCAAATTCCAACAAAGAGAAAGAGGGGATTTTTTTTCCTTCATGGTATCATGGTTTGATTCCAAGGAAAGTTTGGCCAACTTGCAAAACATTTGTCCTAGAATTTTGGATACTTTGTAGGCCTTAAGGTTGATGAAAGCATACTCTTGAGGAGAAGATCTAATAAATGATTTCTTCACATAACTTCCAAATAACTCCAAAGGGTGCCTCAATTTTTGCCCTCCAACTGCCCACATTTTTCCACCCCAAGATCTTGAAGGACCAACTGGGTTGAAAAATTTTTTTGAACCATGAAGGAGAGTGGTGACAAAGTTGATGTCCTTCTTATCTTTTTCTGAGAGTTTATCCAAAGGCACAAATTCAATTATTGCAACCAGGGCTTGGTGATCAGATTGATTGAGGACAATTACTTTTCCATGGTGGAAGAAATTGAACCGTTGGATTGTTTTTTTTTTTCTTGCTCAAACTCTTCCTGGGTGGGTTTTTGACTATTATTTTTCTTTTTGCCAACAATTCAAGGGTACAGATCCAAAGGAAGTGGTTTCTGACCAGACCAGACCACTTTTTCATTAATACCTTCCTCAGTAACTTCCAAAGACATTTCTGAATCCCAAGATTGAAGCCTCTTTTGGTGAGAAGCCCTACTCTTCCCACCTCTCTGTATGTTTTTCAAGCCATCTCCTTCCATCTTGTTCCCACCCAATCCTATACTTAGATTGGTGTGAGTAATAAGCTGGGATTTGATTGTTTATGTAAAATTTTGAGGGGGGTGGGAGAAGAATTGGACATTCACCAATAGCAGTTGAGGGATTGAAAAAAAAAACAGTCAGTCAAATGGACATCATCCGTGAAACAAGATTGGATCAAAAAAAATGAAACCAAACCTGGAATTGATATCAAGACCACCAGAAACATGATCAAAAAAAAAAAAAAAAAAAAAAAAAAAAAAAACTGTACCAAAAAAAACTGTACCAAAAAAAAATCACATCAGCACCCCAAAAAAAAAAAAAGAAGAAGAAGAAAACTTACCAGGGTGTGAGAGAATTGGGCCGGGCCTTTGGGTTGGGTTGGGTTGGGGTTGGGCCTGGGGCCTGGTAGGCAGGGGGGGTTTGGTTGGCCGGCTCAAGGAGGGGAGGGGGGGTGCGGTTGGCCAAGCAAGCAAGGGGGAGGCCGGCTTGGTCAGTCAAGCAAGCAAGGGTGGGGGCCTGCCAGGTTGGCCAAGCAAGCAAAGAAAGGGGCCGGGCGTCAGTTTTCCAAAGGAGGGGAGGGGGCCAGCGGGGTTGGCCAAGTGAGCAAAGGAGGGGGGGGCGGCGGGGTTGGCCAAGAAAGCAAGGGGGGGTGGGGCTGGCAAGCCAAGTGAGATGGGAGGGAGACCAAGGGAGGGGGGAGAGGGGGGGTTTTGGTGAGTCGGTGAGAGGGGGTGAGAGGGAGTGAAAAGGGGAATGAGGAGGAGGGAGGGGGGAGCTTACCTGGGGAATCAACCAAGGGGTTGGGGGGGCCTGAAGGGGGATGAAGGTGGATGAATCAAAGGATGAGCATTGGATGATGGGGAGGATGAGGAGGAGGAGGGGGGGGGGAATCTTACCAGGGGTGCCAACCAAATGAGGAGGGGAGGTGGTGGGTGAGGTGGAGGTGATGGGTGAGGAGTAGGAAGGAGTGGACCAACCGGTGGTTTGGTGGGGTGAGGTGGGTTGTTTGAATGGTGGTTTGGTGTGATGAGGTGGGGGGTTTGGAATTTTTGAATCTGTTTTGTCTAAGTCCACCCCACCAAATGAGAAAAAAAAATGGACTCAGCCTAGGAATCTTGGGTGAACAACCAAAACCAAAAAAAATTGGTGAAGGGATTTTTTTACCTAACTTGAAATCAAACATTACTCATCAAAGCTAGCAAGGGTGAGAGGAAGAATCTGTTTTCTCATAGAAGAAGATGAGGTACAAGATGAAACAGGGATGACTTGAGGTGGATCAGCAATATCATCTTCAAATATTTTGTCCCATTCATCTTTGATGTTGGCCAGAAGATTGTGAAGGATTAAACAAGTGATAATCCAGTGGATGAGGAACTTTATGTCTTTGGGATTTTGAAGCTTTTTTTGAATTTCCCTTAAGCTGGCCCATCTTCCTTTCAGCACTCCTATAGCATGCTCAATAAGGACTCTTGATTGGTCAAGATGATAGTTGAAATTGGTTTTTCCTTGATTGTTAGATGAAACGTTCTGGTATGCTGGAACCACATATTTGCCACTAGCATAAGCTGAATTGACCAGAAGTTATTTATGTTTTTCAAAGTAGTTCCCTGGTTGTTGGTAAATTTGCATCCAATTGAAAATGTATGAATCATGACAAGAACCTGGAAGGCCAGCATGGAGGATTATGAACTTCTTTCTGTTATCACAAACAAGTGGTAGGGCCACAGAGTATCTAAACAAAAAGATGAAACATATTTGGTCAGTGGTGTGATCAAAGGTGCTATCAAATTCATTGGAAAAGAAATAAATCAGCTGACTTTCTTTTGCAATCAAAATAGTGGTTGCCATCTAGCTTGGCGTTTTGACTCAAGGGGATGGTGGTTCCATCAACAAACCCAATGCAACCAGGAAAGCCTTTGGTCTCCATTACTTGAGATATCTCCTTGCGTTCTTTTTTGGTTGACCAAGAAAGGACTGAGCAACAGAAAGATAGGATAGCAATCATGACTCTTTTGGTGTATAAGTCAATTCTTCCACAACTGACTGAGAATAGATTTTCCAACCAACGGATTGCTGCTCCATTTCCATTTGATCCCAATCTACAAAGAGCACCAGCAAGTTGGATGGCTTTATTGCGTTGAGGATTCCAAGAATTTTTCTGGAAGATGTGGTGGTCTTCAATCATCTCCAAAAGTTTCATGAATGAAGGCAGAAAAGTTTGGAATAGTTGCTGGAAGCTTAATTCAGGGATGAGATGAAGCTTTTTCCTTTCATACATGGGGTTGTGGAGGGTGTGTATTCTTGGAACCATGTATTGCTTTTCCAACAGAGAATTCAAAGCTAACCAAGTTGATTCCAAATTGTAGTCTGAATCAGTGTCTGAATGGGAATCAAACAGTAGCAAAAATTCAGTCAGCTTTTTTGCGTTTTCAACTTTCTGGTGGGAAGTTTGATTGGAAATGATGAGAAAGATGGTGATGAGATGATGATGGGATTTGTGTGAAGATGGAGATGCGAAAATTGATAGAGATGTGAAGCAATGGAGATGAGATGTGTGTGATGCAATGGAGATGCAACTGTTATGGATTTGCTGATGTGGATGGTTATTTTAAATGTGATGGATGGTGGATGGATGATGATGCATAAATGGCGGGTTTGATGTTTGAAATCCGCCATTTTCATGAAACCCTCCATTTTGAAATACACCAGTTAAAGGGTATGTGTATTTCAGAAACCCACCATTAAAAATGGCAGGTTTGCTAACTTTGATACGCCCTATTCAGTTTCCTCAGTATGTCATGGACATATTGATTTTTTGAATTTATGACAATTTTATTTTTAAAGTATTTTAAGATGTTTCTCAAGCTTTAGTTATCTTATTTTTGACATTTTGTTATTTTCTCATTATATTTTGTAAAATATTTAGAAAGTTTATTTAAGTATTTTTATGTTATTTTATGTATTTTTTGACTATCTACTATCCATGTGGACATTTATTACATATGTGGTAAGTCCCTGTATTATTAGTAGTACCTTTAGGCCGTACCTCAGCTTCTCATGCATTCTGTCAGCCTGTCAGCCCATATTCCTGCAGCTGCATACTCATCAGTTGACCGGGACTGCATACTTGGCTTGTCATGATAGGAAGATGGGGCAACAGTTCTGTTGCTCAGCCACGCACAGATGTATCAGTTGCTGCGGCTGAGTGCGGTAATTTTGTAAGATCACATTTCCGCCTGTAAATCCTGCATTTCACAGAATTTGTGGATTCTGGATTCATTTTCACTAGGAAACCTATACGTAGGGTCCCATGTGAAATATTAGAATGTTCAAAATATCAAGACTGTGCCTTTTTTCAATTTTCATAAATTATTTAGAATTATAAGGAGTGGTAATTTGAGGTAGGTGTCAGTTGGTGACCCCACTTTAAATTGTATTTAAATTCATAATTTGAAATAATATTTATAATAATATTTCCCATTGAATATATTATTTTTCATTTTTGTTTCTTATGTTATTTTTCTGTTTCTTTAGCAGCTTGCTCTTCAATAGTAGCAAGCTGAAATGTGGTCTGCACAACAAACTTTTGTTCCTTTGGCCCCTTGACTTCACTCTGCCCGCTGTTCCAGAAACAACCCTCCTGATCTTTTCCTACACTTTATTTTAATCTCCTCACTATTGAATTACCATTATTTTGTCATCCACATATGGTAACCCTCCCTTGTTCTGTGTGCCTTCCATTCAACCTCCACCCTTCAACATAATCTACCCGCACTCATTTATCCTGTTTCAATAATTCCAATTTCCTGCTTGTGAGCCTTGCACCCAGGCTCATTGCAGCTTCTCATTTTCTGGCCCCTCCACAAGTTTTCCATTTCCTCCCCCTGGATCCAAGTTTGATGCAAATGGTCTTGCTGAAACCCTATGGAAAAATTTGTGGTTGCAGAAAATGAGGAAATATTTTTCAAATTTTGGACTCCTCCTACAGATTTCTGTTAAAAAGAATTTCTGGATGTCTTTGGGTAAGACAGGATTTTGCCTCTGCCTTGTAGAGAAGACGTTTTGGATTCATTCTCCTGGGATGAGGCCACTTGTGGATTAGGTGGGAATCACTTGGTGAAAATCCTGGAATGGGGCTCTTCCAGCCCAGCTTTTCCTCCGCATCCCTCTTCTGCTCAAAACCCCTTCCTCATCCCTCCCCTGATCCCCTAAATTCCTTCTCCTCTAGCCCTGCTTGTGGTTCCAGCATCCAAAGTCATGGAATGCATTCCCAAGCCAACCACACCTTTTTCCCTGCAAAATTGTTTCATTTTTATTACCTTTTGTCCAGGTTTGCATCCTCCTGCTTCTTCTCCAGATGGTATTTTTTTGTTTTCTTAAAAGATACTATTCACCCTTTAAAACTTTTCATAAATTTGTTTATGGCCCCAGAAAGCCAATTAAAGGAAAAATAGATAAAAAAAGAAAAGAATAATGTATGCCTGGATTCCCCTCCCCAGAAAGAGATCCTTGTAAACTCCGCACCCAATTACAACAAAAACACACACACACACTCATAAGAAATAAATAAATTAAAATCACACAACTTATAGTATCCTCTGCAACTCTCCTCCCCAAAAATTTTAAAATTCTCCACAAATTTCCCCTGAAGCCTTGCAAACTGCCTAAAAATGGGAACCAAATATCTGTCTATTTCCAAAATGCTGTCTACTGTGATTTCACTTTATAGACACAACCCAGAAAGTGATATTTTTCCAGAGATGACAGAGGAGTAGCAATTTGGTCAGAAATGAAAGAATGCACAAAAGTTAAAAGAGAAAATTATGCTATGCAGGTTACCAGATGCAGAGAGCTAATTTTTTGAGGGAAAATAGATTGGGTGGATTACAAAATGCAGAGGATGGGAAGAGGTGGGAAGGGGCTGCAAGGTGCAAGGCATGGCTTAAAAAATGCACACAAAAATCCAACAGATCCTTTGTGGACAGGCAAGTAAGTGAAAATTTTGTGACTGGATTGGGAAATTCATTGTAGGAAAAGTGGGTGGGATGAATTCAAGGGGAAAAGGGAATGATGGCTATTTGTAGGGGACCATGTGGGAGGTTGCCACATAATATTTTTCAGGTACACCAGAGATGTATTTTGGATAAGGGGACTAACTTGGTGTGGGAAAGTAGTCAAAAGAGCTTTAATATACAAAGAAGGGGTGGGTGCCTCAAAAAAACAAGGATGCAGGAAAGGTGGGATAGTTTCTGGTGGGAATGTTGGTTAAATTCAGAAAACCACTGGACAGTAGACAAGGAGTGGGTTTTTCAGAACTGAATTTTTGGATTTTTTATTCACAATATAAAGGGGTGAGAGTAATCATCAGTTAATAATAAGACAAAAAGATGGTTAATATTGTGGAGATACTTAAAAAAAATACCCAAAATTTTCAGATAATTATGCAGAATTACCATTGCTCATTATTTTTATATTCTGCATATTTCATGAACTCATTCAAAAACTTTGTTCATGGCTACTTGAAAACGTTGAACCATTACAGATAGTAATTGGGGAGGTTTACCCAAGAATAACAGGAGAGGGGTGGCAGAAACATACCTTTTCCCAGAATTCTGCACCACAGCACATCCCCTGCAACCAGGTCTATGTTTTCTGAAACATACCCTGGGAGCCCAAAATTCTCCTCCTCTCCTCCCATGAAAACCTCTCAATCTCCTGCCTCCCCTATCTCAGTAAAATCTGTAAAACACTGGGTGAAAAATTTATTTCAATTAGGTACTTCTGCCTTCTGTTTCAGAGAAGTCCCATCCAATTCTTCCAGATTATGGATCCCTCCCAGAAACTTGCTGAAAAATTTGTAGGACCCATTAAAAAAACAGTAAAAAAGCTTAAAACACTGCATCTCCAGCCTCTGGCTTTTCAGAGTAAACAGGTCTCCCTTTTGAAATGTTTCCCATAATCAATCCACACACCTCCTTTACCAGTACCAGAAAGAATTTTCCCAAGCCTCCGTCAACCTTCTGGAAGCCTTAAAAATGGAATCCTACCTCTGCAAAAACTTTTTCCCACATGCTGCCACATAGCCCTCCAATTTCTTCACTCTTCACCAGTAAATGGAAAATTACTTTAGAATCTCAATTTTAATTTGAAAAACTGGCTCCTGCCCATTAAGAATTTTTCAAGCAGAAAGCCCAGTAATGTCTTTCACCACAATCTGTGTTAAAACGCGGATGCACTCAGGTAATGTGCATAGGAGTGTGTAATCCAAATTGGATGCAAAAATGGGCCTCCACGGCCCATTGTACATCACGTGGGCCACGTGGGCCTATGTGGGTGTTATTGGTTTTGGGTGTTTGGGCGCCAAAACACATTTTTATGGTCTTTTGGGACACAGGCCCTCACGGGCCCGCCAGGGTGGATGGGCCACCCAAGCCAGATGGGCTTATTTGGGCATAAGAGGGCCCAAGCTTTATTATGGACATACTTGGCCAGACGGGCTGGCCCGCCAAATTATTTAATTCTCACAATTTGGGCTTGGGGCGGCCCATTGGGGCCGCCTCCCTTGTCGCGGCCCATTTGGGGCCACCTGTATTCCTCAGTGCGGCCCACGCGGGGCCCGAAGGCCCGCCGCAGGGCTGTTGCGCGGCCAAGGGATCCTGCGCGGGCCCGGCTGGTTGCGCTAGGCGACCAGCGCCACGGAGCCGGGGCTTGTGGCCCCGGCTTGCTTGCCGTCGCAAGGGAGATGGGGGGGAGCTGGCTGGGTTGAACCAGCCAGCAACCAACCGCAACAGCGCAGTCAGTCAGGGCAGGGGGGACCTGACCACCCCCTTGCCCAAGGAGGTGGCGGCGCCGGCCGCAAGCTGAGCAACGGGCAGGTGGGGGGGGGGGTTCACCACCCCTCCACCATTGAGCGGTTGAAAGGACCAATTAGGGGCGCTCTTCCCCCCCCCTTTACCAAGGGGGAGGAGCAATGGTCCTGGGAGGACCTGATCCCCTCCCAGGCCAACTTACTTGACAATTCCCTGGGGGTATTGACCCCCAGGGCCCCTGGTGAGGGGATTTGACCGCCCCCACCAGGGATTTGAGAGAAAGAGGGGGGGGACAGCATTTCCGCTGGTCACACCCCCCCATGTGAGTCTGAGACCGGACCCAGGTGTGCCCTGGGTCCCACCTGGCCCATTTGAGGGGCCAGGGGCTGGCTGCATGAGGCAACCCGCCCATAAACAAGGCAATAAAGGTCATCATGGCTGGTTGTAAAGGACAACCAGCCAAGGGGATTGAACCGTTAAGGGGCTGGTTCAGCCCCATTGAGGTGGAAACACCAGAAATAACCGGAATAGGCTGGTTGTAAGGGTACAGGGACTGATGCCATGTGGGCTGATGTAGTCCAAACCAAGAAACAAGGACAGTAGAGCCTGTAGAGCTCTTTTGGGGCGGAAAATTTGCCTTTTGGCTTGTTTTATCATGGGCTCACAAGAGGCCAATATTTTGTACTTAAGGAGCCCTTCTCCCTGCTGTTTTCCATCCATTCATTCATCATTCCAATCAAATTCATCCAAGATATTGCGCCATTGTGAGAGCCCCATTAGAAAATATTGACACCCAGTGTCCAACATTTCTTTTGCTTTAAATACTTCTCATTTTCCTAAGCTAATTGCTTGCCATAATTTTAACAATCTGATCTGCAAAGAGGACCTCTGCAATCACCCACTGCCACTTCCTACCATCCTCCCCACACATTTTCACCAGAGAATTATTAATTGGCTGATTTCCACATTCCACTTCCCAGGAACCCTGCTGGTATTACTCTTTTACTCTTGCAAACCTGGCCACTGAAGCCTTGACCAATCATTGGAGATTTCCCTGAACTCAACCCCCCTTTTATCCTCTAACCAACCAAAAAAAACCAAACAACATGCAACAATCCTCCTCAAGGAAATTCCACACCTTCTCTGAACATATCCTCAATGAGGATAGGTGGAGTAACAACCATTGGTGAGGCCATCTGTTGGGAAGGTTGGGCATTTCCTGGAGAAGGATTGGTCAATGCAGTTTAGTTTGGGATTCCTTGGATGTGTTCCATTTTCAGGCAGTTAAGTATGCTTAAATTTCAGTGGTTCAGAGAAATCTTTCAGGATAGGTGGAGGAAATAAAATTGAATATTTTTCTGCAAAACCAGTAGTTAGGTGTAATTACCCACCTTAACATGGACCACATCCAAGGAAAGCATCACAAACAGTTATTTTTTCCCTGTTGGAATCTCCATGTCCTGTTGAAGCCTGAAATAAAAATTCTGAAATCTCTTTCAATTCCAAGAACAATCCCAAACCATCCTGTTAATTCATGTCTTCCAGAAACAAAAAACACACTCTCCTTGTTTTTTCCACCTCTCTTCTATGTCCCAGATTTTCATGTATGCTCTGAAACACCTTTTCATAATCCTCTTTCCTTTTAGAAACAATAATCAGGACTGGAGAGGCTTTTTTCCAAACCTGTAAAATTTGGTAAAAAAACCAGGACACCCTTTTTTGGAACCATCATACAACAATCTCTGGTAATCCACCCAGGAACTTCAAGTTTGACAGATAGTCCTCCAGGGCTTGAAAACACCCAACTTTCTGGAGTGCTGCACTTTTCCCCAACACCATAGTGATGGCCAATGATATTCACCTCTTCTCCAAATCCAGATCATCACTTGATCCCTCTTGTAAAATCTGTGTTTACTGCAAAAATTTGTTGTTAATTGTAAACTTTTTCTTGGAATGTGCCTCACTTTAAAAAATAAAAGCTGGAGTGAGCCACCTATCTATGCATTGGGGAATTTGGAAGGGTAGGATAATTGATAATTTGTTCAAAAGCTTCCACATCCACCAAAAACTCAAGTTCCACACCCCATAAAAAGTGCTGAAGGTGCTTCAATACCTTTTTCACCCCACGCACTTTGATTTTTGACTGTGAGTCATGAAACTCCATCTCTGAGAAATTTTTCAATTTTTAAGGCATCAGTCTATCTTTCCCATTGTCCTCCTGGGTCAACACTCCACCCACTCCAAACTTGATTAATTCCACTACAAGTCCGATTCCTCCTCCCAAATAGTCCATTACCTTCAACAAAAACCTCTTCCCCAGGATATCTTCAAGCTAGATAATCCCCTGGTTGTATCAATCCATCCATACCCATTCTTATAACTTCCTGGTCAGCTTCTGAAACAGGCTATCCATCTCCAAAAAACCTTTGATCAAAATTTGCACAAATACACAGAGTCCTAAGAGCAGAGAAATATGGGTTCTATTGTGAATAAACAACATTTAAAGAATTGAATTTGGATGCTGTGCTATTCTCTCCATGCCCCAAAAACCTTTTTCCAAGTATCTCTAGTGCAGGGAGGCATACCACAAACTTATTACCCAAGAATGTGAGAACTGCTTCCTCTATGCAGAAAAGGGTCCTTTCTAGGGTCTGAGAATATTCCCACACAAACCATAGGATTCAAAGGTTCCCTTTGGTCACTGATCCCCCATAGTTTCTGGCTGGCCCCTTGATTACCAAAATTCTCATAATGACATTTACTGTATGCAAAATTTTTTCCTATAGGATCTACAATGTTTGAGCCTGATATACTGATTATGAATTTGTTTCCCCCTGCTGAAGCCATTTCAGCTGAAGCAGGCCTAATATGTTCTCAAAATCAATCATTTATTGGGATTCTGGGTGAAGTTCCCACTTTTCATAACCTCCCATGAAATCTACTAGAGTGTAGCATGTGCTCCAATTCATGCTCTCTACAAATTCCTATACCTTTGTAGGAAAGACAGTGTGTTTTATAGTCACAGAATTTAGTTTCTGAATTTTTTTTCTCAATCTGCAAGCTAGTCTTTTCCTGTTTCAAAACAGAAAAAATATTACTAAAATAGCTCAAGCAAGACTGATTGTATAAAACCATCCTAAACTTCTTGAAGAAAAGCTCTGTAAATGCATCTTTTACTGACACTGGAATGGGAATTGATTTTCCTTGCTGCAGTTGATAATCCACTATAGGAATCCCATATGGGTGTCCAATCATCTGTTTCAGAAGGCCCTTTCCCTCTGGTTCAAATTCCAGAGCTTTCATCTGCAAGAAAACACCTTTCACAAAAAATACAACTCTTCCTCTTTGAAAAATCCCTCTGGCCCAAAGTTCACTTCTACAATTTTCTCTTCTGTAATCTTTTTGGTTGGCTAAGCTTTTGTTGGTTGGAGAGTGCATGTTGTTTTTTATAATTAACTTTCCAATTTGATTGTCTACAATTGTTGATTGAGTTCCTTTGGTATTGGAGCATTCCAAGTTATTACCTTTTTACCTACTGGCTTGTACTTTCCTCAACAGGAATTTACTTTCCACAAGAAAAATTTTCCTTTGTCCTCAATTACTCATAAGATCTAACCTGATAGGTTCTGGTTTCCTCTCAAATGTGTAACAAGTTTAGAGGCTTGTATTATACCAATCTTCTCATGCATAAATTTAATTCATCACTTTTACCGGTTTCCCTGCACTTTAATTCCAAAACTTTTCCCAATTTCCAGGCCCACTGCCTTTATCCTGTACCTCCCCACCACTAAACACCCTGCTCCTCCCCAGTTAACCATCCACACAGAAGTGGATCCCTGTCCACATAGTCTCTGCAGTCAACCCTCAAAAATACTGTTTGTCCTTCCCTCCACTTCCACTCCAATCCTCCATGTCTGCTCAAAAGATGGTTTTATTCTTTTTTTCTCTGTTGTCACCAAAAATAATTAGAATTTTCTTGAAGAAGGCACTTTTTTATTTTAGCAAGGCTAAAAAGGAAAAAATAAAAGTTTGAACCAGTATTACATTTTCCCCTTTTTTTACCAAATAAGAGAGTAGCTGACATACACTAGCCACTTCTGAGGGTTCCTGTTCTGCCACTCCCTCCACCTCACACATGTAACCTCCAAGGTGCCATAACTGTCCCTGGTGTGCAAGGGGCTGATGGCATTGGCACTTATTCTCACAGAACTCAGGATAGAGATTGGATTGATTGCAATGAAGATAGGTAGAGTAATGAAAAGGATAAAGGGAGTAAAGGATGAGAGGAATACAGGATTAAGGCTCTTGAGGAAGACTGATGACTGAATCCAATAAGAGTAACACCAAAGGGATAGGTGATATGAGTAAGGTGGGCTGAATGGCTTTCTTGTGCTGAGATTACACCTATTGGAAGGGACTAACAAATAAGAATTAGTATACTAATTCCTTGAGGGGAATCAGCCCTGGAAGTAAGTAGAGGCAATTATATTTGAGAGCTGGAGAGAGGCCTTGAGGAGGGATGACTGGTGCTGGGCTAGGATGCCCATGGCATTACATTTTGAACAATTGAACTGGAGGCAGTGGCTTGACAGATTGGGTAATGGGCCTGTCCAGAAAGGTGTGGCATTTACTGAACTGGAAGGGTGAGTTGTCCAGCAAGGAGTATCTACTATTTATTTAAAGTATGGGATCTGTATGTACTTCTCATACCAACTAGGTTGGAGGAGATATGGAGGATATACCAAGCCATAGAGAGAGATGGAGAGCCTGGGAGAGTTGCCTAGGACCTGCAGGGGATGCAGGGAGATACTTCAGGAGGTGCAGCTGGTAGAGCCAGGGGTAGAAGGTTGATTGAATTGAGGATTATAGATGGCTGAGGGTTGAGAAAGGCTGAGGAGACTGAGTCAAGTTGTGGTTATGACACAAGGGTCCAAATTCTGACTTTTTCTTTATCCAATTTCAGTCCTAAATGCCAACCTAACTTTGATGGAATGATTTTAAACATCAATCTGCTTTCTGTTATCACCAAAGACACATTGATGGATTTTCCACTTCTCCCATTTCCCCCTCTGGTTTTTCTGCTAGGACTTTTGCAGACCTTTGAACACCCTTCCAGGTCCCAGTGTACTGGTGCAGCACCAAAATCATTCTTTTGGCCATAACTGGGGAAATTTCTACCAAATCCCTCACAGATAGACTCACTGGGGCTTCCAGTCCACAGATTTGTCTTGCAATTTCCCTCAATTTATTCCTTCACCCAAAAGCCCTTGATAAATTTTTTACCCACTACCTTGGCCTCCTTTGGAATTTCATCCACCTCTGTCCTTTCATTGGCTTGTACCCATATTCAATCTCCCTGCACTATTCTAACCTCTGCATAAACCACTGAGGGTGCCCAACCTGTTTTCTGGAAGGCTATGCCAAGGGGAACCATTGCTTCCTTCTGGAATTTTTTAAACATTGATACTCACACCTGGTCTATATAGAACACATTCAATCTCTCTCTTGAATAGCAATTACTGTTTACCATTAAAACATCCATCCAATTCAACCTAAAAATCCACCTTTTGAAGTCCTTTTTTAGATCTTGGTAGCCTCATTTTACATGCCCCCCGTTTGACATTAATAAATTGTAGAAATTGGATGGGGTCAATGGTTTGGGTGGACCCATTGTGAGCATAACTGTAATCATTGACAGGGAGGGTGCTTTAACTTTATCTAAGGTTGGTCCCTTGGGTTCCATGCCTGTGCTTTCAGCTTGTTCAAATAAAAGTTCAAGTTTATCTATCACATCCCCAACCTCCAATGTGTCTTCCACTGATACCAGGCGTGCTTTTTTGTACTACCTTTCCTGTGGTGCTTCACCCAAATCCCTTTGGGCTGGTCCTTGCTACATATATTCCCATAGCTCTAATTCCCTGTTTACCATTCTCTTGAGCACCAAACTTTCTGCTAAAAGGGGAATTTCCCCATCCCAAGACCTTGGAAACAGGTTGTTTTGATATAGCCGCCAGAGAGTTTTGTCCCTCATGCCTGTGTTGAAACCAGAAAGGAAGTTCTGCTTTACAAATCCTGTGTTCTCTAAAAAAATATCCATTGCAGAAAAGGTATTTTAAGACTATCAAATGTGGAAAATTTGGCAATGAAGCTCTTCCTCAAAAGTTTTCCTCATGCAGCAAGCATTTCAGAGGTCAATTTTTCCAAGTTTCTCTCCCAAAATCTTTTCTCTTGCTTTCCCTAATTTTCTACCATTTCCTCCTTTAATTTTTCCCAGTACTGCCTCAAATACCCTTCCATTTTCTCCCTTTTCTCCAAGTTCTCTTCCTCCACTATGAGATTCACCAATTTTCTCACCTTTTCTTCTTCTGTTTCACTCTTGCTTGCTTCTGAATTTTCAAATATTTACAAAGAAATTGTAAATTTTTTGGTTCAAAATTGGACGTCCAGATGGTCCTCAGGGCCAATCTTTTCTCCTCTGCATTGGACCTGATTAAAACTCCCAGTTCTATTAGATGGCACTCTGTAAGAATTACCCACTCATGGAGGTGACCAAGGTAGTCTTCTGCATGTCCCAAGCCCAATAATACCTTGCAGCAGTTGATACATGGTTTTCTGCATTTATTTGGGCAGCATCTTGTCAATGGTGAGTGAAGGAATCAAGGAGGACTATAAAATACTAGAAGAAAAAGAGTTTCAGGTTAGCATAGGGTATAAATCAGTAAAGGTTTCCCAACAATTCCCCCAAATATGGGGTTTGGAATTCTGGACTAAGAGTTTTCCTGTCAGCTATTCTCCAAATGTCTGGGTAAATTTCTGCAATCAATAACTCCACTGTTGGTTATTATGAAAGAAGATGAGAAGGTAAATTAAGGGAGTGATCCTTTGGAAATTCAGTGTCTTTTATTGTATAATTTACTCTGAATTTCTGGTCCTTGTCTCCAGTTTTGCTTTTCTGATGGGCTCCTTCCCCTCCCCTGTCTACCCCCTTTATAAATTGAATACAACTACATTAGAAAAAAAAATCTTTTACCCTCCCTGGTTCACTCTCCAGGAATTTTCCTTAGCCTCATGGAATTCCCTGATACATTTACCACCTTTATGCATCCTCTGGTTATATATTTTACTTCCTTTTTCCACAACTTTCAGCCCCTCCAACTACTTTTTCACACCAAGTTAGACCCCCCTATCTAGCTGCTCTCTCATCTGTGGTGTCCTGGAACATTTTTCTTGGGAAACCTTCTGGTGCATTCAACCCAACCATTAATGGTTCCTTTGGGCCCTTGAATTCATCTAATCTACTGTACCAGAAAAAAACCCACCTGATTTGGTCCCACAATTTTTGTTTAATTTTCTGCCTATCAAATCACTGTTCTTTTGTTTTACCCATCTGGTAACCCACCTTTGTGCTTTTTGCCTTCCATTTACCTTCACCCTTCCTCTGTGTTTTCTAATCTTATTTTGTTTTTCTGGAACCAATTAGCTTTCCACATTTTGAAGCCTCAATTGTGTGTTTTCCTTTTTTCAGTTATGTGCATTTTTGTTTTTTGTCTACAATCTCCTTCTTTTCCTGGGGAGAACTTCCATTTCAAATTTGGACTGCTGTTCAATCCTGTATTTTTCCTATAAAAGACCACCAAAATGTATGTATCACATCAATCTTCATGTGCAGGTGAGTTGTCATTCAATCCATTGGTCTCAAGAGGCAGATATAGAAAGTTTTCAAAATTCTCTGTGGAGAGTTTTTTTATTAATTACTGGATGAGGAGAGTGAGAGTGAGACACATTTATTCAAGGTGTTTGTGGATGAGGATGAAAATCCCTTGACAAGATCAAATAGAGCTTCATTATTTTGTGGGTTTGAAGGTGGATTGATGATAATTATTGGCCATTGTAAGTTTTGGATGGGGTTTTGGAGGGTGAGGAGCAAGCAAGTGAAGTGAGTCCTTTGGATACTCCTAATCATCATAATTCAATTAGTGAGACAATTTGGATGAATGAAATCAATTGTATTCAATTGAAAGCTGAAATTTTTATTTTTCCTAATCAATAGAAATTAGGTTGGTTATGATTTACAGAGATAAAAGTGGTATGGGATCAAAGAAATGTGATTTTAATTTGATCAGATGATTTAGGAGTGGTTATGATTTGAATCAAATCAGGAAATGAGATAAAAAATATGTTCTACATCCTCATTTTCCAGCCATTTATTTCAGGGATTCACCTCTACTGCTATACTTAGCTGTGGTTAAACCTGCAAAAATAAGACAAAAACAATATTAAAGTCAGTTTTTGACTGAAATAAATCAAACAACAGCTAAAATCTCACAAATTCAAACAATAAAAAGGTATTATGAGTACAAAAGCCAAACCTTAAGCCTTTATAAAAGGCAAGGGGCCTGGCTCCAAATAAATGAAGCTCAAAGGAGCTTTGCTTATAAATAAGCTCACACCCTTTATAGTAGTAACACACAAGGGTTACTACTTTAATTCAGACCTTGCACTAAATATTGGCATTGCCAATAAGATTATTAATTGATTATAATACTAAAGTTTATAGCCCCAGTCAATCTCCTCTTGAGACTAAGTTTAATGGGCTTGTTAACTCTTTCCTTATTCTCTTACAAATAAATAGTAGTATATAACTTGTGAGGAAGGGGCTATAGGGTGAAGACCATCCTCTTTTAAGGTAACAGGAGCCTTCAGGGGACTCAAGGAATTATCAAGGGAGAGCTAGCCTCTCCCTTGTTTTGTCCTCAATGGCTCAGAACCCCATCACATCCTGCCCAATGAGAAATAGGGTACTAGTACTCATTGGGGGGGATTTTCAATGTAAAGGGTCCTATTTGCATACCCCAAAAGTTATATACTCTACAACTAAGCCCAGGGCCCTCTGAGTGGACGCTCTCAAGGCTCAGGAGAGTGTATCAAAGTATAATCACATCCCCAAGGGGGATAATATTAAGCTTATGTGATTGGTTTATACAGAGTGGAGAGTATAGCTTAAATTAATTACTATAGCTTGTCACCAAAGGAAGGGAACTTATTGGGAAGTTATTTATAGATATTTGGGACGCATCTGAGTCCTCATAACTTAATTCAAAGCTATATTGTATCCCCATCTTGATAATATACATTATCAAGGTTTTAATTCCATAATAAATACTCATAAAAACATAATTATAAAATATTATAAAAAATTATAAAAAATTTATTATATAATTCTAAAACTCCTCATCATTAATCATTCTTGTCTCCATGGTGGTTTGAACCAGTGACCTTGGTGTCAGATAATGGAAGGTGAGGTTAGTAATTAACCACCATACCAGCAAGACATATGAGTTGTGCAGACATTTGGAAACATCTAATTGTCTCATGGCTGAAAATTTATCTGTCAAATTTTCCCCAATTCTTTGGGAATTTTGAATTTAAATGACTCAAAAAAAAATTAAACAACCTAAAAACTAGGTTGTGGCTATTTTGATGCAATTGAATCAATAATGGCAAACCATGTTGAGTGTGCATAGGTCCACATTTCAAGAAAATTGGTGTTCATGGGTCCATATTCCAATATTTTTGGAATGCACATCAGTCATAACCACAACTTGACAAAGACTCCTCAGCCATCCTCAGTCCTCAGTAAAATCAACCTTCTACCCATATATTTGATAGCTGCACCTCCTGAATTATCTCCCTGCATCCCCTGCATGTCTTAGACAATCTCCCAGGCTCTTCCTCTCTCTCTCTATGGCTTGGTGCCTCCTCCATCTCTCCTTCAACCTGATTGGTATGAGAAGTACATACTGTAAATCCATAGTACATACTCCTGGCTGGACAGCCCCTAATTCCAGTTCAGTAAATTCCACCTCTTTGTGGACAGGCCCGTCACTAAATCTGTCAAGCCACAGTCTCCACCTCAATTTTTCATTATGTAATACCATGGAGGATCTCAGCCCCACCACCAGTGACCACTCCTCAAAGCCTTCTCTCAGCTCTCCCATATACTTGCCTCTCTTTCCCTCCTGGACTTATTCCCCTCAGGGAATTAGTATACTACTTCTTATTGGTTAGTCCCTCCCAATAGGGGTAATCTCAGCACAAGAATTTCATCCAACCTACCTTACTCATATCACCATTGCTTTAGTGTTACTCTTATATGATTCAGTCAACCAGTTCTCCTGGATTCCTCTCATGTTCTATTCCAATCATCCTTTTCATTACTTCATCCCTTATCATTGCAATCAATCCTATCATCTCTGTCCTGAGTTATGTGAGCAGTAGTGCCCATGCCTTCCACCCATTTCACACCAGGGGCAGTTGTGACACCATCTTTACACACCAACAAATTTCATAGATATTTTATTTTTTGGCATGTGTACCTTTGCATTCCAAAAATGGTGTGTCACTCCTAAAAAATCAATCATTGAACCTTCCAAAAAATACTTCAAATTTTGTTAAAATAGAAGATATATTTGGAAGATGAACCTGTTGATGAGATCTAAAATACTTTAAGAGCAAAAATTTAACTTTTAAAATCATATTTAATTGTAGTATTTTTTCCTTAATACTTGAACAAATTCATATTTTTTCATCCAAAAAATCAATAAGATATACAAAATGATACAAGCAACTTTCATAAAATTAAAAAAACATAAAAAAAGCCTCATGAATGGAATTTCAAGAGGGGAATCTATTTTTTAAGCAAGTGTGACCTCTATAGAAAGGAGACCAATGGAACCTATCATACTAAGGCATTTGATTTTGAAATTTTTCTTTAGGAGCTCATTTGAGCTTCAAAAATTTATAAAAAAAATAAAGCTTCAAAACATTTCAAAATAAATACATTATTAGCTTTTGTTATTTTTTGATTTTTTTTTCCCATTCTTTCAGTTTTTTTTTCCAAACATTTCTTAGAAGGAAAAAAATGAATTTTCACAAGCATTAAGGGAAAAATTGTAAAATAAATTTCCTCAATTATATTATTTTTTTTAATAAATTATTTTGGATATCATTAAGACATCTAATTTTGATTTTCAATTTTAAATTTGACATTATTGTTGTATTTCTTTATGATTTTTTGGAATTTTCAATGTTTTTTTTTTTTTGAGTGAAAGATCCACATAAACATTTCATTGGTGTTCATATTTCCACAGACCAATTATTTTAGATTGGACATGGCCACACACCCATAAATTTGCTCTTTGGGGTATGCAAATCCACACCAAAAAAGGTCAATTTTGGGTATTTGTACTTGTGGGTTCCAAAGCCATGGATGTGTGGACCTGTGGATGCCAAAAAAATGGGGTTTGGGAATCCCCATTCCAGAAAAAAGTTTTGAAATCAGTAATTGGGTAGTATCAAAATATTCACACCCTAAAAGAATTATTTGTGAATTTTTGGTGGTCTTGATTCCCCCAATAGATTCATCCAAAGTTTAAAATTTTCAAAAATTAACACATCTTCTTTAATTTTTGTGGAATCATGCTTCAATTTGCTAGAATTTCTGATCCAGAATATATTTCAAAATCCATCAAAACCTCCCACAAAGGAGAAACTTCTTTTTGAAATTCCATTTTACTTCTCAAAATGCCTATGTATTCAAATTTCCTTATCCTTTTCTTGATCAAATGTAAGGATTCATTTTGAATATAAAATGGGATGATTCAGGAGAGAACTTCAGTATTTTTTTTTCAAGAAAAAAAATGATTAAATAAAATGAGGATAAAAGAAAGAATCCATCTGTTTCTATTTTTTTTTTTTTTACTGTCCAGGTTTCCTTTCAGGAAAAAAACACTTCTACCCAAGATACAAATCTTTCTGAACAATTTCCCTCCAATTCTTCACTCCCTTGGAAGCAAATACATTCCAGATTTCATCCAATTCAGGGGCTGTCCAAGAATTTTATTTCAACTTGGCACACACTGTGTGCTTGGAATCATGAAAGAGAAAGACGCAGATAGGAAATATTCTTGAGGCTTTCAAATCACTTGCTACACATTATCAATCTCAAATCCTCAAATAGTATTTTAAAAGATTTTTCACAAAATTTTCCAAGAGGACCTTAGACCTACTTCAATCATCTCATTTTGTGATTTTGGGAAGGTTTTAATTGATACAAATGGTATGAATTTACATGCAGACCAATTTTTCTTTTTGTTTTTTTCTTTATTTTTTATTTTTCTTAATTTTTAATTTTTATTTATTTTTATTTATTTATTTTTTTTATTTTTTAATTTTTTCATTTTTTTATTTTTTACTTTTTTTATTTTTATTGGAAAATTTTAGATTCACAGCTCATTGAGCTGTATACATGGATCTGTACACAGTTATTTGAGCCGTGTGGCACTGTACATGGCTCATTTGAGCCTTGTTGCACTCTACACGGCTCATTTGAGCCGTGTGGCATGCTACACGTCCCATTTGAGTTGTGTGGCATGCTAAAAAACTTTTTATTTCTTTTATTTCTTTGGTTTCCTTTATATATTTCATTTATTTCATTTATTTTATTGCTTTTATTGCTTTTATTTCTTTTATTTCTGTTATTTCTTTCATTTCTTTCATTTATTTTATTTATTTTATTTTTTTTGGTTAATTTTAAATTCACAGCTCATTGAGCCGTGCACACGGTTTGAAATGGGGCATGTGGCATGCCAAACGGTCCAATTTGGGCCGTGTACAGCCCCCCATGGCTCACAGAGTCTTGCGGCCCACCCAACCTGGTCTGCCGCCGTGTGGACTTCCACACGACCACATTCAAGTGGTGTGGAGTTGTACACAGCTCAAATGTAGTCGTGTAGCATTCCACATGGCACCGGACCGCAGTGAGCAAAAAAAAAAAAGGAAAAGGAATGAAAGGGTACTAACACAACCCATAAGTTAAATAAACCTTCCAAAAAAACAGAAATCAACCAAAAAATCAAAGAATGTTCATTTTTTGGTTAAAAAAAAATCAATAAATAAATAAATCAAAATCAAAAAACTGGTACTATCCAATGGACTAGCCCTAAAGTAAAAAGACCCAAAAAACCACAAGTAACTGGACTAGCCCTAAAGTAAAAACACCAAAAAAAAGACAAGTAACTTGACAAGCCCTAAAGCAAAAACACCAAAAAAATACAACTAACTTGAAAAGCCCTAAAGTCATTTCAACTTGACTAGCCCTAAAGTAAAAGGGCCCAAAAATTAAAGAAGTCTTTTGACCAGCCCTAAAGTAAAAGTGCCCAAAAAAATACAAGTCTTTTGACAAGCCCTAAAGTGAAAACACCAAAAAAAAACAAGTTCAACTTGTGTTAAGCTGATTGCATCCCAAGCTTAACATAAGTTAAGCTTGTGATGGAATCAGCCCAACACAATTTGAACTGACTTACCATTCAATCTCATTCAAAACAATCTATGTAATGATGTTAACTCAAAAGACTCAACATGATGATGTTCAAGATGTAATAACCCTTTATATTAATAGAAATTGTTAGCTGCATTAGAATCACAATTTATATGAAACCCAATGATTAAATGAAGTCAAAGTCTATTGAAATCTGGAATACATTTGCAGTTGATCTTTGAGATGATCAACCCAACCAGAGGCTTTTTTAGAAATCAAGGAATGTGGTTTTGCTACAATGGGCAGGATTGGAATCATTTTTCCCTCAAGTAATAATAGAACCCAGTGGTTATTGTTTACAAAGGAAATGAACATTGGATCTGATTGATCAGTAAAACCATTTTTCATTGGAGTATAAGTATCACATGACTCCAATGAAATGAAACATATAGGTTTGGAATATGTGTCTGCTATGATTTGACCCATGTCCAATTTAGCCAGCCAAATTCAGGAGGGGAATCTTTTGATTGATTTCTTCAACATCAAGTCTTTGTTTAATCTTTTCAACCTCCTTTGAACCACCAAGCATCTTAAAGTAGCATGCTTTATGTTTCTCTAATGTTTCAATCATTTCCTTCCTAACTGTAAACCAACCATGCTCTTCATAACCAAGAGATTTAGCAATGACTCTAAATCTGCAATTCCCATCTCCAATTGGATCCCAAACCTCACCCAAGAGCTTATGGGATTTCTTGGGTATTTGATTGAGGTATTTCACGTTTGGTTCCTATAATTAAAACCAACTTAGTATTCATTTCTTCAATTTGATCAATGAAATGAATACTCATCAAAGATGAGCTTCTGGTTGAGCTTTGCTGCAGTTTCTCTTCCTCTTAAGAGGATTCTGATTCCAAATTAATTGACCCTGATTCACTTTCAGTCTCTTCCTCTGAACTATTAAATTCAGATTCAGATTCTGCCAACTTTGACTGAAAATTCATCATTAGTTAGTAACTAAGTTCATTGGACCAAAAAAATGAACATATCCCAAAAGAAAAGACTTACAATCTTTTGTCTTTTCTTGTTTGGAGCCCTTCTAGTTCTTTTTTCCCCCTTGAGTTGTTTGTCAACAAGCTCAAACCAAGATGGTTCTTGCTGCGTATCTGTCAATTTTGGCCTGCCCCTACTTTATTGTAAGACTTTAGGTTCAAGTCTTGGCTTCAATCAATATTTTGTAATCTTCTGAATTATATACTTTAATAGTCCGCTTTGCTCATGATCTGGAAATTCCAAGATCATTGCATTGACTTTTTCATTTAAATGAGTAATGCTTAGCATTTCATTGACATTGCACTGGAAAAATTTAAAAGGATCAACCATTATTGAATTAGGATTCATTAATCAAAAAGCATTAATCACATAGTGGTTTGAAAAATCCACCTTGAACAATCTAACTTAAGCCAACTTACAGAACTAGAACTGCAAGGGTCATAGTCCAACCTCCACTGAGGATGAACATCTTCAGGTACCATGGATCCTCTGCATGCTAGATGGTCACCTATTTGGTGGGAACAGGGCAAACCCATAGTCTTGAAATATGACTTGGTGCAGACTTTGCCATCATGATCACATTTGAACTTCTTGAATTGTTCCCTAACAATTTGGATTGTCTCTAAAGACAATTTTTAACCCAATGGTAACAGTTCAGGTGGAAGAACTTTCCCTAACTTAATTTGAGAGTTATAAAGTGATGCATGAACTGATTTAATTTGATTCAAAACTGTTCCTTCAAGGCTTTTCCAAACATCCAACAGCTTCCCCAAAGAGTTTCCAAGGTATTGTTTGAGAGTTGCATAGGCCCCTTCAACCCAAGAAGTTGTATTTTTTTCTATAATCTGGGTTTATACAAGTTCACGCTGTTACAAACATCTATTTGATAGGGAAAATGTTATTTTCCATATACTCAAGTACATCCTCATAGTCTTTCAAGAAACACTATAAAAGTCAAAAGGTCAGAACCCAAAACTAAGAAGAATAAGAAGGAGTGATTTGGACCTACTCTGAGTTCTGCATCATTTACCTCTTCCTCCTCCTTGGTCTTTGAGGCCCCATACTTTGCCCACAGATTCATAAAGATTTTCCATCCTTCAACGTCATTAACAAAGCGCACTTTATAGTTTGCTTGTATGTTTTTAGACAAGTGCCAAGTGCAAAGTGCAACATTGTCTTGCTGACTCTGTGAAACTAGTTTCAATTTCACAAATCAGAGCTTTTTCACGGTCCATCACAAAGACTTTTGGAAGTCTCTCAGGATCATGAGCCAACTCCTTTAATGCATTTAAAGACCAACCGTAGAACTCAAACGTTTCTTTTGTTATTAAAACAAGAGCTTTTGTGAAAGTTTTCCAATTGGCTGTCATTTCTACAACATGCAATAGTGGTGTTTTGTAATTATTTGTTTTATAAGTACAATCCAACATAGAAATATGATGGAATTGTTTTGAAAGCTTTACTTCCTCTGGATGTGCTAACTACAGGGCCTCCAAGTGAGACTCTTCACTGAAATTTGACCAGTGAATCCAAATTTTTTTTCAAGCTTTTCATAGAGTACCTCCATAACACTTTTTCCCTTTAGTTCTGCAAGCATTACCTTCCGCTTAGTGTTATAGATTGTTTGGTCATCAACATAATCCCTCCCATCAATCTTGCTCAATTTTCTCTTCAGTTGTAATGTATTTAGCCCATCATTCATGCCTTCTACTAGATTTTCTAAGGCCACCCTCAAGATTCTCCTCAGTTGAGGATGCACAGAGGGATGTTCAGATGGTTAATGGTTATGTTGGGTTTCTTTGTAGGAGAGGGGCCACAAGGGGTCTGCCTTTGTGCCACTTGCGTGGATTAAAAACTTGCACCCAACCTCCCTTGTGTGAGTTTGTCTAGACCATTTGGTATGAAGACTTCCTGAATAGGAACCATGTCTATCACAGGCTAAATCCACATATTTGTCAGGCTTTGAGTTGAAAACTGTTAAAGCGTAACCATGCTTCATTGCCCATGTTTGACAATATTTTTGTGCCTCTTACCTAGTGGGAAAAGCTCTCAAGGGAGGTGGGTCAAGTGGATCTGCCGTAGTTACATAGTTATATTGATGGCATTCACTCCATCAGTTTCAATCAAATTAAATATGGCAAAGACCACCAACATAAAATGTTACTCACCACCAGCGGTCATTTCCATTTGTGAATCATTTTGTTCCTCAATTTTCACCCTTGATTAGGATACAATTGGGGGTTCCAATTTTTCATTACTCAAATACTTTTTTTCTTTTTCCAAAGCTTTCTTGATGGAACTATCAATGTAGAACTTCCATGCAGCCATGTCAGAAGAAGGAGGGCTTGCCACTTTTCCCATGCAAAAAAATGCAATGGTATACTTCAGTATTCAATCCAGCTTTCAATTGATCAAACAAAGTTTGCTCACTTTTGAATTGACAAAGAATTGTTTGCAGATTTTTATATGATTTATGATTATTCACACTAATTTCACTTGGGTTTCACTTTAATTTCTCTTTGGGATTGCTAGGTGTGGAACAACAGTCCCACAAAGTATGTTTTAATCCCAAATTTGGGTTGAGAGAACCCAATTGTGGTCCAGGGGGTGCCCAAAATTCTGGCATGGCTTCCGGGGTGTTGTGCACCCCAGAACACGGCTCATTTGAACCATGTCTGGGGGTTATATGGCTCATACACAACCCCCTGGGGGTCGCGCGTGATTGAAACGGCCCTGTGGAGTCGTCTTTGGGCCCCCACGGCTCATTTGAGCCGTGTAGGGCCCTACAAGACTACCACACAATTGGAGCCGTGAATTTAACATCACCCTTTTTTTATTTTATTTTTTTATTTTTTATTTCTTTTATTTCTTTTATTTATTTTATAATAAATAATCAATTATAAGCTATATGGAGTAGTGTTTGGGCCCCCATGCGTTGAGGGGCCCTACAAAACTCCCACAGGTTGTGCGGGGCCCTACATGGCTCCCACACAGCTGGAGCCATGAATTTAACATTACTCATTTTTATTTTATTTTCTTTTTCTTTTTTTGTTCTTTGTTCTTTGTTTTTTTAAAAAAAAAAAAAAAAAAAAAAAAATGAAAAAATGTTTGGAGGGCATCAAGACCCCCAAAAAAATGTCTCTAAAGTTTCCTCAAAACTCTTGGTGATTAAATACTGCCAATCAAAAACTCCCAAAGGATTTTCAAAATTTATGTCAATAAATGCCTCAAAACTGAGGAAATAAAACTATTTTTTTTAAAAAAAAAATATTCAAATTTTGGAGTGGTTGAACCCTTTCAAACAAAAAAAAAAAAAAAAAAAAAAAAAAAAAAAAAAAAAAAAAAAAAAAAAAAAAAAAAAAAAAAAAAAAAAACACAAAACAAAAACAAAAACAAAAAATCTGAAGAATCAATTCTTGGGATATTTGGAACAAACCCTTTCTACAAAACTTCAGCATAAAAAAAATTAAAATCTTATTTTCAAAAATCAAAAGAATCTGTTCAAAACAAGAAAGATGAACGTTGTTTGAATGACCTCATCAATTGCATCAAGCTCAAATTCAACAGCTTGGTTTCCATAACCTCAATTCAGAAGTTCCTCACAAGCCTTGAAATCATGTGGAAGACAGTATTGCTGCTGAGTGGAACCGGGCATCTTTCCTAAAACAGCAAAACAATTTTTTTCTTCTCAATTGTGTCACTGATGTAGGAATGAATCTTATATTAATTGATGAGTCTGGGTTTGATTATCAGACTAATTTTACTCAGGGGTATTTTCTTTCTGCTAAAATCCTGAATTTGATTCTTTGTTTCTTGATTGATTTATTTTTTTTTTCTCTCTCTCTTTATTGATTTTTTTATTTAAAAAATTATTGGCAAATAATTCTTCCTGCCTTCTTTTTTTTGCCAATTCATAGGCCTGTATGCCTCCCTGGAAACCAATCCCAGGGGGGGGAAGCTTCAACCACATGGTTGAAGCCTTAGCCAAACCAGGTTTAATATCTTTGAGTTTCTCAAAGCGGATGGTAGGAAGAAGGGATATACTGTTTCCTTGGAAATTAAACCATTTTCCCCTGCAACTCTGCAAAACATTACCACCCAGATCCCTCATCATCATGGGGGAAAAAACACTGATCCATCAAGGCAAATATTTCAATCAATTCATCCAAATCAGAGAGGGAATCAAAGCAAGAGACCACCATTGAGATTGCTCAACAAGTTGTTAAGTGGATTGAAATTTATTGAAATTAAGTTTCATTTTTGGAGGGACTAGGTACAATCTGGAGACAAGCAGTCAGAAGGGTTGAGTAATGGGAGACAGGAAGAAGTATATAATGAAGAAATGGAATTGGGAGATGAGACAAATCATACCAGACAGTCAAAGTTCTGATCTGAGCAATGAGGATTTGGGAAAATTGAGAGGTCAGCAAGAGTTTGATGTTGGCGGAAGGGAGTTGATGTTGTTGGTTTTATTTGATTTGACAAAGTGAAGGGTGAATGAGAAAAAGAAATAAACAAGAAAATGGAAAAAGAAAGGAAAGACCAAATAAAAGAAATTGATAAAAGAGATGGATAACAAGATTAGCAATGCAATTGAAAGACACCCAATCCCCTGAGAGACCGCTGAGGTGGGCCTCCAATGTGGTAGTGCTGGCACTTTCAGCTGACCACGGGGCAAGTGCTCTTTTGTGGTGCTTTCTTTTTGAGTTGAGAGTGCGGGCAAGGGCTTGATTGAGTGGAATTTATGGTGAGAGAGGGAGGAGGAGATTTGACAGAAGTAATCTCCAATGATCAAACCAATCAAACTTTTTTTTTTTTGATCTTTTCAAGATCCAGTTCAAGCACCAGGACATGAAATGTTTTGAGTATCCTGTCTCAGAAATCTGTTTTGCTGTTGAAGAAAATATCCTGTCTGAGGTTTCTCAATCATGGTTTTCATACCATCATAATATTCACAAATCATGCAGAGACATGCATTTAACAAATGAATTGGAAAATCTTCAAACATCACATCCAAGTAGTTATCTTGACTTGCAATCAATTCATTTTTTTTTCTTGCTTCTTCTTCTTCTTCTTCTTCTTTTTTTAATTTATTTTTTTTGGAATCTCTTTATTTTCTGATGACAAAAAACAAAACAAAAAAAACCTTTATTGTTTAATTTTCATTCTGATTCAAAGTCCCCCCACCCTCCAATCTTGGTTTTTTGATGGTGATTTTTGCCTAAGCATATGTATCATATTTACATTTCCAGAAAACCGTCCTGTTTTCTCATAAGTATTTTCATTTTGTTCTCAGAGTTTCTCTCTTATAGGGTTATGTGGTGGATGTGCTCTGCAGCCACCAGGGGTCTCCAGCCTGCTTCTGGTGGATGCCAACCCATGACAGCCCACTTGTTCAGGCCTCTCAACCAATTCATCCATCCAAGCCTGGCTTCTGGAACCCTACTAGGGTCAGAGAATCTTCAATTTTCTTTGTAAACCCACTGGTTAGCTAAGTTTACCAAGCAAATTTCCCAATTGTGCATAAGTAATGGCTTGCTAGCAAGAAAGCACCATAAGCTTGCTGGGTTTTTTTATGTAAAGGTTCAAAAACTTAGCAAGCTTGCTAGCTCCATCCTTGAGTCCTCCTCTCTATCCTCTACCCATTTTGGTCTGACAGATCTACTTTTGATGTCCTTTCATACCTCCTCCCACCATCATTCCAGCTCTGATATTTCCTCCTCTGCTTACCCCAACCCCAGCTCTGTTTGGAAATTGAAAAAAGGAAAAAAAAAATGGGAAGATGGTCCTAGCTAGGGAAGGGAACTGCTAGATGGATGTCCCATGATGGGGTGTTTTTTGAGTTGCTATCTAGCTGCTGTGGTATTAGGGTGTGTTTGGAAACCTCAAGTCCCTGTAACTGTAGCTTTGGATGAGTTCCTGGAGCCCTGCAGCCAAAAACATCCCATGGATTGGTAACTGTAACCTTGAAGGATGGGGATGAAAGGAGACCTTCAGGGCTAGTTACAAGGTCAAAAAACCTGCTGTTAACTTGCTGTAACCTGCTTTTTCAGTGGGAAGCCTGGGAGCATGACTTCTGTAGAAGTTACACCTAGGGACTTACACAGCAGTTTCCAAACACCCAATTCGTTACTTTGAAGCTTTAACTCCCCCATTCCTTCATCTTGGTGACCTGGGGTATAAGTTTCAGCTATGAATGCAACCTGTTGGCATCACCCTGGGGTCTGAACCCCAGCACCAGGGTTTGGGATGGCTTTTCAAGATTCCCCAAAGCGCTGGGGTCTCTTTGGTCACCAAACAACTGCCATGCTTTGGAACATCAACAACTTTCTAGACAATATCCTCAACAACTTTGACAAGCTGTTGAGGCAGGAAAGGCTGGGTTACTTTTGCAAGAAGTTGGGCCCGCACAACATTCTTTGAGCACTTGGTGATCAGGTCCCACCGTTTTCCCTTCTGGGGATACCCGCTTGATCAGGGTTGGGTGAGCCCACCCTTGCGTGATCCAATGCCACCCTATCTCTGCAGAGTGACCAAAAGGGTTTTAGATAGCGTAAAAAATAGAATGGGTTGATGATGATGATATGGAGGAATGAACAAATGAGGTGACCATCTAATAAGTATTTGCAATTCACCCGGTGCTTTGGTCCGCTCCGGCGCATGCTCAGGGTTGGCGGTTTGGGATGAGGCTCATACCCCTCCCAAAGCCCTGGGTTTACAGTACAGCCTTGTCAGAACTTTCAGCTCCAGATAAATATTGTATTTTTCCTCAAGCTTGGACACCGCACCAAAATTTTGGTTTTTGTTTTTTAGTTTAATTCATTTTGCCCAATTTTCTGCCCAGGGTTTTGGCCCAAGATTTCTGCCCGAATTCTCTCCCACCTTTGATGGTCCGTATCTAGGAACCATCAAATTCTACCTCCCATTGGATCAACCCAACACACACCCCTCTGTTTTTCCTACCTCCAATTGGATCCTCCCCCCCTTTTTTTCCTACCTCCAATTAGATCCTCCCCCCCCCCTTTTTTTCCTACCTCCAATTGGACCCACCCCTATCATCCAAATTTATTGATTCTCCAATCAGATGCAAAAATGATGCCGGAAAACATAACCCCTGCCCATCAATAATTCATCCAATCATACCTTCAATCCTCTCATCAAATGCATCCCACCCAAATGGGAACCAAAAATGATTTTCCCAACACCAATGAAGACCCCCTGGAACCTGAAGACTTAATGATTTTGGGTTCACTGATTCATTTCCCCAAAAAAAAAAGCTGAAATAATGCTGATATGTTTCTAAAAACATTATTTCAGGCAGATACCAAGAGTCCTATTGAAAGTTCTATTGAGCCAAGTCTTCATTCAAGTAGCACAAATTTAAATTTGACATCATTCTTAGGAAAAATAACTCCAAGAATGTTTATCTAATTCATCCTTTTAATTTTTGTTTTATCTTTTTAATAAAGAAATTGTTTGAATGCCTCATCAATTTTAATATCTATTGCAATGAAAAAAACCAAAGAAAAAAGAAGAAAGTTTGGAAGCAAGTACGACCATCCAAAGGATTCTGCCTTTCAGTTCAAATTGAACCCAACAAGGTCAATTTTTACCAATTCAAATCAATAGTTTTGGAAGCTTGCAACATTGAATACAGCAACATGTCTTTGGTTATTTCCAACTCTGGCTTAGCCGGTATACCTCCAATCAAATGGCTGGTCCATATACCCAAATGTAGGGCCTACCTCAAATCTCAACCCATCACACTCAAGACCTCCAATGACTAATTGGCTTGGTTATCAACCATTAACAGCCAAAATGCTTCTCAAGCTGGGGTCACCCTGTGCCAAAGCAATCCCAAGGATGAATCCAATAAGGCTTGGAATGAGAGTCTGATTTCAAAGACAACTATGCGGGTGACATCTTGGGAATCCAATATAACCCAAAGGGAATTGACTTCAGCGTTTGTGTCCAACTTGGAATCAGGATCTGAAGATGAATCTGAAATTGATGATCAAGAAATTCAGATGGCCAAGATATATGAAAAGTACATGGTCAACGTTAAGTATGATTGAATCCATCCAGCTTTTCCTCATCCAACTGATCCAAGCAAATATATCCTTTTGACTGCTGTTAATGCCCGCATTTGGGTGGATTCTCTGGTAAGTTGGCTCCTATTTATCTAGTTATCACTCAATGCGCTCAAAACTGATATATGTATATGTCAAACCTTTGATTTCCAAGGTTGCTTGGAATTCTGGTGTTTCATTGAATTCCCCACCAAATGAATTAAAATATCCCTCTTTAAAAAAGAAAAATCTAGACCCAGTTAACCCTCAGATCAACACCAAAATTCTCGGAACTGTTATCTTGCAGTTACTTGGCAAACATGGTGAAAACCTCAATAATTGCCCATCTTCTTCACCTTCACCATCTTTAGAAGGAATGGATAATAATGGAAATTCCATTTAAGAGTATGTTCAGTGGCTTGGAATCCAAGGTAACTCCAATGATATAATAAGATGCTTAGAAGGCAATGATATTGATTCCTATAAACTGTTAAAATTCAACAATGTCTCCGATTTGCATCTCAAATCAATTGGGTTGACTATTGGTATAATTTCTTGCTTTTGCAATAATTTCCATTGTTATGAGAAGTACCTCCGCAATAGTTCTCCTTGACTTCTATATGTTTTAATATTTTCAACTGCGGCTTGTCAATGCTTTGATTAATATAACTGCAGCTTGTTGAGGTTTTTATTACTATTTTTGTTAAATTAAAAATTTTCCCAAAAATTAGTACATACACGTTATGAACCGGATGATCAAGAAATGATGGAGATGATCTTATGGGTAGGACAAATTGGCAAGATTTGTTGTATAAGAGTCCCTAAATTTTTGATGGTGATGAGGGTGATGGAACAGTAATTTAAAAAGCTGGGTGCACTGGGGGAGGTTTTCAGAAGCAGTTGAGGCCAATTTTAAGGGGGAGCTGAGAGCAACTTGGGAATGAACGTTTTTCCTTATCTGACAATTGTTCTGATGCTCATGGGCTGGTTATGCCACCATCACCAAGCTATGAAAAATTTTGAATGATTCATGCCCGCGGATAGATTAGTGTTCTATTTAAATCAAATTCAGATTGATTGGTGTTATATACTCCTTGGAACATCCCTTTTTCTGGCTCAAAATATGATTTGCTTGGCCATCCATGGCCATGTTGTACTTAAATCATTATTTTATTTCAATTGGCTTCCAACATATAAAATCATTGGAAATTACAATCATTGAAACATGAAAATGATCATTGTGAACATTGAGTGAAGAATAAGTAATAAAATTTGAAAGAAAAAAACATCATTCACTGGCTGATGAGTCATATGGACCATCAGAGCAAGAATAGCCTGCATGGAAATAGAGCTGCTCACAAACACTTGCAGTTGTTAGCTTACCATTAATTTGTAAATGGATTGAATTTTATCACTGGAGGTCACAAGGACCTGGGAACAACAAAGATGGGACATTACAATGGAGAAACACAGCTTGATAGGGATCAACTCAGGACAGCAAGGGGGAAGGTAAATAACTTTGATCCCTTCTTCATTACACATTTTATTGATCCTTCTGCCTTTATGAATTTTGGAATTATTGCAGACCACAATGCTGTTGACTGCTGGATACCAATTAATCCTGGAAAGCTGCAATTGACAAGAATCTTAATCAGTGAGTGCAATCTTTATCATTAAAAATAAATGGAAACTTGAGATATCACATACCAGATGCCATTTAAGAAAATTCTCAAAGTCTTTGCAACTTACAGTGTCTTCAAAGACATTAGCCACAATCATCCCATACACAGAGAATGCAGGGATCAAGCTGTACCTAAGGGGGTTATGATTGCATTGGTAATTGAGTACTGGTTGCCCCTTGGCAGATCAATCATGAGTCCAAAGCAAGTCCCTACTGCAAATTGCAGCTTCATCTGGTTTGAGGAATCAGAAGATAAAAATTAGCAGGTGGTAGCCACTTGGCCTAAGAGGAAAATTAGGACATACCAGTAAACACAAGGAACTCTGCCAGGATTTAGGACATTCTTTCCAAGTATTCATATTTTGCTACAAGATCCTTACGGATATTGGTGGTGGATGCTTTCTTCAGGGTAACACCTAATCAATTCCGGAGGACTTTTTAAATGGTTTCAACAGAAACCAGGCTTCCAGAGCTGTCATAGACCTGTTCTCTGATCTCATCTAGAAATAAACCCGGCTTGCTCTGTACTGAGGAGTACATGAATATCTTCTCATAATTGGTAATTTTTTCCATTTGTCCAAGTTTTTCATACTCCTCTGGGTCTTGGATGATGCAGCATGTTGTGTGGAAGAGTTCAATCAATCAGTGGAAAGATTGGCGGGAGATATTTTCACCCAATGCAGTGTGGATGAAAGCAAAACAGTGATCTTGAAGAGCCATCCCGATGGCCAATACCTTCAAACCCGGGTTATACTGATGAAAAACCATCTTTTGGTTGGGCTTGGCTGTGTTTCTGGTCTCCTGCCAAACCAAAGCCTCCAAACTTAGTCAGTTTCATCATAATCAGATTTTTATAAAAGAATGGAAATACACTGACCAGAAAAATTCCAGATGACCGCAATGGAGGGTTGGATCCATTTCAAGGTCAATGAAAATTGAGGTAGAAAAAAAAAACTTGGATGATAGGGGTGGATCCAATTGGAGGTAGGAAAAAAAGGGGGGAGCATCCAATTGGAGGTAGGAAAAAAGGGGGGGTGGATCCAATCAGAGGTATGAAAAAAGGGGGGGTGGATTCAATAGGAGGTAGGAAGAAAAGAGGGGGGTGTGTTGGGTTGACCCAATTGGAGGTATAATTTGTTAGAGAGCATGGGAAAACACAATTATTTCATGTATACAAACCCAAAAAGATGTCACATCATCAACTTGTCACAGACCTTTTATATAGCTATAAGACCAGAACATCCACCTGCCCCGGGATCTCTCTCTCTCCTTATCAAGATTGGATCCTGGGATGGCCAAACCTTTCTGATGGCCAATGGTGGTGGATGATCATTTAAGCATCTGCTGAAGTAACTAATTGAGATTGGATCCCGGGATGGCCAAACCTTGCTGACAGCTGATGGTTGTGGATGATCAGAGGGTTATAACATACAGGATTCTCCAGGTTAAAAGCTTGCTCTGGCCAATAGGCTGAAGCAGATAGGTTAATGGATAAGCATTAACAAAAGAAAAAGGAAGACTTGTTGAAACAACATACCAGCAAAGGATCATCCAAACCAAATAACCCAACAATGGAGGATCAAAATACACCACAAAAAACATTTGTCTCCAAAACCAAGTTTGAGTCATGTTTTGAAACCCTACAATCAAATCTTACCCAACTATTTCAATGTGTGGAATTTTCAATGACCAGAATGGCCAACAAACAAGAGACACTTACCACCCCAACCCCACCCCACATGGAGCCCCCACCACGACATACTACCAAACCACTAATCCTGAAGTTTGTCAAGGATGCAATGTCCTTCCACTGGAACATCAACACAAAGCAACTGGTCCTTGCCTTTGACAGCTTGAATTTCAATGTTTGGGAAGGAGCTGTCAATTGTATGCTCTTTCAAGCCTTTGACTGCAACCCAATTTTCCTGGGTGAGAAAATTAAATTTGCTTGCTTGACAACCACGGAGAATTGGGTTGTAGTCAATCTCCTGCAAAAATTTTTGGACAATGAGCTCTTTGCCATAATCAAGGCATCCCAAGTGGAATTTGGGAATTCAATCTACAAAATTCTGGTTGAAACGTGTAAACAATCAGACTGGCATCACAAGCTTGCGGTGGCAGAGGAAATGATGGCACTACTTACCTTGCCCAAGGCTGATATGGTCTGGATCACATTTCTCCACACAGTGATGGCTGACCTGAATAAAATTGACATCTCACGGAAGGAACTAGTTGGCCTCCTGGTGCAGTCTGTTGCAGTGGCACCAGCAGGTATCAACGCGAAAACCTATGACTACTTGGTCTCTCAGCAACTGAACAACAAAAAGTCCATTCCTCAGTTCTTGGAAGTGGCAAACGTCCTCCAAGGGGAAAATGGTAAATTGCCTCTGAAGGCTGCAGGGAACATTGACCTGATGGAATTAGACAAGATCCAAGCTGTCCAGAGTTGATATCTCCCTCCCCAACGCTGGCAGAACCAGGTCACATTGCCTAACAAACCACACTTTTCATTTGATCAAGCTGAATACTATGCAGGGAAACAGAAGTCCAAGGTGCTCCTTGAAACTTATGAATGTACCTGTCAATATTGTGGGGCCAAAGGGCACTGGTACACGGACTGCTCTGCCTTCTGGGTGGATGTTTGTATGGGGAAAATACTGTCTCCCCCTAAAAATCACACAAGTCACAACTCACAATACCTACCACCCCAGAAACCAACCTGCAATAACCGGAAGGACTGTCTACAAATGGTGGATATGCTGGAAGTTGATGGTAGTGAGATTCTTCTGGATTACAGGGCCAGCGCACACATGAGTGGCCCCTCCCAATACTTCTCTTCAACCCAACAACTGTCATCCCAAACATTTCCTACTGGCAGCTGACAAACACCATGTTATTGCATCAACAATTGGAAGGCTGGCTATCCCAATGAGGACTGGAACAATGACGATTGAAGGTGTCTATCTTTACCCAGAAATTAATGGAACCATCCTGTCAACAGGCCACTTGCTGTTGGAGGGATGGAAACTAAATTACTCCAGCCTGGAATCCATTCTCATTGATCCTATGGCAAATGATTAAAACACATCCTTCCAAAATTATTACTGGACAATCAATGCTTGTAGACCGCAAAACCTAGCAATGAAAATTTCATCAAAACCCTTGTTTGATCCATATAAATGGCATGTGTGCCTGGGACATGCCTCTGAGGCAGTAGTGAGAGAGTTCCTGAGAACATATTACCCCAATGAGATTAAGGGAATCTGGCAATCTTTCTTCTGCAAGCGTTGTGCAATATCAAAGAGCCTGGATCAAAAGGCCCCAGGGGTTAAATCAGGCATTGCTAGGGAGGCCCCCATTGATCTATTTGCTACAGAAGTAGCTGGCCCATTCAAGGAGGATCTGATAGGGGCTCAGTTCCTTCTGAAATTTTGTGACCATGCGACTAAATATATGTTTGTTGCAATTCTGAAATCAAGATCAGAGGTACCAAACAAGATCTTGGGCTGGCTGGAGAATATAAAAATCAGCAAAGGGTGGTACCCAAAATACATCAGGAGTGATAACGCTGCAGAATACACAGGACCCTTCAGGTGCAGAGTTGAACCATTGGGAGTAAAGATGGTGGCAATACCACCCTACCACCCCAAGCAAAATGGGGAAGCCAAGAGGGTGAACCGCAGGCTAGGGGACATAGCTAAGACCATGCTCCACAAGAGCGGCATGGAAAATAAATTTTGGTTGTTCTCCTACCAAGTTGCAGCCTACCTCATGAACCATCTTCCAAACTCAAGGACTGGGAGAAAGACTCCCTTAGAGCTTCTGTGTGGCACATTGCCCAATCCTGCATGACTTTACCCCTTTGGGGCAGAGGCAATTGTGCACATACCTTTGGAATGCAGAGGGAAGCTGGATGAGAGAGCAAGTAGGTGCCGCCTGCTTGGTTACCCATCAGGGGGAGTGGGCTGGTTATTCTGGTGGGAAGGTGAGCAATGGGTAATTCACTCAACCTTGGCCATTTTCCCCTTCTTTCAGTCTTTACCAGTCCAACCTGGGGGTGAGGCCGCAGTTGATATCATCAGTCAACTCTGACTGGATGAAGTAGCAACCAATGAGATGGCGGTGGCGGAAGAAGAGATTATGAGTAAATTACCTATGACAATCAAGATGGCCATTACATGATCCATGCCTGAGGCTCTAAAAGGGGAATGGGAGGCTGAGTGGATGAAACCTGGGGAAGACAAAATTTAACAATTCAACAATCTGGATGTATGGGAGCCAGTCTAGCCACACAAGGGTATGAAGGTACTTGGAGCTAAATTTGTTCTGGACCACAAGAGAGATGTGGAAGGGGAATTGATTCAGTGTAATTTGGGGTACATGGAAAAGGGATGCAGTCAACAAATGGGGATAGATGTCTATGAAACCTATGCACCAATGGCCTCACTCAATACCTTACGGCTGCTCCTGGAAATAGCGCACCATGGGCAATTCCCTTTAACAAGCTTTGATGTCAGCGCGGCATATCTCTATGGACCAATTGAAGGCAAAGTATATGTGCAACCCCCCATTATGATACACCCTCAGTGGAAGGGCTTTGTCATGAAGTTAAAAAAATCTATGTATGGGACCCATCAAGTGGCAAGGTGCTAGTCAAAGCACTTTTGATCAGTTGTGGAACACGCTGGGCTGCATGCAAGTGAACTCAAGGACTCATTATACCTTTGTTGGGATGGCATCAATTTTGTGGTGGTTTGGCTTCATGTTGATGATGGGGTGGTAATGGCCTCTTCAGAACGGATGATGGCCCACTTCAGGGATGGGGTAGAGAAACAACTGAAAATCAAGTGGAAGCCAGGAGTAGACAAGATGGTGGGAATATGAGTAAAGGCAATGGGGGATGAAATGAGGTTTGACCAGTTTCTGTTTGCCAAGGAGATTGTAGAACACTATCCTCAACTGGCATGCCTCAAGCGGGTCCTGCTATTGGATTTGAAGTTGGAGACAAACAACGGTGAAGCAGTGGCAGTGACAGATTATCAGCATTTTGTTGGATTGCTGATGTACCTTGGATGTGGGATGTGGCCCAATATAGCCTATGCGGTAAACCTACTTGCTAGGTTCAGCTTGTGAGCATTGCTTACACACTGGCACCAATTGGATCACCTCATTGGATATCTAAAGGGATCATTCAACCAATGCCTACAATTTTCCCAAGGGGGCTCAGGCATTCTCTCCATGTGGGTCAACGCAAGTTGGGGAGGGGAGCATGAATGGTTGAGGAGTGGTTATGTCATCTGGCACAATGGAAACGCATTTGCGTGGGGAGCTTGGCAACAAACCATGGTAGCACTATCTACCTTTGCCACAGAGTATGTGGCCTTATCAGAAGGTTCTCAGCTCTTAGCACACCTCAGGCTGACTCTATCAGACCTGAACTTTGAGTGTGAGTCAGTGATCCACTGCAACAACAAAGCTGCCATCCTGATTTCTACCAGCAATGGTTCACAGAAACAGACCAAATACCTAGACAGGGCATTCTACTTTCTGAATGACTTGATCCAAAGAGACAATATCAACCTGCAATGGACTAGCTCTGCCACCCAGCTGGCCAACATCATGACCAAACCGCTAGGCCCAAACAAACACAGTGTTGGGGCTGTGGTGCTAGGAGTAAGTGGGGTATAATTGTGGGAGGGGGTGTTAGAGTGCATGGGAAAACACAATTATGTCACGGATACAAACCCATACAGATGTCAGGTCATCAACTTGTCACAGACCTTGTATATAGCTATAAGACCAGAGCATCCAACTGCCCCAGGATCTCTCTCTCTCCTCATCAAGATGGGATCCCGGGACGGCTAAACCTTGCTGAGGGCCGTTGGTGGTGGATGATCAGAGGTTTATAACATACAGGATTCTACAGAATTTGATGGTTCCCGGATACGGACGATCAAGGGTGGGAGGAAATTTGGGCAGAAATCTTGGGCCAAAACCCCAGGCAGAAAATTGGGCAAAATGGATTAAACTAAAAAAAAAAAAAAAAAAAAAAAAAAAACCCAAAAAAATTTTCGGTGCGGTGTCCAAGCTTAAGGAAAAATACAATACGTACATACATACACTGGGCAGCCGAACGCCCCCTGACGAGCCGAGCTGTCCAAGGTGGAGATGCTCTGCTGGGACTCGAGCAAACGATCCCTCGCATGTCACACATGTATGTCACCCGCGACTCCGTGACAGCTGCACATCCACACCTACTACTGTATGTACATATGTACTTATGTCCCTTAAACCCCCGCCCCGGTGTTGGCGTGTATACTGCGGTTTCGAGGTCACGATGATGATGATGATGATGACTACTACTACTACTCACTCGCAAGTGCACCCATACATACGAGGACCACGACTACGATACCATGCCCGAGTCTTCAGCAGCCGTTCGACATCGAGTCAAGAAGTCAGTCTTGTTCATCTCTCGTTGTTATTATTATTATTTTTTTTTTTGGTGCGACAGGGGTCGATTCGAACCGAGTGCGCCCGTCGACGGTCTCCGATCAGCTCGCTGATCATCGACCCGTCCATTGACACGAACGATGGGCACCGTCTTCTTCTCTTGGCTCGCTCCAGTTTTTACGGACGGACGCCGCCGTCGCTACCGGCTAGTAAGACCGAGTTGGACGTCCTGATCGAGAGGCATCAGTCAGCACACCTTCACTCCTTCCATCTCTTCTCCAGTCCTGATCCGCCGTGCTGGTTTGGCATCTCTGCGCCTGGTGGTGGTCTACGTCTCTGCAAACGTCTTGTTCGTCACCTCTCAGGTTCATCCGGGACGCCGACGAGCAGAACTTGAGCTGGGAGGATGCGCTCGCCAAGAAGACGTACGACCAACTGTTTAAGGAGCTCGCCGTCTGCGATCTCTCGAGGTGGAGAGAAGGCAAGGTATGCACTCCCTCGACCATCGGATCATCCCAAGCTCGCGACCGACGTGATCGTCGGCCGGAAGTCTGATGAGTCCTCGCTTCGCTCTTGCTTGGCCTTGACGTCTGCGTCCACGACAGGTCGCCATGCGGTGGAGGACGGCCAGTGAGGTGATCGACGGGAAGGGTCATTTCACGTGCGCCAACTTACGGTGCAAGCATCACGAGCTTCTGCCCCACCGGCCAGCTTGCCGGATGCGACCGACCCAACACGAGCAGAGTGACGGCCGCCCGAGCGATAGGTCGATCGAGGCCCAAGACTCCTTCATTCCCTTCGATGATCGTGAGACGGAGCTTCAGATTCGAGACGCCAGCGCCGATTCGATGCCGAGCCTAACCCTGCAAGAGCTTCAAACCTCATTCGGTTATCTCGAACAAGGCGTTAGGAAACTGGCCGAGGTCAAACTCAAGCTCTGCAAGCGATGTGCCCGAAAGATGAGCTCGTGCTCATTATCCAAACGGCGCTCTGAAACTCATGGCAAGTCTCTAGCTCAATTACCATCATCATCATCATCCTCCTCCTCTCCAGCAAAGAGAAGATTGTCCGATAGTGTAGGTTTGCCCGCCACAGATCAAGACCCATCTATGGATCGGCCCATCAAGTTCCCACGAACCGGTCACAGATAAACATGCTCATATCATTCATCATCATCGTCCGGCCTACTGTCGACTTGGAGCGCCAGAATACATGAGCAGCAAAACGGCTGGGCTAGTCAGACCTGGTGCTTTAGTATAGCTTATCATCCGTGCGACTCTAGACCACCCTTCAGTCATGAGGGTTTCCTTTCTAGTTGCGGCTAGACGATTGCCAATCGGTTGTATTGTTCTTTGAAGGCCACCTCACTTGTGGGCCATGTAATTCATCAGTTAATGTTCAGGAACTGTCGAACTGCCTGGCCATAGTCAACATTGACAGGCATCCTTTTCAAAGTGATGGGTCAAAAGCAGCGAGCAATGCCAGAGGTTCAAGTTTGATAGCATAGTCCAGGTGGCATGGTAAGAAGTTGTCAAGAATAGGTTCGATGAAGATCCGGTGGCAACCTGGAATGTTCAGATTCAACCGGCCGGTTCGATGCTCATAGGCTATCGTGCAGAAACCGCAACGAGCACGTCAAGTTGGATCGGGTGAAAAGATGGACGATTGCTGAGAGCAAATTCAAGTTTCGACCTGGATGATCGAGTCGAGTCCGAGTCGGTCAAATCGGTGAGCGACTTGAAGCTTCGAGCATCTAGTGAATAAAAGCTCCACCGGGCTTGAACATTTCAGGGTGGATGACCAAGATACAGTGAGTAGGTTGGGAGGAACGACAAGCAGGGACGGGGGGGGGCACCCGGATCCGAATCTAATGGTTATCACCAGTTAGGTGTGAACGCAGCCAGGTTCAGATTGACGAGAAACACAGGATATCCGAGGAGTGCCGGTTGTTTTAGCCACTGCAGTGAGAGTTGGTGATGCGTCTTGATTGTGGGCCATGGGCTTCAATCGACGTTGGTGAGGAGAGGATGGGCAGAGTGGTCCGAGGACGATCACTTGATCTCATGCTCGGCCAGCAGCTGTCAAGAGTATGACGTGGGTGTGAGTTTTTTGTGGCCGAGGTTGGTTGTGAGAGAGAGACATGATCAGCGAGATCTTAGGTTAGATCGTCGGGGGAAAGCTTGATGCAAGGGGTAGCGGGGGATTGTAAGTACCATATTGGGTATACCATCCTTGATGGCGAAGATGTGGCCGCACGATGGACAGACCATGTTTCCCTCTTGAACGTGAATCTGGTCCGATTATTTTTAACAAAACGATGAATCGATAGATCGTGATGAGAGGGTGGAATGGAGGATGAGTTGGAAGAAGAAGGGCAGGAGGAAGATTACCTCCAAGAGGGCATGATGTAGGGCCGCATACGTCTCGTCGGGAATCTGGTCGGGGTGATCGAATTGCTCGGTGGGAATCGAATCCGGGAGGCCCGCATCACCTAACTGGAAGCTCGGCATGGGAGGTGAGCGAGGATGAGAAATTAAGTTCGAAGAAGATCGGGGAAGAAGAAGAGAGGAGAAGAGAGGGAATCGAGCGGGTCAGTCGCATGATTGGGAGCCGAGGATGATGGATTTGGAAAGAAGAGATTCCTGTTGATGGAGGGAGGGAGAGAAGGACTGAACGGCTCGAGAGGCATAGAGCAGGGCGTGAAAGTCGAGCTTGTTGAGGAAGCCTTGGATGAACGATCGATCGAAGTCGGTCTCTCTGATCTCGATCGACTTGACATCTTGGAATCGTAATGGGAAGTTGTGAGGTGGCGAGCAGGTCCTAGCGTTACAGGCGATCAAGTTGTGGGTGATCAATCGAACCATCGTGGGCTCAAGTTCAGTGGGAGGAGACAGGCGTGGTGATGGTGATGGTGATGGTGATGGTGATGGTGATGGTGATGGTGGTGGTGGTGGTGGTGGTGGTTGCGTGAGTCGGTCGAGTGAGGCCAGTCTCAATCTCAGTCTCAGTCTCAGCAGCCACGCCACGCCACGCCACTCGAGCCGCGAGCCTGCCAAGGAAGTTGTCATGAACTTGGGAGGCCGGACTGGCGCGGGTCCAGAGACTGGGCCGGTGCGCGCGCCCGGTGAGTCGAAAACCGAGGCTTGTCTTCAAAACTGTTATGGGATACAAACATAGCTATTATACACATACGATCTACTCATCACATATATACATATTCTATATACATACTCTATATACATATACATTTCACAGTCCATATCACATAATACGTGACAGTTGTATACACTTTATAAGTCCGCGCCGGACCTGAATGAAATAAATTATCTTTTTCTGCTTCCGAACTTATCACAGGTTAAAAGCCGGCTTCACAACGACTGTTTTATGCTACCGAGAAGGGGACCTAGACAAACAGGGCAACCCATCACACCGTACCCTCCTGGATTACCTTCATCAGACGAATCGAGTGACTCAGGAATTGACTCAACCAAACAAAACAAAGATCCACCCCTAATGGATGACAAACGACCAATCAAAGACGTACCCACCGTAAACAATGCGAAAAACCGTTTCTTATGCAATCCGGGCAAATATGTGAACTCTGTGGAACAACTCCGACGTGATGGAAGTAACATCAATGAATGGATTGATGGCATCGACACCATTGGACTCCTGGTATTTGGAATCACCAAATTCACAACCGACCCAGTGAATATGCGTGACTTACCGCGCCAGGAAAGTATAGTTTTGAAAGTTTTTTTCACATTGACCCTTGATTGCAACCTACAACCGTTAATTGTGAAAAAACCGACGGCCGCCGAGGCATTTGAAACCATACGGAAGAATTTCCAGCTGTCAACACGGACCAGAAAAGTCAAACTGTGGGACAAAATACTGTATAAACTCACCACAATGGACGGATCTATATCATCTCACCTCACACAAATCAGCAACATTTGCGCTGAACTCGGACGTTTAGGCCAATCAGTACCCGAGGACATGGTTTTGACACTTATGCAAGCGTTAACGCCCCCTCCACCGGGAATGACAAGGTCACAAATGTTGCAAACCATAGGCCCTCAATTAGACCGCATTGAAAAACCTACTGGCTCAGACACGCAGTCGATTATTACGTCGTACTACAGCAAATGCACACGTGGAAATTTGTTGGATAATCCGTATAATGTCGCAGCCATAAACCCTTGAGCTTGGCCTGATCCCTGCCAAACCAACCAACGAGATCGACCGTCTGGGCAGGGAAGGACTCCAAACCGCAGAACACCTTCCAGATCAGATATACACGCTGCGCAAGCCAACATTAACGCAGGATATGTTCCCATGCCTGACAAGATACAACAACGACATGGCGGAAATTGTTCCTATTGCGACTCCCCAGACCACTGGCGAGGTTGGTGCCCAGTCCTTTGGGCCAATGCTCAGCTCCCGCCTCCCGGTGTATTGACCCACGAACCACCACCTCACCAACGGATGAATGTACCGCGAACAACAAATAACTTTAACCGTGTACCGCCTAACGTGCACTCCGTGTCCGGCCCAAATCACACTACAACCGATGCCCAGGGGCGCCCCAAAAATCACACCATGCGATCCGTCACTGGTCCCCAATCCGTGGTTGTTGACTCAGGGGCAACCTCCTTGGTAAGCGGCTTGTTAGATCATTTCCTCTCTTACTCCCCATTCCCCTCCCCTATTCCTTTGAATCTTGCGGACCCTAACGCAATCATGTACACAATTGGTAGCGGGACAATGCCACTGACAACGGAGGGCTCTGGGGTCCTTGGGGTTCCAACTCTGACTGACATCCTTTACTGCCCGTCGATGCGGGGGACGTTAGTCTTGTTGGGCCACCTCATGGACTCTGGATTCCAACCCCAGTTCCACAACCGTATCCTTAGCTTAAAATCTCCTTTGTTCTGCGTCTTCACCACCTATTCCAACTGTACATGGACAATTTCCTCTTTCATTCCGTGTTCCCTTCCCTTGTCTGCCTGTTCCCTTTCTCTCTCCCTTTCCCCTCTTCCCTTTGTCTCACTCCCCTATTTCTACCATTGTGCCTTGGGCCATGTGTCGGACAACATAGTCAAAGCCTACCTGCGGGCCAACGTTCCTTCATTCAATCTCAAGAGCTGGTCGCCGTTTGTCTGCGAACCTTGTAAAATAGCCAAATCAACTCGACAGCGGGACGCTCTTCCGGAATCCATCCCCAAAGATCAGCCTTTAGACTTACTAGTTTCCGACGTACTTGGCCCTCTACCTACGGATGTATCAGGCAATTGTTTCCTCCTCACTATACGGGACCATTTCTCCACATTCTTGTTTGCTCACGCAATGAAGAACCGCAGCAAAGTCCCGAAATACATCATCCAAACAGCTACGTACTTAAAAAACCGACTACAACGCGCGCCTACCCACATCCGATGCGACAATGCAAAAGAATATCATTCCCACATATTATCGGAACAACTCGACACCTTGGGAATGAAGCTACTGTTCACAACACCTTATATGCCGGAGCAAAACGGCAAGGCCAAATGAGTCAACAGGACGCTAGGCAACATGGCCCGCACCATGCTCACCTATGCCCGCCTTCCCGACGAATTCTGGTCCCTTGCCTACTGGCACGCATGTTTCCTTCACAACCAAATCCCCAACTCCCAAACCAAGACCAAGACCCCAACCAAAATCCTCTATGACCGCCCAGCCACGACAATTCCCTTGCATCCTTTTGGTACAATCGCCTTTGCACATATTCCAAAAGAAAAATGAAAAAAGCTTGACGATCGCGCTGAAAAAATGATTTTTGTTGGTTATCAAGACGACGCAAGGGGATACGTGTTTTGGAACAATGGTAATAGCTCTCTGTTTTACACGGATGTCGCTGATTTCCCAGATACCTCCATCTCAACCTTTATCCCCAAGCCAGTTGATGCCACGAACATTGACCCGATGTTGCAATCAATTACGTATCAGTTGGGTGAATTCCCTTCAGATGTCATCTGTGAATCACAAGATGCCCAGATTGACCTGATCCCTCAAATAAACGATATCAACCTACCCAAGTCAATTAACCACGCACTCTGCGACGACATGCGGCCGATATGGGAACCACCCTTGCGCAAAGAAATCGATCAATTGTTCGACATGGATGTATGGGAAGCAGTTGATAGAACCCCCGGGATGAAAGTGATAGGCGCAAAATATGTATTCGCAATTAAACGACACCCCAACGGTTCGGTCGACATCCCTAAGGCACGTTATGTTGCAAAGGGTTTCCAACAAAAACTGGGGGTAGATTGCTATGAGACGTTTGTACCAACAGCCTTGCTATCATCTTTGAGGCTCATCCTAGCAATGGTGACCTCCGAAAAATGGATAATAAACAGCTTCAACATCTCTGCTGCTTATCTCCACTCTCCAATCCAAGAAATGGTCTACGTCGAGCCTCCCGTTCACCTACGGCCAGAGCTAAAAGGGAAAGCTATGCAACTTAAAACATCCCTCTACGGCACACGTCAAGCGGCAAGGTGTTGGTGGTTATTCTTCAAGGGCGTCCTCAAGGATATTGGTTTTACCGGTAACTCCATTGAACAGACTGTCTATATCTATAGGAAGGAATCAGCCGTAATCGCGATCTGGCTGCACGTCGACAACGGTTTGGTTGTTAGTAACAATTTAGATGCGATGAAGATGTTGCGATCAAATTTGGAGCGCCAAGTTAAACTAAAATGGCAAGATTCATGCGACCGGATAGTGGGAATAAACCTGCATTGTGAGAATGGAACCCTGACATTAGATCAACCGCTACTCATAAACCAAATTTTTTCAAAGTGGGAGTCAAGTAACACCACACCGCTAATTACCTCGAACACCGTGTTGCCTGCAACTCCTTTAACCACCTCGACAGACGCTACTGCCGTGGACCCCAAAGTATTCCAATCGTACATTGGGTCACTCAACTACGTCGCAATAGGGACCCGTCCCGACATATCTTTCGCAGTGAACTACCTCTCTAGATATAGCAAATGCCCGTTACGAGAAAATTGGATGGCGTTACAACATCTGATTTGATATATAAACACGTCAAAGGGCCGCCAACTCATTTTCAGACCGGATAACAGCGACTTGCGACTGTGGGTTGATGCTGACTGGGGGGGTGAGTTCCATAGGTCAACGACGGGTTTCCTCATACTTCTGAATAACTGCCCCATATCGTGGGGTGCCAAGCGCCAAACAACAGTAGTGACGTCAACTTGTAATGCAGAATTTATTGCGTTGGGGATGGCAATGGAACTTTTCGTTTCTCTACGTACTATGTGTCTCGATTTCAATTCTTCTATTTCTTCTCATATGTTTTGTGATAACCGCGCGGCCGTGCTAGTTGCAACCAAAAATGGATCCAGATCACGAATGAAACACATCAGCCGGAATTTTTTCTTCATAAACAATCTGATACGTAGCCTAAAAATAAATCTCTCTTGGATAGCAACTGATGAACAACTAGCCAACATACTAACAAAAAGGCTAGGGCCTGTGAAACAAAAGAAATTTTGCAACCTTTTCTTACCAATTATACAACGCTAAGTTTGTGGGGGGGTGTTATGGGATACAAACATAGCTATTATACACATACAATCTACTCATCACATATATACATATTCTATATACATACTCTATATACATATACATTTCACACTCCATATCACATAATATGTGACAGTTGTATACACTTTATAAGTCCGCGCAGGACCTGAATGAAATAAATTATCTTTTTCTGCTTCCAAACTTATCACAAAAACAAAACAAGAACACGTGGGAGAAATTCAAGAACAACCAAGTCAAGCTGCACACCAGAGCCGGCCACGCTATGTCCATCTGATCAACTAACTGGTTTGAGGAATAACTCTGATGATCATAGATCCAAATTTGGATCAACTCTGGCATAGACAATTTCAAATCAATCTCTCATCTCTACAACCCCAAATGGATCAAACCTTTGGAGGAAAAAAAAAGAAAATCAAACATCACCCCTTGAACCAAGTCTGATGCCCAAAGATCCAATTCAATTGATATTGAGTAAATCACCACTGGTCCTCAACCCAGCAAGATCAACCATAATAAGAATTAGGAAAACCAATGATGGGCTACCATCAGATATGGGGCCTCCCACATCACCTCCCAATCTGAGTGAAGATGGTCAACCACCACCATCATCCTCATCAAAGTGAAACTGCAAGGACTCATGCATGCACCATGAAAAAAACAACAATCACTCGTAATCAAGTGATCATTGTTTTTTCATGGTCTCAGATCTGATCAACCTCAAAACCCCACCCACCCCCCCAAAAAAAAAAAAAAAAAAGTCTTCAGAGGAGTAGACTCACATCCAGACTTGGAGGCTTTGAAGAAAATCATTGAGGATCAAGATTTGAGTAAGAAGAATTAAACCTGATGAGTCAATATTTTCTTAAAGATTGGTACCAATCTAGATAATTTTTTGGGTTGAAAGAAGAGACCACCAATGGTGAAAACTTTGGTTGGAAGTGAGAAGCTGGAGTTTTGAGTGGAAGGGATTGGAGTACTGTCTATGGTTTCAGGGTAACAAACCGCAATCCAAGCTTTTGGCTCAGAAAAAAACCCAAGCAGAAGCTGAGTGGGAAGCTCAACAAGACAAAAAATATTGATTCTGATGAGGGATTATAAGAAGTGGAGTCGGAGGTTTTGTAAACCCTAAAAGGATGAGGGGTGAGAAAAATTAGAGAAAACAGACAGCTTATCTGTGGTCAATTCCTGTGTTAGTAAGGTCACTTCCTGTGTTAATCATGGTAGACCACTGGCAGAATTTTAAAACATTTCTCAGCTACTTGAACCTTTCAATCAATTTCTCCATGTTCTTTGAATCTAGTCAAAAAAAAAGAGGGGGGGAAGTGAATTTTTTATTTTATTTTTTTGTTTCTTTTACAACTATGTTGGAGATGATTCTTGAGGCCTCCTAGGTAAAATTACTTTCTTTCTATCTTTATTTTTTTTTCCTTCTTCTTCTTCTTCTTCTCTTAAACATGTCTGCTTTCTTTTTAAGATCCTAGCTGTTATTTCTGATTCTTCTGGCTATCTGAATTGGGAAGTATGTACAATTGTGGTGATCTGATTCAAGAGCTGGTCAAGTGGAATATGCTCTTACCTTTTTAGAGGTACAAATCATCCACAAGATTCCTTTTTTTTCATCAAAATGAATGCTGAATCCAAATTTGGGAAAACATCAAACAACTACCTCTAAAATCATATTCATCAGATCTTTCAATCAATTTGCCATCCCATCATCCTTTCCTTGTTTGGAACAATCAAAGGAAACCAATTTGTGTACATGTAACAAAGATCCACATGGGGGAAATCATAGAATCCATTATTGGTGAATGCAATGTTTGTAAAACATTCAAATCAAGAAAAGCTTATTCCCAAATCTGTAAAAATTAAATGATGGTATGTTGTTTTAGTTTGTCAGTTCTTGATTGGATTCAAATCAGATTCTGGCCATTCCTCAAACCATTCTTTACAAAGATTGTTGAGACTTGGATGGATTTAAGAATCAAAAGTTTTTATTCCTTTCGAGAGGAACTAGTAGCATATCTTTTGATGGAATAAAAAATAGATCCAGAGGAATTCATTGATTTAGGCCATCCAGTTGCCCCCATCTTGAAACCCTAGGTTCTGGAAGGTCCAAAAGGATTGAAAAGACTCTTTGATTGGTTTAGTTAAGTGGTGAAAAAGTTGATTTCATTTTTTCTCAGAAGCAGGATGTCCAAAGGGATAAACTTGATAATGAAGAAGATTGATCATTTATCAGACTTATTTGGAACAGTGAGATTGCCATGGCTGAAGTGGTACAAGGTATCAAACCCATTGACAGCTGCCTTGAGCTTTCCTTCAGTTGGCTTATGGGAGGATTTCTAATTCTCATTTCTGATGGATGTGTGACAACTGATTGGGGGAACACTTTAGTGGTGTGGTCCAGAAAACCTGGCTATGAATATAAAAGGATCTGCTAAGATTTGGAGTAACCCTTCTGCAATCTTTCCTCTAAAGTATCCACTAGACTTTCATCTTTTTGAATGATAAAAAAAAATGGTATGAGAAGTTTGTTGAGATTATAAGTCTTAACTGACACACACACTACTCAAACTCTCAGGATCAGATGCTAAATAGCTCTCATGTCAATCCCGTGTCACGCTCACTCCCCCACACCCATTGAAAGTCTCCCCCCTTAGAGGGGTGAGTCTCCTGTTGTCAGCCTCCTGGATGCCAAGATCCTTGCTATCCTTTAGCTACAAGAGGTGATAGAATAAATAATAAATATATTATACAATAAATGCAGAAAAAATAGGTAAAATATTTGGATAAATCTTATTGCAAGGTTGATTGGTTTGGATATGGTTTAATGTTATAGATCAATATTAATAAATTGATTATTGTATAAATTAAAAGAGGGGCCACAATTATTTTTGGGATCTTGAATACCTCTCTGCAGGGAATTCAGTATGAAAACACGTAGGCCTGGTTACTTTGGAACCTTTAATTTATATTCTTAAAGGATATATTGCCCAAAGATAATATGTATATAAAATACACGGTGGAGTGGCAGGGCTTTGTAACCAAGCTTCCACGACAGAGAAAGGATAATAAGACTCACTGGTATATTATTAAATCCTTTGGGTACCTGTTTGAGACTTGCACTGATGGGTTTAAACCTGTTTACTGGGGTTATAAGGTTGATCAGCAGTTTAAATTGATAAAAAGGGTTGGGGATGGATATTATTAATCAGACTAAAGCCATAAATCACTTACTTATCTCTTTCAAGTATTTGATTACCTTGGCACAGTTTTTGGATGTAAATATAACTGGGTCTCTGGGTATCAATATCCTCAAAAGAGCTCTTTATTTATAGCTTTTGGAGTCCCAACATTGTCCTTCTGAGGGGTACAGGGGCTCAAAGGGACAGACAATGAGGCTAGCAGGGTAACCAGTGGTAGCCTTTCCCATGCTCTTGGTGCTTTAGCGCGGGTAGCATCTAATTGCACAGGGTATGGGAATTATTCTACTTTATAATTGATGTTTGGATTTGTGAATAACACTAATCTGCCCATTTTATTTGTTATTTAATTAATTATCCTTAGTAAATTTTCCCAGTAAGTTAATAATTATTTTAATAGACATTTCTAAGGAAATTCTGATTTCAGGTGAACTCTCATTATGTATTAAATAATTGGAGTAAATTCATGATATTGATTTTAATCCTTATTTTCGAATTTCAGTTGATTTACTAAAATAATTACTTAAAAAATATAAGTCATGGGTATTCATGTAATATTTCTACATCATTAGTTTTCTTAGTATGTCACAAAAATATTGATTTCTAGAAGTTCTCATAATTGTATATGAAAGTATTTTAATATATTTTTAGAAGTAGTCATTATCTTATTTTTGACATTTTTGGTACTTTGAATTATATTTAATAAAAAATACACATAAAGTTTATTTAGGTATTTTTATATAGTTTTATGTATTTTTGGACTATCGACTATCCATGGGAACATTTATTACATATGTAGAATGTTCCCGTGTAGGTTGTAGCATGTTTACGTGGTACCTAGTTTTCTCAGGCCGCCTGTCACTTTGTCAACTCGTAGTCCTGCGGCTGTGTACTTGTCAGAGGCCCGGGGTGCGTACACGGCTTTGACAGGGTGACAGTGCTGTAGCTCAGCTGCGCGCGGGTGTATTGGCTGCCGCGGCTGCGTGCGGGATTTGTGACAGAACACATTTCTGTCTGTAAATCCTAAAATATACATAACACCTCAATTCTGACTGAATTTTAGGTGTGAAACCTATACGTGACAATTCATGTGAAACATTTAAATGGCCAAAAATTGCAATAGTGGTGCCGTGTTATTTTGGCCTTTCTTTTCTTAATTATTTAAAATTGTAAGGAGTTGGATTTCAAGGGTGGAGTCAGTGAGTGACCCTACGTAATTTTGGGTGGAGAATCCATTTCTGCAATAATACTCATGGTTTTCTTACTCCTTCTTAGGTTAATTTTAATATTATTATTTTTGCGTTATTTTTGTTACTTCTTCAGCTTGCTCTGAAATAGTAGCAAGATGACACCTGTTCTCTTCCAACTCAGCTCTGGAAACTATCCAAACAACCAAAATAGCAAACCCAAGACCCAACCAACCTGCCGGAAGTGATTTCTATCTAAGTGTTCGATTGCAAGTATTTTAATAAGTCTCTATAGAGGCCACAATCTGGTTTGTAGAATAAAGAATTGTTGTTGGTAACTGGTTCCTTTCTTTGAATTCTTTCATCATTAAATGTTCATGTCCAAACCAATGTCAGTCTTACACATCTTTTCTTTTGCCATTGAAATAAAAGCCTGGTTCAGGTTTCCAGACTCTATAAAAATTTTAAACGGTTAAAAGCCAAGATGGATCCTTCAAACTCAACAAGACAATCACAAAACTCCCAAACGCCTGGACCAGGAATTGAATCAAATTTCAAAGCACTTGCGCTGAAGTCACTCATGGAATCAACCCCTCTGCTAACAGAGTCCAACTATTCTATCTGGAAGAAGAAGATGGAAAAACTATTCAAGATGCGCGGCATTCCTCACCTCTTCAACTCTCTGAATCTTCTTGAGGAAATACCTGATGACAACAAGATGACTGGCTATCTGATTTCCAAACTGGACCCAACCACCCACACCAACATCATCAACCCCAATAACAAGGACTCCTCAAAACTCATCTGGATAGCCGCCAAGAACCAATTTGCATCTAACCAAGCCACCAACAGGGCAAGGATGTTCTTCAACTTCCTATATCTCTCCTTTCATCTGAACAAAATTGATACCTTTGTGACAAGTGTGAAGCTCCATCTTAGCAAATTGGACAAATTTGGAATTGATCTCCCAAGTGACATCCTCAGTTACTTGATTCTCTTCAAGCTACCTGAATAAATGAAAGCCATAAAGTCTCAAATAATGCACTCAGGTGTTGATCTAACCGTCTCAATTTTACTAAAACACTTGATACAGCACAAAAATGAAATCCAGCCCAAGGAGCAGGACCAATCTGAGATCAACTTGGCCCTCTACCACCACAACAACCAAGGTCAATCAGATCAAAGGGTGTCTAGATGCAAGAATGGGAAAACAATCCTGCAGTGACAAATCACTCCCCATCCTCTTGCTGGGTCAAATTCCCTGAAATAAGACCTGATCATCCTCCTAAGAAAGGAAAGAAGCCAGCACCCAAGAAGTCTCCTGAATCTCACTACTAATCCTTTTTCTGAGTTTTCAATCAACTCAGAACTAATGATGAGAATTGCTACATACTTGAAAGCAGATGCTTGATTCACATGATCAAGAATTGTGAAGACTTTCTAAACCTTCAAGAACAGTCTGGTGAAGAAACCATCAAGACTGGGAAACTAGGAGCAGGAATCCCTATCAGAGGCTTGGGAACCGCTGTAATCAAATGCAGCATAAGCTCCATTGAACTTGAAAATGCTTCCTGGGTTCCTGAAGCAACAGTCAACCTTTTGTCCATGGGAGCCCTGCTGGTAAAAGGCTGTCACTTTTGAGTTAACACCCAAGTAAAACCCGCTCAGTTTAACCTAAAACTCAAGGGACACAAAGTACTTGAAGGGAACATCACAAACAACCTTCTCAGCATTACCATGGCTCCAGGTCCTCATCTGGTCTGCCATCTGTCATCCATTGATCTCAATAATCTACATCAAACACTTGGCCATGCCAGACTTGACCAAATGGAAAGATACCAGGGAAGCTGCATCAACTCAAAACTAAGGTCATCATTTGAATGCTCCGCATGAAAAGTCAGTAAAATCAGCCGCTCCAGCTTCAAAGAAGAGCAGAAACCCATTCAAAAATTTTTTGATAGGCTTCACTTAGACCTAATTGGTCCTCTAGACCCCATCAGCAAAAAAGGAAATTGCTACTCACTTACTATGGTGGACATCAAGTCCAGTTATATAGCTTTGTTCACTTGAACCAGCAAGGACCTTGCCACCAAAGAAATCATTTTTGCTATTGAAAATAAGTCAAAGAATCAAAATCAATATCCTATTGAAGTGGTCAGTGATTGAGGCAGGGAATTTGTCAACAAAAAACTCTCCAACTTCTTCAAGTCCAAATCAATCAACCATATAGTCAGCAAGCCATATCACCCTCAACATAATGGAAAGGCTGAAAGAGCCAATTGCAAAATAATAGAATCAATGCAAACCATCTTCAGAAGCACTTCCATTCCAAAGAACCAGTGGCATATTGTCATTCAAGGCTGTTGTCTGGCTCTCAACCAGATTCCTTCCAAAAAAGGGGAAGAATCTTCCTACAAGCTCCTAAACAAAAGTTTGATCCCTGCTAACTAACTCAAACCACTTGGAAGCCCAGTCATGTACCTCTTGAACCAGACCAAAATTTCCTCCAAGCTCAGCAAGAAAGACAAAACCAGCCTGCTAAAAGGATTCAATCCCAGACTTCTATCTTTCAAAATATTTTCTAAATCAGGTAATACAATTGAAACTAAACATGTCTCATTCCTCAAAAATCAGCCTGCCAACACCACAACTAAGATCTCTGATGATATGACTGCCATTGCTCCTGACTTTGACTCAACCAATCCTCTGCACATAGACTCTTCTCCTGTAGAAGATGAAGCGTCAAGCATCAATCTGTCCACAAAAATGGCCAGCCCAGCTACTGAAGAAAACAAACCAAGCATCAATACCCCCAGAATCTTAGACAACAACCACAGCCCTGAAGCCTGTCAAGAAATATACACCAACCTGAGACCCCACCTTTGCAACCGCAGCTTAATCAAACCTCCCAATGGGTATGGTTTCTATCACACCAATATACCAAAGAACATACATGAGGACTTGAAATTGCCCTCATAGATAGGACCAGTAAATAAGGAGCTAAACACCGCAAAGGATCTAGGCGTCTGGGAGGATGAAAATGACTCAGAAGTTGTCAATCCCTTAGACACCACTTGAGCTTTCTGGTGCAAAGAGGACCTGCACTCCGGCAAGAAAAACCTAAAAGCTAGAGTATGCATCCAGGGATTCAACCAGCAATATGGGATGGACTATTTTGAAACTTTTGCTCCGACTGGAAAAATTGTGTCTCTCAGAGCCCTTCTCACATACTGTGTTGACCAAAACTTACCTATCCTCCAATTTGACTTGAAAGGGGCCTTTCTCCATGCCCCACTGAATGAAAACGTCTACATCAAGACGCCCACCGGATCAAAAAAAAAATATCAAAATAACTAAAACTGAAGAAGTCTCTGTACGGACTCAAACAAGCACTGCTCAATTGGTACAAAACACTTGTCAGTTGGATCAAAAGCCAAGGATGTTGCAAAAGCAATTGTGATCCCTGCCTTTATCTCCATGAGGATGGCGTCACAGCTCTCTTCTTTCACATAGACAATATTGTTGTGGTTGGGGATGTTACCACCTTCAAAACTGTCTTCCTCAAAAAGTTCAAGGACTCATCCGCCCACAAGATCCACACTCTGCTTTGCATGAATGTAGAAAAAGGTGTGGACTACATCCATCTCTTGCTTCCTCTTCACATAAAGAAAGGGCTAAAGGCTCTCAATCTCAGCAATGCAAAACCTGTCAACAACCCTTGCACCAGTGGCAATTCATTTAGTACCAGCCACTGATGACAAGGTCAACCAATTCAAATCTCTCAATGTCAGCTATTGCTCTTCAATTGGTTGACTCAATTTCATAGCAACTCTAGCAAGGCCTGATATCTGCTATGCAGTGTCAAGTCTAGCCAGATATAAAAAAATACCTGGAATCAGCCACTGGAAGGAGTTGACTCATGTTTGGAGATACATCCTGAAGACCATTGAATTCAAACTAAAAATCAGCTCCAAGTTGGCAGCAAATCACCTAGTAGCCTACAGCAATTCCACCTGGGGGGATGACCTCTGCACCCAACTATCACAGGCAGGCTTCATCATCTTCTTCAAAGGAAGTCTGATCTACTGGAAAATCTGGCATCAATGGTCAATTGCCCACTCTTCCACAGAATCCAAATGAAACTCTCTCTTGGCTAGTCACCTTGAAGGACGATGGATTGACTGCTTAGTGAACAAAATTTGGAGGACCAAATTCAACCAGCCCATGCATCTAATCAATAGAAAAGGCTTAGATGACAAATTCAAGAAATTTGGGTCAAAGTCACATGCAAAGCACATTGACATAAAACTCAAAAGCCTCCAAAAAAACTTTGACTGTTAAACTATTCAGCTCAAACTAGTCTCAAACTTTGACTGTTAAACTATTCAGCTCAAACTAGTCTCCTTGCAAGACATGCTAGCAGATGCCCTAACCAAAGCGGCTTCTACATCCTCTGTTGCCAGATTGTTTAACTTCATTGGTGTCTGACTCTGAGTTGAGCCAGCGTTTTGAGATCATAAGTCTTAACTGACGCATGCACTACTCAAAATCTCAGGATCAGATGCTAAAGAGCTCTCATTTCAATCCCATGTCATGCTCACTCCCGCACTCCCATTGAGAATCCCCCCCTTAGAGGGGTGAGTCTCCTTTTCTCTTCCAACTCAGCTCCAGACACTATCCAAACAACCAACATAGCAAACCCAAGACCCAACCAACCTGCCGGAAGTGATTTCTAGCTAAGTGTTCAATTGCAATTATTCTACTAAGTCTCTATAGAGGCCACAATCCAGTTTTTAGAATAAAGCATTGTTGTTGGTCACTGGTTCCTTTCTTTGCATTCTTTCATCATTAACTTTTCATGTCCAAACCAATTTCAGTCTTACACATCATTCTGTTGCCATTGAAATAAAAGCCTGGTTCAGGTTTACAGACTCTATAAACATTTTACAAAGTTAAGATTCAGTTAAGGCTCTGAAAAGAAGTATTCATAAATAAAAGGATCTGCAGGGAAAAATCTTGGATAAAAATTCTGAACTTTTTAGGTTCTAAAACTTGTGAAAAAAATTTTCTTGTATAATAAACCTCTTGTTGATCTCTTCTTATTTGATGGATCCTCAACCTTTCATATACACTCCCCTTGGATATTGAATAAAACGGTAGAATGGTATAGCCCTTGAAATCCCTAACCCCATCAACTCTCCAACACTTGCCCACAGTTATCTGACATGCTCTCCTGGAAACCTTTCCCATTTGCTCACAAATTTTAAAATCTCTTTGAAAACTTTTCCAATGCTGAGTTAGACCCCCTATCTAACTTCAATCTCTGGTTTACTTTTAATAAATCTGCAGAAACCTCTTGTGCAATCCTCTTGAACTGTGTGCCATTCTTTGGCCCCTCCAATTCATCAAGCCTGCAATCCTATTAATGACCTGTCCAATCCAGTCCCATGCTTGTTGCTTACATTCCCATCTATTCTAGTTCTGCCATATTCTTTTCTGCATTTGGGTAACTGTGCCCTAAAAACTTGCCCAATCACTCAGCTTCTGTGTTTGGTAGTCCACATGTCATTTTTCCCCCCCAAAATTTTAGCTGTCCATGTTTGGAAAACCATGCAACACAATTTTCTATTTTCTTTGTTCTGCATCTTTTCATTGTTGGTAGAAGCTCTACTCCTCCAACATGTCTGGTTCAATTCCACTTCTTAGGTTTTGTCCGTAAAAGACCATGACATCAGGAAAAAATTATTTCCTTTTTTTTCCTGAAGGGCTCCATCACCCAAATCTGGAGAGACCTCTGAGGATCTATTTTTTTGCCTATTCTGTTTTTGTCCAAAATTCTTCCATTTGTTCTTATTATTTTTTGGTCTGACACTATCCATAATAAAATTTCCCATCCAAGTTCTACAGTGGGTTCATTTCATTTTTTCATGCAGGCACATCATATAATTATTCCAACATAATGGTTAGTACCATAACACATTCATGCACAGATGTATTCAAAAAAATTAAAATTAAAAATTAAATAAAATCAAATGGAAACAGCCTTCATCAAAGGCTTGGATCCAAGAGATGAAGTCCTTGACAGGGAAGGCTTGGAGGGAGAAAGGGCCTCACTGTGGTCACCAGATCCCTTGGAAAGGTTTTTGGAGACCTTTCCGGGGTTTCTGGGTGCCTTGGTGTGGTTTTTGATTGAATTTCTGGGGGTTTCTGGCTACCTTTCTGGGGTCCTTGGCACCTTTATGGGATTCCATGGGTCCTTAGAAGTCTTGTAATGGTTTTTTGCAGGATTTCTGGAATCATTTTCAGCCTTTGAAGGGTCCTTGGTTACTTTCTGGGGTCTCTGGGGTCCTTGGTGGCATTGGTTGGGTTTCTGGGTTTCTTGGTGGCCTTGATTTATTTTTTGATGGGTTTCTCATGGGGTCCTTGGTGTTTTTTTTGGTGTTTCACTGGGGTTTCTGGGGTCCTTGACAGCCTTGGTTGATTTTTCAGCAGCTTCCTGGGGTTTCTGGAATCTTTGGTGGGGTTTTAGTAATCTCCCTGGGGTTTCTGGAATACTTGGCAGAATTGGAGGGGTTGTTGGAAGTTTGCTGAGTTTTCTGGGGTCCTCAGTGGCCTTAGAAGTTTTTTTGAGGTTTTTGGTGGCCTTGGGGTGGGTTTTTCTGGCCTTGGTGGTTTTTCTGGGGTTTTTTCTGGCCTTGGTGGGGTTCCTGTGGTTGGCCAGTGTGGGGAGGGGGGGGAGGGGGGGAGGAGGGAGATGAGATGAGGGAGTTAAGCAAGGGAAGGTATGGGAAGGGCAGGAGTAAACAGGGAGATTCTGGGCTGGGTTGAATCACTTATTGGTTAGGGCCTACAGGTTCCTGGAGTTTCAGCATGAGGAGTGGAAAGAGGCAGAGGAGGGAAGGATCACCTGATTGGGGGGCCTGGATGGTTGGTTGGTAAAGTGGATCTGAGGTGAGTTTGGTGAGGAGTAGATGGGATTTGGTGAGGTGGAGAATTTTTGGTGATGAGGTGGATTCCAAGTAGGGGGAGGTGGGAGGGGTGAAATCCAAAAAGGTGGAGGGGGGAGGATATTTTGGTTGGTTGTGAGGTGGAGGGGGTTGAGAGTTCAGAATGACTGGTGATAAATAAACGGTGGTTGACTGAAAGAATTGCAAGTATCTACACTCCCACCCCCTCCCCCTACAAAAAAAATAATATAAAAAAAAACAAATTGAAACAGTGTTGGATTCTTAGATGATCATACATAAATCCTACTCCAATCATTCCAAAAAAGAAAAAAGAGAAAAGTTTTTGGTTTGAATTTTGAATCTAGAGCCAGTTATAAAAAAGAAAATCAGAATTCAAAGTGAGCAATAGTGAGAGTTAGAAAATTCTCTCTCATTTCAAGATATGGAGGTTGAGATGAGACAGAAATGGCTTGAGAAGAATTGGGAATTTCATCTTCAAAGATTTCATCCCCTTCATCTTTGATTTTGGAAAATAAGTTATGCAGAATAACACAGGAGAAAATTTGGTGGATAAGTATCTTCATGCCTTTGAAATTTTGGAGCTGGTTCCAAATTTATCTTAAGCTGTCCCATATTCCCTACAGCACTATTATGGCATTCTCAATCAAAAATTGTGATTGAGAAAGATAATATTTGAAATTAATTTTGTGTTGATCATTAGGAGAAGCATTTTGGTATGCTGGAACTATGTATTTATCACTGGCATAAGCAAGCCAGAAATAAGGTATTTATCTTCATCAAAGTAGTTCTAAGGTTGTTGAAAGGTTTTCATGCAATTGAAGACATATGAAGGGTGTTGAAAGTTTTTCATGCAATTGAAGACATAAATCATTAAAGGAAACTAGAAGGCCAGGATGGAGAGAAATTAAATTTCTGTTGTTTTCAAAAACAAGTTTAACAGCAACAAAGTATCTAATTGTAAAAAGGAAAGGTGGTTTTCAGTTTCCCATAAAATGCATTGATGTTTAGATAAAGGAATCCATTTTATTCCAAAAAAAAAAAATATTTTTTTCCATAAATGTTGAGATTTTGAATGAAGGGGATGGTGGTTAAATGAAAAAATCCAATAAAACCTGGAAATTCTTCAGTCTCCATCAACAGAAATATCACCTTTTGCTATTCTGATTACAATCAGGGAAGGGATGGGTGGTGAAATCATAGTATTGAAGTGATAAAATGTTAGTTTTAAAATTTTAGTGTTCTAAATTCAATTAAGAAAGTATTTTCCAATTAAAAACCAGAAGAACCATCAAAATTTAAACCCAATCAAAAAAGACAAACTGCAAGTTGGATAGCTGAATCATGCTGAGGATTTAGAGATTCACTTTGAAAGACTTGATTATTTTCAATCATACTCAAAAGTTTTTTTTATGTGTTCCAAGGAGGTGAAAAAGATTTTGTGGAAGATTCAGCAAGGGAGGAGGTTGAAATTTTGTTTTTCATACTGTGGATTGTGTATATTTTTTATTCTTGAGATCAAATTTTGCTTTTCCATCAGACTTTTCAAGTGTAACCAATTGGCTCCCATATTGGAGTCTCAGTCAGATTCAAATAGTATCAAATACTGAGTCAGCTTGATTGCATTTAGGGCTAGCTGTCTGGAGGATATTTTTGAAATTCTGAGAGTGATGATATTTTAATTTGGTTGGAAGTTTCTGTTATTTAAAATATTGGCTTGATGAGTGAGGCTTGGGAAGGGGATGAATATGATTGATGATTATGTGGATTTTTGGATGGTTTTAATGCAGGTTCATGGATTATTATTCATAAATGGCATATTTTATGATGGAGATCCATAATTTTTATGAAATACACCATTTTGATATTTGCAACTTAGGTTTTAAGTTTATTTCAGAAAACTGCCATTAAAAATAGTGGTTTTGGTCAAAAAATATGGAGGGTTTCTAATGGCAGGTTTTCTAGCTTTGGTAAGCCCTAATCTCCCATCAATTTTCCATCAATTTTCTTTTCAAAATGATTTAAAATTTATTTAATCTCCCATCAATTTTCTTTTTAAACTGATTGAAAATTTATTTTTAACCTAATCTCCCATCAATTTTCTTTTCAAACTGATTGAAAGTTTATTTGTGATTCACTAGACAAATTCTGTGAAATTTGAGGGTGCACCCTAATCAAACTTGGCTCTCTGGAAGCTAAAGTTCCTGGTTATTGGTTGGCCACACATGTATTTGAAAACAAATTTCCCTTTATTTGAAACACCTGTTATACCCCAACAATCCACAATTTAAAAAAAAATAAAATGAAAAACTCATGATTTTGACCCAACAAAAGTCTGAAGATGTGAAAAAACATGGTGCAAAATGATTATTTGAAAAATAGAGAGAAGAATTGGAAAATTTGGCTTATCAGAGGAAGGGGGATCAAAAGAGATATTCCAAAATATCTTTAGAGTTCAATGAGTATTGTCTCAAGGATAGATTCACATGGTATGGTGGGAAAGTGATCCCTCTGATCTTTACCCTGCCATCAAATCTGGAAATAAAAAGATTTATTGAAAGCCCACCCAAATCAAGTTTAAAAAAAAGGGCTTTTAATTTTTATCTCTGGAACTGTTATTGTTCTGAATGAGTCTGATAAGCACTCTGTGGTGTAAAAAGTAAAATCATTTCACTTTTCCTGCTTTTGAGTCAGCCACACATACTAGAATGGCTAATTCCGTGAAAATCAAGGAAACAACCAGTAACACCATCTGGGACACAACTATTGTGAAGATGTAATCTAGGGAAAAAAATAAAAACTATTTTGAAATTTAATGTGTAAGAAATAGTATCAAAAATTTTTGTAATTTCTTTTTTTTCAATAATACAATTGAATTTATTTAAAAAACAAGTATTTGATAAATTCTTTCCATTTCATCCACATTTATACCAATACCATGAAATTTATTAGGTAAGGATACCTTTTCCCCCTTTTGTGATACCAGTCAATCCTTCTCTTTCTGAGTTTTTTCCTTGATGAAGGTTTCCTCATCATCACCATCAATTGACTGGGGATTTGATACCAGCTCCTGGGAATCAGTGGAGTTGGATCTTTGAGCATGAAAATCAGCTGGTGGGTTAGAATTGGCCCCATTTCCAAATATTTCATCCATTTGATAATAAAAAGGACACAATAATTTCCATTTATCAAACCCAATTTGGATCCCTTTGGCATGAGGGTGTATCAGAGTTAAAATTTTAAAAAATTTAAATTGGTTATTTCAGAAAAAATTTAAATTTTTCAAAAATAATTTTTTATCAAAATAAATAATGAGCCAATTTTTTTAGCACATAATATTTTTCAGGCCCCCAAACCGTTATTTTGCATTGTTTTGACTTTCCACAACATCTTGCAACATCCCCAATCCATGTGGCAATCCTTGATTTGATGTGGTTTTGTGGGGGGTCAAAAAAATAAATAAATAAAAAACACGAGTGCTAGAAAGGAATCTAAAACATCTGTAAAAGAAAGATGGGAGTTTTTTGTCTATTTAACAGCCATCAAAATCACACTCAAAAAGTTGAAGAAAAAAAAAAACCCTGCTCTACAACTCAAATCTTTTCACATTTTTTATTTTATTACTATTTTTATTTTGGAAAAGCTGAAGAGGCAGAAAAGTTCCAAATGTGACAGGCAATTCAAGTATTTTTTTCTTTTAGATTTTTAGTGCTTCATTTTCCCGCCAGAAAATGGAATTGAAATCAAAAATAAGACATTCATTTCAATTTTTTTCCTTATCTTTCCAAAGAGTTTTCCAAATTCTGAGCTTGCAGTCTGCTATTGGGCATTCAAAAGGGCACAAAAAAAAACTATCTTCGTATTTTTAGGATCAATTCTTTGCCTAAAAATAATTGATGCATCTAAAACAATGACAGGAATTGTCTGTTTTTGGGTTTGTTTTAAGCCATTTCTGATACTATTTTGATTTATTTTATAGACAGTCTGAGTTTTTATTTTTGAAATGCACTTGAAATTAAGGGTAATGTTAAATTCACAACTCACTGAGCCGTGGACACAACTCAAAATGGGCCTTGTGGAACACCACACAACTACATTTGAGCCATTTATATTTCCACACAGCTCAAAGAGTTGCAGGGCCCACACACCATGGTCCTGTGTCATGGGGGATGCCACACAGCTACATTTGAGTCATGTGGAGTTGTACATGGTTTGAATGTAGTTGTGTTGCATCCCACACAACACCGGACCATGGTGGTCCCAAAAAAAAAATAAAAATAAAGAACTAAAGGTTATTAAAATAAATTAAGGGTCCCCACAAACTAAATAAAAATTCAAAAAAAAACAAAAAAAAAAAAACAGAAATCAACCAAAAAATCAAAAAATTTTGATTTTTTTGTTAAAAAAAAAAACAAATAAAATAATAAATAAAATTAAAATAAAAATAGATAAAAAAAACAAAAAAAACCGGGACTATCAAATGGACTAGCCCTAAATTAAAAACACCAAAAAAAAGACAAGTAACTTGACAAGGCCATAAAGTAAAAACACCAAAAAAAAGACAAGTAACTTGAAAAGACCTAAATTAAAATCACCAAAAAAAAAGACAAGTAACTTGACAAGCCCTCAAGTAAAAGAACCAAAAAATAAAAACAAGTTCAACTTGTGTTAAGCTGATCTCATCATAAGAAGTACAAATAATCCTTATGATGGAATCAGCCCAACACAAGTTGAACCAACTTACCATTAAACTCTCATTCAAAACACCCAATAAAATGATGTTAACTCAAAACACTTAACATAATGATTTTAAAAATGTGAAAACCCTTTATATTAATATAAAGAGTTAGATGCATTAGAATTAAAAGTTATATGAAACCCAATGATGAAATTAAGTCAAATCCTATTATAATCTAGAATAAATTTGCAGTTGATCTTTGAGATGATCAACCCAACCAGAGGCTTTTTTAGAAATAAAGGAATGTGTTTTTGCTACAATGGCTGGGATTGGAATCATTTCTACCTCAAGTACTAATAGAACCCAGTGGTTATTGTTTACAAAGGAAATATAAATAGGGTCTGATTGATCTGTAACACCTTTTTTCATTGGAGAATAAGAAAAATATGACTCCAATGAAATGAAACATACAGGTCTGGCATATGTGTCAATATTTGTCCCACATCTAGTTTAGCCAGCCATTTTGAAGAGGGAATCTTTTGATTGATGTCTTCAACATCAAGACTTTGTTTAATCTTTTCTACCTCTTTTGCACCACCAAGCATCTTAATGTAGCATGCTTTATGTTTCTCTAATTTTTCAATAATTTCCTTCCTAACTTTAAACCATCCATGTTCATCATAAGCAAGAGATTTAGAAATGACTCTAAATCTGCAATTCCCATCTCCAATTGGATCCCAAACCTCACCCAAGAACTTATGGAATTTCTCGGGGATTTGATTGAGGTATTTCATGTTTGGTTCCTATCATCAAAACTAACTTAGTATTCATTTTTTTAATCACATCAATGAAATGAATACTCACCAAAGATTAGCTTCTGTTTGAGCCTTCCAGCATGACCTCTTCCTCCAAAGAGAATTCAGATTCCAAATCAAGTGAAGCTGACTCAATTTCAGTTTCTTCCTCTGAACTATGGAATTCAGATTCAGATTGTGTCAAATTTGACTAACAATTATCATCATCAGTTCATTAAACCAAAAAAATTAACATGTCTCCTAAGAAAAGACTTAAAATCTTTTTCTTTTCTTAATTGGTGCCCTTCTTGTCCTATTTTTCCGCTTGAGTTGTTTTTCAACATGCTCAAACCAAGGTTTTTCTCTCCGCTGTGGAAAATAAGAGAAAGATACTCCCCTTAGTTGTCCTCAAGTTTGGAAGTTATTGGTCCAAGCGTCTGTAAGGAGGTTTGAGTGCAGATGAGCTGAGGAGAAAGGTGAGTAAAAAGTAAAATGATGATCTCTATTCCTTTCTTCCAATCCTCTCTGCTCCTATGATGCCTCCATCCTCCCTAAAACCTGGAGTTGAGAGTGAGGTTTTGAGTCCTCCCTCTCAACCCTAACCTAAGTACAAGCGCAAGAGAAAGCCTAACAACAAAATTAGGAAAGAAACCCTAGAGCCCAACCCTATCCTGTACCACCCAATTCCTCTGAAACCCTTCCCTCTGTCTTTATTTATGTCCGGTTTGTCCTTCTCATGGCGGGTCCCTTTGCAGAATCCTAATTGGAGACCCCCTGCGTTTACCCGTCCACGCACATCTGCAAATCCCTTAATCCACAGATCAGTCAGCGCCTATGCTTGCGCGGACCTCCCCAGTGGGTATAACCCCAAAATTGCCCCGCTCCTGCTTCCTGAACTAGCTGCCCGCAAAATTGGTCAGGTTGGCTCCATTATGTGGTCCGCATTGCCCTAGCGGGTCACAAGCCCGCCACACCTGGAGTAGGCCCAGCCAGCACCTGATGCTGAGCCCCCCAATTCCTACTGCTGAGACTGCGCCCGCCCCAAATGCTGAGCCTGGCCTACCCAACTGCTGAGCGCGCAGCCAGCAACACAGTTCCCAATCTGGTGTTATAAATACAACACCACACCACATATCTGTCAATTTTGGTCAACCCCTACTCAATTGTAAGACTTTAGGTTCAAGTCTTTGTTTTTAATAATATTTGGCAATCTTCCAAATTATTTACTTCAATAACCCACCTTGCTCATGATCTGGAGATTCCAAGATCATTGCGTTGACTTTTTCACGTAACTGAGGATTTCTCAGAATTTTTTCAATGTTGTGCTTCAAAAATTCAAAAGGATCAACCATTAGGAAATTAGGAATAATTAATCAAAAAGCATTAATCACCAAGTGATTTTAAAAATTCCACTTAAACCAACTTAAAGAACTAAAACTGCAAGGGTCATATTCCACCCTCCACTGAGGATGAACATCTTCAGGTACCACGGATCCTCTGAATGCTAGACAGTCACCTATTTGGTGGGAACAGGGCAAACCCATAGTCTTGGAGTATGAATTGGTGCACACTTTGCCATCATGGTCCTGTTTTAATTGCTTGAATTGTTCCCTAACAAGCTGAATTTCTTCTAAAGACAAATTGTATCCCAATGGTAACAGTTCAGGGGGAAGAACTGTCCCTAACTTAATTCAAGAGTTATAAAGTTACACAGGAACCAATTTAATTTGATTTGAAACTGTTCCATCAAGTTTTTTCCAAACATCCAAAATGTTTCCCAAAGAGTTTGCAAGGAATTGTTTGAGAGTGGCATGGGCCCCTTCAACCCAAAAAAGTTTTTTGTTTCCAAAGTTTGGGTTGATACAATTCCAAGCTGTCACAAACGTCTCTTTGATAGAGAAAATTTTATTTTCCATATACTCAAGAACATCCTCATGGTCTTCCAAGAAACACTATACAATTAATAAAGTCAGCTCCCAAAACTAGGAAGAATAAGAAGCAGTTATTTGGACCTACTCTGAGTTCTGCATCATTCACCTCTCCCTCCTCCTTGGTCTTTGAGGCCCCATACTTTGCACACAGAGTCATAAAGCTTTTCCATACTTCAACATCATTAACAAAGCGTGCTTTAAAGTTTGCTTTTATGTTTTTAGACAAGTGCAAGGTGCAAAATTGTCTTGATGAATCAGGGAAACTAGATTCAATTTCACAAATCAGAGCTTTTTCTTGGTATGTCACAAAGACTTTTGGAAGTCTCTCAGGATCATCAGCCAACTCCTTTAATTAATTTACAGACCAACTGCAGAACTCAATTGTTTCTTTTGTTATAAAAACAAGAGCTTTTGTGAAAGTCTTTTGGTTGGCTTTCATTCCTACAACATGCAATAGTGGGATTTTGTACTTATTTGTTTTATAAGTACAATCCAACATAGCAATATAATGGAATTGTTTAGAAAGCTTTAATGACTCTGGGTGTGCTAAGTACAGGGCCTCCAAGTGACCCTCTCCACTGAATCTTGACTGATGAATCCAACTTGTTTCTTCAAGCTGTTCATAGAGTACATCCATAACAATTTTCCCCTTCAGTTCTGCAAGCGCTAACTTCTGCTTAGTGTTATAGATTTTTTGCTCATCAACCTAATTGCCTCCATTTATCTTGCTCAATTTTTGTTTCAGTTGTTGTGTATTGAGCCCATTGTTCATGCCTTATTTTAGATTTTCTAAGGCTACCCCAGAGATTCTTCTCAGTTGAGGATGCACAGAGGGATGTTCTGATGGTTGATGGTTATGTTTAGTTTCTTTGTAGGAGAGTTGCCACAAGGGGTCTGCCTTTTTACAACTTGCATCAATTAAAAATTTTCACCCAACCTTCCTGGTGTGATTTTTCCCAGACCATTTGATAAGGAGTTGCCCCAAGTAGGAACCATGTCTATCACAGGCTAAATCCACATATTTATCTTTCTTCAATTTAAAAACTTTCAGAGTGTAACAATGATTCATTGCCCATGTTTGACAATAGTTTTGCACCTCTTCCCTTGTAGGAAACCCATGTTTTACAATAGTTTTACACCTCTTCCCTAGTAGAAAAAGCTCTCAAACTCACAATCAGAGGTCAAATCCATCTGTGAAACATTCTGTTCCTCAATTTTAACCCTAGATGAGAATGCAATTGGGGCTTCAAATGATTCATTACCCAAATCATTTTTTTCAAAAGCTTTTTTAACGGCACTATTGATTTAGTCCTTCAACTAAGCCATTTCATAAGGAGGGCTTGCCACTGTTCCCATGCAGAAAAATGCAATGGTATACTTCAGTATTCAATCCAACCTTCAATTGAACAAACAAAGTTTTCTCACTTTTGATTTGAGAAAGAATTGTTTGCAGGTTTTTATATGATTTCAAATTTCACTTTACTTTCACTGTGGTTTTGCTTTAATTTCACTGTGGGTTTTCAAATTTCACTTTACATTCAATTTGGTTTCACTTTGGGTTCCCTAGGAGTCCCACATAGTATACATTGATCCCAAATTTGGGTTGAGGGAACCCAAATGTGGACCAGGGGGTGCCCAAAATTCTGGCACAACTTCCAGTGGGTTGTGTACCCCCAAAAACAGCATTTTTGAGCCATGTATGGGGGTACACAAATCAAAATTGCTGTTTTCAGGGGGTAAATGGCTCCTATACAACCCCCCCGGGGTTGAACGTGTTTGGAACAGCCTTTTGTAGTTGTGTATGGGCCCCCATGGCTCAAATGGGCCATGTAGGGCCCTAAACAGCTCCCACACAACTGGGAGTTGTGAATTTATCATCACCCTAACATTAATGGCAGTGGAGAATTATTAGATGGTGCAATAGATTTGTTAGCTTTGATCCCTCCCCATTTTGATGAGCATCCATCAGACCTCTCAAGCTAATATGTAAGTGACACCTGCCAACTCAGTCCTTACCCTTGATTGTTTGAATTCAGTCACTGGAACAGTTGTATTACAGTTAAGATCAAAAAAGTATTGGCTAGTCTCCAGCAGCAGTCTCAATGGAGTTTCAAAAATCATGTCCTCAAGCTTTCAGATCATCTTGGAAGATCATTCCAAGAAGTCCCTTGAGTAACTTTGTATTTATGTTCAAGACCAGTGATGATTTCTATCACAGGTAATCCTTGGTAGAGATTATTATATCTCTAAGGCTAATTGATCAATTTCTAGTCTTATATATTGAAGGGAATCAACATATTACAACTAACCATTCATGGTTCTATCAATTTATCCAACCAAGGTTTTCAGTCTTGAACTCATCAAGAATCTATAAATATAAAAAGATTCAAAATCTTCACACACCTCACCCAGTGTCAAGTTAATTGGGTTTCTATTCCTTTATTGAAATTTTTTTATATGCACCTCTTGCATCCAGTTTGGTTCAATTTTATTTGTTTTTTTCATTACACTTTGTTTTTTCAGTCCACTTTTTTTTTCTCAGTCTGCTTTTTTTTTAAAAAAAAAAATTCAAACACAAACTGATATGTGTACATATATTTTAAGGTTTCATAATTTTCCAAAATCTCTGTACCTATATATATATTTCAAGGTTTCCTACTTTTCAACATCTTTGTATAAATATAAGTTTTGTGTGATGGATGTAAATATGTTTGTGTTTGTGTTTGTTTTTTTAAATACTCTTCAACTACCTCTTTGTATGTATACATAAGGTTTCTTTTGTACAGTGGGTAGACAGAAGTTGTGGGACTGTTTTTTAAAGTGACAACACCCACCCACTCCAAGCCAACCCAAAATCCTTGTGCAACTTCAATTTTCAAGGGACCTCAACAATCTTCCTCTTGACCATCTCAATCAAATTGTTGCCATCCCCTCTTTCCACCTCTTCCATCACCATCCTAATTAACTCAATAGTATGACCATATTAAGTCCTTTTGTTTCCTCTCATTTTTTTTTTTGAATAGATTTCTGATTTCTTTGCTTTTTATTTTGATTACTTGCCTATCTATTAAAAATGTAGATTTAAAAAAAAACAAACTGACCAGAAAATACAAAGGCCAGGATTGTTGGCATGTATGAAACAGGGACATTGGGCAATGTTATTGTGGTCAAAATGGAGATACTGCAGACAACTGTTTACAATGTTCTCCAGCGGTAAAGGCAAAGAGGGTACATTCAAACTGCAAAATGACCTGGATGGCCTAAAAAATTGACCAATTGAGATCTTTGGGAGCTTGGGTGCATCATCAAGCATTTTCACAAAATGAAGGCTCCAGAAATTTGCAATCTGATTTTGAAAGAGGTTTCAACAAGGAAAATCCAACAACAAGCCCATGAAATGGGGTTTTTTTCAAGGGCGGCTGCCAAGAAGCCTTTTATTAATGAAGATAAAAGAAGACAACAAATTAAATTCTCCCCTGATCATCACCATTGGATGAGAAAAAATTGGGAGAAGGCTATCTGGACTGATGAGTCCAGCTTTGAAATTGGCAAGCAATCCCAGCAAGTAATGGTCTGGAGAACTGTTCAAGAAAAATTCAAATCTGACTGCTTGGCCCCCACATTCAAGAGTGGGAGGTCCTCTATGATGGTGTGGGGTGTGTCCATCAGCAAAAGAACCTCACCTCTTGCGCATGGAAAAGGAATTTATCAGAATTGTTTACAAGGGTGCTCTTTGCCCATGGATCAGAAATTTTGATTGATCTGATTTTTTTTTTTTTTAATGGAAGATGGGGCCCCAGTCCACAAGGCAAAGATTAGCAAGGACTGGCAACACTCTCAAAACATCAAAAAACTTGTTTGGCCAGCCCAGTCCCCAGACCTCAACCCAATCAAGAATTTATGGAAAATTCTTAAAAAAAATACCCTGCATCTCTACCACCAAAGTCAATCCCAGAGATGGAAAAGGTGCTCCAAAGTGCCTGGGAGGACTTCCCTTGTCAAAATCCAAGAACTTTATCACATCAATTCCTGATTGCATGCAGGCATTCATCAAGACCAATGGAGCTTCTACCCAATGGTAGAATCAATTCTATCTCTTTCTTTTTTTTTCTCTCATTCCTTACCATGTTATTTCTCCTTTGTGTAAATCCCATCATTCTTCAATGGTACATTATTTTTTGATATTTCTTTTTATCCATCATCAATCCTGAGTCAATTTTTAACCCTTTTTCCATTTTGAATTTTTGGTTCATTTTTTATTTTTATTTTTTTTTTTTTGAAAATTTTGAAACTCATTGTACAATAAAATGAGGATGCTAAATTACTTAAATACAAAAAATTTAACCTTTTTTCCTGTATATATATGTGAGAAAAGTCTTTTTTTTCATGTTATAAAAACACATACAGGGCTAACAAATCTAACAAGGACAAACACATTTAACAACAATGTAACCAGGACAACAGATTCAACAAGTACAGCAGATGTAACAAGGACAGCACATGTGAAAAGGACAAAAACAGCAGATGTAACAGAGGAAATTGACAACACATGTAATGAACACCGATTCATCACTTGGCTTAACCTTTTTTTTTTCTTTGGATCATTGGAGATTTAGATAAACCCCAATCCAGCCCACTTGGATTTGATGTAACTCCCCCTCAACCCAGAAATTAAAACACTTCAGCTTTTTTTCACTTATAATTGTTTTAAGGCTTTTACTACTTGCAACAGAGTGGGTCACCTCCCAACTTCATCACATAGAGGAAGGTCCTTCTCCCCTTTCTTTTTGGTCCCAAATTGGCTACACCAATCACATTCCAATGCGCTTCTCTATGATACCCATCACCATCATAGGGGGCAAGTTGCTCCCCAGTTTTTTCCAGTTTGATCCATCAGACTTGCTGATCCATCCTCACATGATATGGACCAAAGAGTTTGCAACCTTCCAACAGGAGACCAAAGACCTGCAACACAGCTGGAAGGTAGGGTATGTCCTGTTTGTTTTCTGATCATGAGAGTAAAGGTTTTCTGATGGATTTTTATTGATCACAGGTCTGTTGACCTTTTTCACCTTTTTTATGATGTTGTTCAGCCTTCTTTCTTTCATACGCTGTCTTGTCACATATCACGTCTCTTTGTGTCATATTTCCTTCTTTCACATGTTGTCACAGCCTATGCTGCTGTGGCCAATACCGTTCTCACAGTGGGGGATGGGGAACTTCTGTAGTGTCTCACATTCAACTGACTCCCCAAGATTCACTCTCAGCCTCATTGCTAGACTACCCAGAAACCCTCACTCTATTCCTTCACCTCTATCCCCAGCTTGAATCACTAGAATTGTTGACGTTACTTGGTCGGATTGGTTCTCAACTCCTAAATCATGAACATGATCACCTTTGAACATTGATAGTGGAGTAGGTACCAACAAACCTTTTCAACTCAACATCAGGTACAACCCAACTAATTGAGTCCTTCCTTTTTCACAAGTTCTCCTGGGTGAATAAGTATCTCTGTTGAATTTATTGTCTTGACAATCTACTCAGTCTGTCCTAGGGCCATAACCCTATCTGTAGAGGTGTCATTTCTGTTGGTTTCTCCTTCCTAATTCTTTTTTATTCTGTTGTCTGGCTGTTTTATTCTTTGCTTATACTGTTTTTGCAATCTACAGCCTGGTTCAGGTTTATCATTTCAGTTTATCTTTTACAATGATCCTCCTCAATCAAGCCATAGAGATGTCACCATTGGGCACTCAGATTGCTCCTTGAGGAGGATTAGTGAACCGAGCAAATTGTATGACCCTTTGCACTATGTTACTTTTTTCATGCTTGGGGTGAATTGGGTTGGTTTCCAGAATTGAAAGAACCACCAGGAAAGAATAGGCTCACTGCCATGGACAATGATTCAAAACTTCTGGAATTTGGTCATCCCAATCATTCAATCTTACACTGAGATGGTCATCTGTTCCAAAAGTATTGGTTTCATGACTGATACATAAAAATCAAGATAGAAAGATTATCCAATACTTTTCATCATCAAAATAATGTATGGCTTGAGCAGTTCTATGGTGTTGTAGATGCCATCAACAATCATGTTGAGATGTGTCAGGGAACAGGTAAATTTTCTGATTTGTCTTTCTTTCTATTTCTTATACAACTTTCAGAGTGGCTGCCTTGGCCAAGAGTTGACTTGAGTAGAAAATTATCATTTGGAAACAAGGATGGAAGGAGCTGAGGAAGATCACAAACCTTCTGAGCCAAGGAAGCTGTTTGGGATGCTTTTCTCACTTCATCAGCCTCCAGAACCACATTGCCCATGGGATGTTTCCTTCAACTGTTTCAGTTGATGATTTCATATGTTCTGAACTCACAGATCAGAGGGTTCTCACCCATGAAACTTCAAGGTCCATGGCTATAGTGAAGATTGAGGTTTGAATAGATTCATCCAAAAGGTGTTTTCAAAACTTGCACCATTTCTACCCTTGGAATTGGTTGGCTAACAAACCATCTTACTTCATGTTACAACAAGAAAAAATTACAGCAGTTTACAACACAAACACAGTCTTGCTCCTGGATCCTCCTCCTGGAGATACAGAAATCTAAGCCATGAAGACTGATTACAGCCGTGAATCTGATGATCAGGATGCTCAAGATCTATACCAACAAGACTTCCTCAACACCTCATTTCTTCGCGAGTTTCCCCCTCATAGCTTGACTCTGAAGGTTGGTGCCCCTACAATGATTTTGAGTAACATGGACCATCCCATGCGGGTTTGCGATGGAAATCGCTTGATGGTTGTCAGATTGGGAAGCAATGTTGTCATATATCTTACAACTTTGAAACTGGTGAGTTGATAGCAGGGCTGCTTGCCATTCCCCACCTCCCTTCGGTTACTTCCTGACCCTGATGGAAACAGCCTCCCCTTCAAGTCAATTTGCAAACAGTTGCCAGTTCATTTTTTAGCTTTCTCATCAAAACTCAACAAATCTAGAAGGCTCAGAAAATTTGAAACCTTGGTTTTTATCTGAAAGACCCAGTGTTCAGCCATGTAACTATATGCATGTAGCATTGTCAAGGAGATGGAAGATTCAGCCACTCAACATAATGGGTAGTGGTCACACATAGAACTGACCACCCAATTTCATTTGAAACTGATGAAAGTGTTTAGACTGAGGTTTTAAATGCTTTAGATCCCAGGAAATGATTCATTTGAAATTTAGATTATGTTTGACTGACTCTGATATCAATAAATCGATACGTATTTTTTTAGCCGAACCATGGTTTAATTTAGAATTAGAGATTGATTTAATTTTTTCACTTTGTATTTTCCCATCGACCCACATTTCTTTCTCTATCCAAATCATTCAATTCCGATCAGTCCCCCAAACTTGGGGGCAATAATCCTCTAGTCATGAGCTTAAAATTCTCCAAAGGTAAAAAAAAAAAAAAAAAAAAAGTGATATGGGATCATCAAGTTTGTTGGGAAGCGAGGATGGTGGATAGGAGCCCCGATCCATCCAGAGAGCCCTGCTTCCACTCTACATAATATGTATGTACGTACGCTCCAAGCTTCAAACTGACACTTGATCCAGCAGAGTTGAACTGGTTGTCAAGATAATCCCCACAGACTATTGGGTGGTATTTTTTCAACCCCACCTCCCCCTTCCCCCCCCCCCCCCCCCCCCCCCCCCCCCCCCAAAAAAAAGGGGGGGGGGCAAGTGGATAAAGTGATTGTTGAGTCGAGCTCTCAAGGATCCAGGATGGGTCATCGATGAACTTAGCTTGGCGAGATTCCCGATCATCAGAGATTCAACTTCCGAAGGATCTCGATCGAGCCTCCGCGATTGCAGTCGTGACCCGTCTCTCTCTCTCTCTCTCTCTCTCGAGACGTGCAGGCACAAGTTGGACGACGGATCCCACTGGACTGATCGATGTTCCTCTTCCTGGCTCGGTCCGACTCAATGGATATCAATCAGTCACTCTGGGTCGTTCAATCGCTCCATGAGCCTCGGCCGACTAGTTAAAACAACAACCACTATTGGTTTGAATGTTCAAATGGCGTAGTGTTCTCATTTCCCCCCCCCTTTTTTTGATCGTCACCATGTACTTATCTACATACATATATACATCTCAATTGAATCCTATCGTTCACATCGATTCTATCTTGAGCGTTCTAATCTTGATGGAGCATATGCTTAAATGGATGGATGGCTCAACTGGTCTCCTCTCGTCGTCGACCGGTTGGGTAAGATCACTTTTGGTCGACTGATTTCAAGTGATGTCCCCGCCCGACAAACGTCTGACGGATGAGGCATAAATTTTAAAGTTCGAAAACACTGGGTGATAAATCGATAGAAATGTGCAGGTGTGGGTGTGGGTGTTTCCTTCTTTGGGAACGAGTATGGAAGTCAGTCGATGGATCGCAGTGAGACCCAAGGACACGCCCCAAATCCTCCCAAGTTTTCAATCTAGGATACCAGCTTAATGTGAACACTCTTGAGTTTAACGAATTGATCGAATCCGAACCGACTCAAGGTCACCCCTTTACCCGAGTCCTTCCAACCGGTCCAGGCTAGATCTGGGGATGGAAAATCGGCGCGATTGATGAAGACGGTCCCAGATTCGATTCGCTCACTCAGTCCTTCGGCCAAGTCGATATCCTTCGTCCAGATACTCGACGTCAATCCGAACGGGCTATCGTTCATTAGCTCGATCGCCTCTTGATCGTCCTTGACCGACATCACCGGTATCACCGGCCCGAACGTCTCCTCCCTCATGATCCTCATCGTGTGATTCACATCGATCAATAGGGTCGGTTTGATAAAATTCCCTACGCTCGGAAGGGTTTCGAAACTTGGATTGTTTGGGGTGACATCCTTGGCACCTGATGCGATGGCCTGATCGATTTGAGTCTGAATGAATTCTCGACTCTTGGGGCTGATGACCGGTCCCAGTTGAGTACTCGAGTCGAATGGGTCACCTAACTTGTAAGTTTCTAAGACCTTCTGGATGGCTAGGATGAATTGATCATGGATCGATTGATGAACGTAGACGCGTTCGATGGAACAACACGATTGACCCGAGTTGAAGATCGCCCCGTCCACGATTTCAGAAGCGACCCAATCGAGATCAACGTCTGGTCTGATGTATGCCGGATCCTTCCCACCTAGTTCCAATCCGACCGGGACGACTCTAGCTGAGGCGGCCGCTTGAACTGCCAATCCAGCTTGGACCGAACCGGTAAAACAGATCAATTGGACGATAGGAGATTGAATGGCGATTTGGGGTATGGTCGAATCCATACCGCCGGAGTGGAAGTATGTGATGACATCCTTCGGTAAGCCGGCCTCGACGAAGATCGATCGAACATGTTCCGCAATCGTGGGAGTTTGAGGTGAAGGCTTTAAGATCACCGAGTTACCGGCTAGTAAGGCTGGGATCAATGAGTTGACCAAGATGAGATATGGATACTATTTGCCCAAGTTGGACGTTGAATCAATCGAGCCCGAAGGAAATGGTATAGAAAAATCAGATACACCAAGAAGCTCTTGAATCATCGGATGAGTTGCTCAACGCGAGAACCAAACTAGGAAGCTGAGAAAAAAAAAATGAATTCGATCGATCGGACGAGGGAGGACTCACGTTCCAGGCAAAGATGATGAGGACTGGACCGACGGGTTCCTTACGAATATAACGTCGAAAACCATCCTGATGTTCACCGGGAGTAACCTGTAGGACGTGATCACTAATACCGAGTAGGTACTCACTTCGTTTGATGGCCGTTTCGATCTCCTTGGCAGTGTAAGCGATCGGTCGACCCATCTGCCCGGTCAACTCTCGGGCCAGCTCATCCTTCTTGAGAGCCAAGAGCTCCAAAGCCTTGCGGACGATCGACTGTCGTACTCCCAATTCGTACCTTCGATGATCCGAGTAATCCTTGAAGGCTACCGAGGAACTCTTCAGGATCACCTCTAACTCGCCTTTCGTCGGTTCGAACCTTTCCAGAACTACTCGGTTATCGTTCGGTGAGATCGTCACGATCTTCTGTCCTCCTCCCGTCATCTTCTTCAATCCTGACTTTTCTCCCTTCAGATCAGACCAGCTGCTGTCCTGGATCGATGCCTCTCGATAGTTTTTCCTCGTGGATTGATAATGATGGCTTAGAGCAGCTCTGGGATCTCATGGGTGCCATCCCATCCGCCGAATTCCGGGCGAAAGCCTTTTTGGGTGTCGAGCCCTTGCGCCCGGCGGGTCATGCCCGCAGCAGGCTGGCGAAGGCTGCACCAGCTTCTAGACCTGGCAGCAGTCAAAAGCACTTGGATAGCAGTTCCCCCGCTCTCAATCGACATACATACATTTGTACCTGGTAGGGCTATATCCTTACTCGCAAGCATCGTTGCAAGATCACCAACCAAACAAATTAACCAAGAAGATGTCTCATCCATCGGAGTAATGTCGGTAATAATCATTAAAATCTTTAACAGGAATCAACGAAGGAGAACATGCCAATAGGAGATAAGGGCCAAGTGTGGTTGCTCTGTTGTTGAGTATGTTTATACTTTCCTTGGGTAGCTATCAAGTGGGGTGACATAACTCGCTCAAGTAGTAGATGTCCTGAGGAACTCAAGAGGGTAAGCTACACGTAAAAAGGTCAACGGCAAGTTCAAGGTGTCATTGCTTGCGAGTCAAACATCGAGCCAAGTGCCTAGATAGAGCGTATCTGACGACCGTGAGTTGTTCAAGCGCAGATCTGGTTCCATCGTCATCATCATTTTGATCTGGGGCATGACCGCTACCGTTAATGTGATGTGTGCCATTCACATTATTGGTATGATAGCTTGTTGAGGATTGATCAACATTCGTTGCTCCGACAGATTTCCTTCCGCTCATCACAATTTTTTTAAGATATCGTAGGTTATCATAACTATCCCTCGAACTGGTGAGGATCGGACCCGTTATTTCTTCTAGACACCTCAGTAGCTCATAAGTATCGGCCAGTGAGATTAACATTTCATCATCTACATCCAAAATCAAGCGGTCCAATTTCCATGGGTCAACGAATGAAACGCAATCGAATTTCAGTTTTTCTCATCTCCTTGCCCTTTAGGGGAAAAAGGTTAACAGTCTGGGTAGCTGACCTTCCAACAAGGGTATCACATCGATTAGGCACACGGCCCACCATCTTTTGGGTGCGATTTCCGTCGTCATCAACCCGATTAAGGTTTCGGCCGCTAACTTACGTTCTCCCTTGGAGTAATATGAATGCATGTCTCGATATCTCGAGAGGAACAGCAATTTACTAGAATTGAGATTAGGTTGAGGCTTGTAACCGTCCATTGTTCCAAGACCGTCTGGGGCTTGAACAGTGGGCAGGTCGAAAAATAGAGCGGGCCTTAAGGCTGGCGCGGTCGGATGAAGTAATGAGCTCGGCACTTCGTCCACCAGTCTGGCAAATTCTTCAGGCCCTATTGAGTTTGTAGATTCGAATCGAGCATAGTATTTGGTTAATGATGACCGGAGATGAAGACGTTCCAGACATGTTGCGAGTTACCCACCATTGGTCAAATACTCATCGAGCAGGCAATCCGAAATTCTTGATACCATCTTGAGGTCACTGCCAGTAACGGCATAGGCGATCGCGGCTCCATATTGCCTCTGCTTCATCAATCTGCGAGACATTATCTATTGGTTTGAGAGGGTTTGGCGATCATTGAATATAAATTGTTACGGTTGGAATCAGATCTACAAAAGTCAAGATGACCATAGCTGATAAAAAGGCATGACACTCAACTCGGGCGGTACGAATTAATTCTTCCTCCATGTCGTGTTCACGATAAATCATTTTCATCTCGAGTATGCTCACTTTAGTTGTCGTTTTAGTCGGCTGAGAGTCCACTTCCATCTGATCATGATTTTTTTGATGATCACCCAGGTCTTCAACAACCAACCTTCTCAAGATTTCTCGAATCCATTCTTTGGCTCCATCCACCGTTGCCAAGTATGCAATCATTAACCTCCAAAGGCCTTGATCGACGCTCAAATAATCAACAAATTCACAAACATAAAAGCCCCTAGCATGACCAGGGAGTGGGATGCCTAACTTATCGATCAAATCTGCCAGGTGGCATGTTAACCATTTGTCCAGCTTTGATGACGCTTGAATTAGTTGAGGGATGTTTCCGTTTAATATAGAAGAAACCGCCAGTTCGAGATTTGAGGTTTGATCGATCGGCCAATCTGAGGTAACTTTCTTCATGATGAGACTACGCAACGATTGCATCGAGCCCACAAAAAAAAAGACAAGTGAGAATTAAGGAGGGCTAGAATTAAAATTGAACTGACGAATTTCAGCTTACGGTAAATCATCTCGCTTGCAGAACGGGTTGACCCAAAGCAAATAAGCGCCCAACGCCTCAGGCCAGTCGTAGCATGCTTCAAAAATTCGACCTTCATCACCCGACAAAATCTCGAGGAGGATTTTGTAGCAAGCCTGAAAGTGCAACAAATCATCTTCATCGAACGCAATCCCATCGGTTTTGGTTCGATTAGCTTCATTTTCGACAATGACGTTCATCTCAGACTCTAATGTAATCAAACATCTATCGACCGCCTCTCGAAACTTTTCGATGGCTATACTGAAGTCAAGTTCTTGCTCGTAAGAGGTCGACCGAGGTGTGGATTTGATCATGGAAATGGTCACTGTCATCAATTGATTTAGAGTCGGATTGTGAGTCTTGGTGTAGGACTTGAGAAGGGCGCAGGCTTGGGTCAAATGGCCGCGGATCACACAACTGAGAAAAAACTTGCATAAAGGAAGTTTCGATAAGCCGACATGTTGATTAGATCAAGATTGATCATGACTGACGCGTGAATGTACGGCCAAAAGTTGATGTGTTCGTAAGGAACGGGCATTGCACTTAATTCTTCCCCTTCCTCCTTGGGAGGTTCTAAAAAAATAAAATTCGTACCAAATGAGACTGTCGACCAACATGACAAAACAGGCTAATCTTGGAGTGTGAGAACTGACGAGGATTAGAGCGATTGACCCAATCCAAGATCTCTTCGGTGACGATGGCGTCACCCCTACCATCAGCTGGAACATGAACCAAGACAAACAAGCTGAATATATCGATGATTCCGAGGACAAGATCGATCTCCTGCGGATTGCTGGCTTCATTTTTCTATTGGATGGGTTCTCTCGGTCACTGAGCTGTTTTTGACGAGAATAGACAAACCGTTGGAGATTCAAGACTGACTTGTAACTCTGCCAAATAGTCTTTTAACGCTACCACATACTGATTACCGATCCGATAGTAATACTTAAGTTGCGAAGTCGAAGGTAGTTTGATCCCAGGTCTAAAAAACCCAAGTGGACATCCATCAGAGAGGGAGATAAGACACACGATCACGAGAAGTGTATCAGCCCAAGGTTCCCAAGGGAATGTTTCTCGTCGACTCGATTGATATGAATGAACAATTTATCGATTCTTTACGCTAGCTGAACCTGATCATGGGCCACTCGACCCTGCTCCTCGCACAATTGGACGACTCGTTGGAGACCAGTGAAAATTTCGTATGAGCGGGTGATGAACTATGATCGGAGCGGTAGATTCACGAAACCAAGGATGAGTAGATGATTCATCTTTTAGTCTATTTTGATGACCCAAGTGACTAGATCGAGCCTGTTTCACCTACAGATCTCCGAGTGGGTTTGAAGTCGATTGCATTGATAAGATAGAGAGATTGATCGGATACTGAGGTCTGGACAAAAAAAAAAAAAAAAGGAAGAGGAGCAGGAGGACAAAAAGAAATCAGAATCTAGATCCTAGGGATGAGGGGATGTCGCGGGGTTGAAGTTGGAGGTTGGGGGCGGGCCGAGAGGTTGTTTGGACGCGCGTCGAGCGGGGTGATCGAATCGATCGACGACGCGTTTGGTGGATCGGATCGACCCTAGGGGACGGTCTGAGCAGCCCGAGAGCAATCCGAATGGGAGAGGTTGAATTCAATGGGAGACCTTGGAGCTTACGATCGTCGTGGATGGTCGATGGTCTGGATTGGAAGACGATGGACTCGGGAGAGGATCGGTAGGGACGACGGCAAGGGCTAGGCCGTTTCGTTTGGGATCCCAGATCGAATGGCCAGTTCTGAGCGGATGGTCGTCATCAGGATGAGGATCGAGAGCGAGCGAGGAGCTGATCGGAGTAGGATAGAGTTGGATGGAGTGAGTCATCTTCGAGATCCCGATGAGGTCACGTGAGTTTGGACGAGAGAGGAGAGAAGTGAAGTGAAGGTAAAAGGCAGGAGGAGACCGGGCAGAAGAGACAAGTGGGAGGAGAACTGGCGCAGGCGGGGGGCACCACGGGGCGTGCGGGGAGGACACCGGCGCACTGGGGTGCAGATTGCTGCTACTCCGAGTCACAACTGTGCCTGCGCTGCCCAACGCGCAAACCAAATCTTCGCCCCTGCTGGCTTCCACGCCATCAGCCGCGTCGAGTTCCTTGAGAGCATCTGCAATCTTGTTTGGGGTTTAAAGTGCCATTGATTTCACTTGTCGCACTATGATCTGTCATTGAGAGAGTGGGTGGCCTAGATACAAGCATAACCATCAAGGGTATATGTATTTGGTGTAGGTTAATTTTTTTTTTTTTTTTTTTTGGACTTGAATTGGAGAATTTTATTGGTTTTTTGGACCATGTCTGAGGTCCAGTCTGATTTGGGAAACAGGTATTGAAAATGAAACACCATCCACGCGCCAAAGGGCCAACCAATGAGGGGTTTGACAACATGAATGGGGTGGGCCTGGCTGGCCAAGGTAGAAGGGGTAGCGGCCAGGGGGTGGGTCTCCTGGGATTCAAACAGCAGATGTGCATTACCATTGCAGGGGTGGTATTGAGCTTCCATGTGATGGTTACCGCTAGGCCATCAAGGCCCAAGCATCTGCAATCGTACTTGTTAGAGCATCTACCCTCATTTTGATAAAATCCTCAACAACTTTGACAGCTTGTCAAGGCTTGCAAGGGGGGATAACTGTTGAAACCCAACTTTGCACCCTTGTTGCCTTAGATTATGTCAGCTTGCTACTGTGACAGAGCAATCTGCAAAAGTAACAGTATAATATACAAAAATAAATGAAAATATATGAAGGAAGAAACAATCTTAAAGTATTATTTCATATTCAAATTCTCCACCAATGTTAAGGTAGGGTCACTCACTGACACCTACCCCAAATTCCCACTCCTTGTATCTTTAAATAATTAATGAAAAATAACAGAAGGCATGGCTTTAAGATTTTGGCCGTTTTAATATTTCACATGGTACCCAATGTAGAGGTTTGACAGTGAAAATTTTGTCAGAACCTGTGAATTCTGTATATTTGAGGAGTTACGTTGTGGAAACTTTAGAGGAGCAACACCCCAGAAGTTGTCCTCGAGTTCCGGAAGTTATTGATCAAAGCGTCTGTAAGGAGATTGGATGCAGCCGTTCAAGAGAGAGAGAGAGAGAGAGCAATAATAAGATGAATTCCTTCCTTTACAATCCAATCCAATCCGATGCCATAAAAAGTGATATCCTAGAGTGCAGTCCAGTCCGTGAAGTGAAGTGAAGTTCAGTGAAGTGAAGTTAAGTGAAGTCAAGTGTTCTTTCCCCCCCCCCCCCTCCTCCTACAACCCGGAGTTGAGAGCAAATGATTTAAGTCCTCCCTCTCAACCCTAACCTAAGTACAACCAGAAGTAAGTAAGAATGATGACATACAACCCCTAAGCACAGAACCCTAGCCCAATCCTACCCCTCCATCCCTTGCCCCATAACCCATGCCCCTCAATATCAACGTACGCCCGGCTTGCCTGCCCGCGCGCGTCCGCCCAAAAACCCGTTCCAGGTATCCGCGTACCCGCGTGACCCAATCCGCGCGTCTTGCAATGCGCGGTCCGCCTGGTTCGCGCGAGCCGTCCAATCCGCGCAAGCTTTCCAATCTGCGCAAGCCTTCCAACCCGTGCAAGCTTTCCAATCCGCGCAAGCCTTCCAATCCGCGCAAGCTTTCCAATCCGCGCAAGCCTTCCAATCCGCACAAGCTTTCCAATCTGCGCAAGCTTTCTGGTCCGCGCAATCTGTTGTCTCCCGTCTCCAGGTGCTGAGCCCGACCCAACCGCTGCTGGGCCTACCTGACTGCTGCTTAGCCCGCAGCGCGGCTAGCTGCGGCAAGGCCCTTCCCATTGCTCAGCGCGCCGCCTGCAGCCATTTCCTGACTCGCGTCCATAAAAGAGCACCACAACGTGCAGAAAAGTGATTTGTCAGAATTCCTGCACGCAGCCACAGCAACTGAGATCACCGCGTTGTGGTGTCGTATTTATAAACTTGGATTGGGAGCTGCATTGCAGGGTGCATGCTCAGCAGTTGGGTAGGTTGGGCTCAGCATCTGGGGTGCACGCAGTCTCAGCAGTGCCTGCTGCGGGCTCAGCAGCAGCGGTTGAGGGCTCAGCGGTAGGGATTGCGGGGCTCGGAACCAGGTGCGGGTTGGGCCTACTCTGGGGGGGTGCCAGGCCGCGACCCGCCAAGGGAATGTGGACCAAGTGATGGAGCCGGCCTGACCAAGCTTGCAGGGGGCTAGTCCGGAAGGCGAGGGTGGGGCGATTGGGGGTTATACGCACCGGGGAGGTTTGCACGGGCATAAGCGCAGGCCGACTCACGGATTGCGGGATCCACGGGCGCGCGCAGACAGATAAACCCAGGGGGCTCCAAGTAGGGCGCTGCAGAGGGCCGTGCCATGAGAAGGACAAACCAGGCGTACTTGATATCAAAGGGGAGGGTTTTGGACGGGGTGGGTGGTACAGGGTAGGGTTAGGGTGGAGCTAGGGTTCTGTATGTGGGGTTATGTTTTCATCTATGTTGCTGCTTGTGGTTGTACCTAGGTTAGGGTTGAGAGGGAGGACTCAAAAATACCTCACTCTCAACTCCGGGTTGGGGGGGAGGCCATCAGATTACAATACACATATCATATGGTTCATATCACCAGACTGCCAGGAAATGGTATAAGAGGGATTGGAAGGAAGGAATTTATCTTATCATCACTCTCTCTATTCTTAAGCTCATCACATCCAATCTCCTTACAGACGCTTAGACCAATAACTTCCGGAACTTGAGGACAACTTTGGGGGTATCACCGCTCTTGTTTCCACATCTGGGGGTCTGGCCAGGAAAAATCTTTTGTCTAGGTCTCTCAAAGCTAGCGGGTGCAATGTTGCCAACAATTACTCCAGGATCAAGTGTCCCACCTTCCTTCCCTCTCCGGTTGGGAGCTGGTGGGCTGACACCTCCACCACCACCAACTACTTGGTCCAGCAGTTTTGCTCCTCCTTGGTTGGAGCCTTCGGAGGCGGCTGAGGCTCCACAACGGGTATGGCTTAGGCCGCAGAACTTCCCTCATCTCTGGTTTGACACTGCGGATATTGGGCGCTTTCTGGCAAGTTTTGAGGATATTACAGACTGCGAACACGCGACAGGCAAGGATAAGGTCCGTACGGTTGTCCTCTTTATCACGGACAAGAATAAACTCCAGGATGTGGAGGATATGTCCAGCTACAAGGCCTGAGACTGGGAAAGGCTCCGGAACAAGATGATGGCAAGGTGGGAGACACATGAGCCCCGCTTCTGGGAGACAGACTTTGAGCGGGCGGCAACAGAGGAAATTTTGCAAGGTGGGGTGCGGACGCAGAGTGATTTGTCCAAATACAAATCTACGTTTGACTGCATCTACAGTTACCTAGAGAAGGACCAGGTGGTAGCGGGTCAAACAGGGGCAATGAAGCAGGCGTTTCTAGGCGGGCTTTTGCCGCAACTTTGTGCGCCGGTCCAGAGGTATCTATTCAAACACGGGTTGGTATTGCGCTCAGTGGATTGGAGTGTCGCGCTTCTTCCAAACCTAAGCATGATCAACCAGGAGGTAGAAAGCAAGATTGATTTGGAAGAATTGATTGAGGATACGTCCAGGTTGTTCCCGGCGGTTTCAAGGCAACCAATGGCCTCTTCCACTCCGGCTCCAATGCAGGTACCACCCGCAGGCCCACCAGCAACGGAGCGGCTGGCAGCCCTTTTGCAGTCAATGGAAGTACCAGTGAACAAGGTAACGGATATGTTACGGGACCTACGGATACTTCTGAATTGGATAGCAGCCCCACCAACGGCTCCGCCTCCTCCTCCTCCGCGCGGAGTGCTGCCTCACATGGGGGGGGATTCCAGCCCAGTGGCGGGCCTTCAAGCAGGTTTTTGGTTTGTTTGTGCACCTATTGCCACGATAAAGGTCACTGGAAGTCCGGTTGCGCGGAACTGACCAAGGACATGGACAAGGGGTTGGTCCGCACGTCCAGGCCGACTTACATATTCTCAACGGGCAAGCCGGTGGATCTGGGGGCTGGTCAGCCACCTCCAGGGGAGCAGGTTAGGGAGAGAGCCTGGCCTGCAGGGGCCGCTCGGGTTTCACTTGGGATTGTTACTGGGCCCAATACATGGCAAGCTCTGCATGTGGAGGCGGAGGTTAGGGCATTGGCGTTGAATGAGTGGATTGTGTTGGAGAAGATGGATGTGGATTTCAGAGAGCGGCCGTCGACCCACACCCCCAAAACTGGAACGCAACGGCCGGTAGGCGACGCGCCATTGACCAGTTCCGGAGGAAGGAGAAAGGCCTCAGAAATTGTGCAACGGGTGATGGGGAGCAAGGCACCAATACCCCTCACGCTGCGAGAGCTGGCCGCGGTCTCCCCGGTGGTTGTCAAGGAAATGGTTCAGGCGCTGAGGGAGCACGGGGGTGGCAGGGTTTGGGCAACGGTGCAGCGCATAAACATGGCGGGGGAGGAAGGGGAACGCGAGTTGTGCCAATCCAAAGCCGTGTTGGTGCCGCTTGCCTATGTCCCAATGAAGATTGCGGTCAGGAAGGTGTGGGCAATGGTGGACAGCTGGTCAATGGTCAATCTGCTTCCGTTGAAATTGGTGGATGAGTTGGGGCTGGTTTGGAGGAAGTGCGCTATGGGACTACGGGTGCTCAATGGAGGGGAATGTTGGGTGGATGGGGTGGTGGAGGGAGAGGAGGTGGAGGTTGCAAAGGTCTGGAAGTCACTTTTGTTTCTCTTGGTTGATTGCGGAAACGTAATTCTGGGTCAACCGTTTATGTTTGGGTTCCGGGCCTGAATGGTGTTTAACACAGAGGAATGGACAGAGGCGCTGACAGTGGAAGACACGTCTGGGGAAAGGTTTGAAGCAACAATCTGCAACCACAGGAAGGGGAAAGGGGTGCGGCCAGCTGCGGCCGGCAAAGAGGAAGGATCCAACGGGGGGGACAACTGTGAGGGTTGCCCCGCGGAGGATTTTTCCTAGTCAACCGCGGGTACCACGCGGGACAGGCTCCGTTTTCATGCGTGTGGTTGACTAGGAAGGAGAAGGGGGGGAAGGAAGCGCGCGTAGGGCGCAGGTGGCAGAAGTAAGTCCTCTTCCTCAGTATGTGTCATTGGAAGGTACTGTGTTTCAATAACCCTACCATATTGCCACACTTGTGAGCAAAGGCAAGAGCCACGGGTTGATTATTTCCAGGAATCACAAGGACAAAGGTGGACGCGTGAGGATGGTCAGGTGCAATGCGGGGCAATACAAGCCGGTGGCACAACAGGTTTGGCCCCGGAACAAGCCAATGCTGCAGGGACTGAACGGGCCTAAGGCCAATCTCCTGGTCTTGGGACCCCTGGGTAAGTCCGTTAAAAAAGTCCGGGTGGGTAACAAGGTTGGCGCTGATCACAGATGAGCAGATCAAGGCGCTTAATTTTGGACCGACGGAGTGGTTGAGTGCAGAGGAGAAGGATTTGCTGGCATTGGTGTTGGTGCTCCGCAAAAAAGCCCTTGCCGTTGGGCCTGACAAGCGCGGATTGCTGAGGAAGGAGGTCGGCAATCCCTATGTGATCCCCACGGTGCTGCAAAAGCCCTGGAAGATCAAGCCAATCCCAATCCCTTGGACCATGCAGGAACCCTTCTTGGAACTGGTCCGGGAGCGCATGAGGACAGGGCTGTGCAAGCAGTCCACATCAAGCTAATCTAGCCCAATCTTTGCGGTTGTTAAGCAGGACAGAAAGTTTCTTAGAATTGTTCACAACCTGCAGCGGCTTGACTCATTCACCATCCAGGACGCGGGATTGCCACCGCGTGTGGACAAGTTCCTGGAATTGATGGCAGGGCACACGTGTTATGGATTGGTTGATGTAATGGGGGGGTATGATCAGCGCAAGCTCCATCCTGACTTGTGACCATTGACCGCTTTCAAGACAGGATTGGGGAGGATTCAGCTAACGCGGTGTGGTGCCCCATCCTGGAAACCCTGGCCGCCTTAAGACCTCAACCCATAAATTGTTGCGCAAACGTACCGTCCGGCATGAGAAAAAAAAAACCAACTTATCCTCAGGCTCATCCAATCTGTCATCATCGCGTGTCGCGCGTTGCGCGTCCTTTATCCGCGCGCGTCGCGCGTCGCGCCTCGCGCCTTGCGCGTCCTTCATCCGCGTTGCTCATCATCCTTGCCGTTGCGCGTTGCTCGTCATCTCTGCCGTTGTCATTGCATGTCCTCATCTATGTCGTTGCGCATCCCAATCTCCTCATTGCTACCGTTGCCTGGCGCTCATCCATGATTTACCGAATCCATCCCGACCGCACCCCCAAGCATTTGGCAAATCCTTGGATCCTTCAAATCTCCCATCTCACTTGATCTATCAGTTGTGAATCTCAAGCCTGTCAGGATTTACTCAACTGTCTCAAGCCAATCTCCTATCCGCCCATCCGCGCTCTCATGGACTTCATCCGTCACCTTTCCTGGGGCTCTCCCACCCACTTCTGCCTTTGGACAAGGGGTGAAGAGTGTCAACTACCGCCCGCGGACATCCGCGGAGGTTTGGTTCATTTCTCTTTCCCACCACGTCCGCCTTTGGACGAGGGGTGGGTGATTCTGGTATTGTTGCATGCGCCCATCCATGGACGGACGCGAGTGACCACATGATTTTCTTCCTTTTTCCGCTCTATTTGTAGAATCCGTTGTACATAGTCTAACAGGGCCTCCTGCCCATATAAGGAGGGGCTCTCCCCTGCCTTTTGGATCAATCATAAAAGCATGGAATCACCCAGCATGAAATCAGAACACCGTTGATCCTTGAGCTTCCATACTCAAACCCTTGATCCTTGATCCTTATCACCAACCAATAGCCTTGCTGGTTGAAGAAAAATTCTGTCTGTTGGAATTTTTGAGTGTGTTATACCACTCCTTGATCCCTTTCTCTGACCATACTGGTCCTGATCCCTGATCACCTTTCTGGAGCCAATCACGGTTGATTGAAGAGGTCTTATTAAGCTTAAGACCTGGAGTGTTATACCTCCCCTTAGCTTCTTTGGAGTTGCATTCTGCCAGCCTACTCTTGAGTCTCTTGAGAATTGTTGAGGTTATCCTTGCTTCAAATCAGTTACTGTTTGCTTCAGAGCTTCTTAAACATTGTGCTTTGTCCTGTACAGCCACCCACAGTTATCTGGTACCCTTCAAGCGCTTGATTGCAGAGAGTTGGGCAGGTTCATTGAGAACCTGAAGGTTGCTTGGGTTTGAGTTGATCATCCCCAATCTTCTGCTGACGACCACAGTTATTAGCGTGTGGGCGTTGTTTACATACAACAGCTTTTGTTCTTTGAACTCTAAGCAGACTTTAACTTCTTTTGTTCAAGTTTTTCCCTGCATAATCTTGTCTCAGATAGTGCTGTTTCATTGCTACCAAACTATTATCATCTTTATCCTCTACTCCTTGATTCATCATTTACCAGGTTCTGGACCTTGATCTTGGTTACATTTAAATATTTTTGTAACACTCAGGAGGGCAGCCTAAACAGCACCTTTCCCCTCCACAGAACTGCAACGGCCTAGCACCGTTTGGAGTCTTACAGCGGTTGCTGCAGGGCACAACAAACTTGGTGGTGGTTTATCAGGCCCAGATGACGTGGATCCTGCCGGACGACATTCCGCATGGGGTTCTGATTTTCATCAACAATGGGGGCATCAAGGGACCAAAGAGGGATTACGGGGGCGCGGTGTTGGAAGAAGCCCCAAAGATCCGCCGCTTCATCTGGGAGTACGCGCAGACATTAGAGCGGGTCTTGTTCCAGATCAAGGAAGCAGGGATTACAGTGTTGGGGAGCAAGTTGGCATTTTTTTGTTCCAGCACTGGAAGTGCTAGGACATGTGGTTGCTTTTGACAGCAGAAGAATCATGGAGAAGAGATGGAACAAAGTCCTCAAATGGCCAACCCCGCGGATGCCCTTTCATATCCTCCAATTCCTGGGACTTTGCAGTTACATTTGCATGTTCATTGAGCGGTTTGCGGAAGTTGCAAGTACGCTGCGGGCGCTAACATGGAAGGGTGCAGTGTTGGAATGGATGGCAAGGTGTGACACTGCCTTTGCAAAGCTCAAAGAGACTGTGGGCCGTGACATTGTCCTCTGGGACCTCAACTACAATGCGGGAGGGATCTGCTTGGCCATTGACTCTAGCAAGTTTGGCGCGGGCGGCGTCCTGACGCAGAAAAAGGATGGTAAGGACAGGCCAGTTCTCTACAAGTCCATGATGTTTACCGCAACGGAGAGTTGGTATTTGCAGCCAAAACTGGAATTATGCGGGGTCACCAAAATTGCGCAGAGGCTTCAGCACCTGCTTTGGGGGGTACGCTTTGAGCTTTTGGTCAATGCGGAGGCCCTGGCGCGGATGATCAATTCTCTGACGCTGCCAAACGCTCCTATGACTAGGTGGGTGGCGTTTCTTCAGCTCTTCACTTTTTGCGTGGTTCATGTTCTGGGGAAGGCATTCATGATTCCCAAAGCGCTGTTGTGGTATCCCCAGGAGGACCTGTTTGAGGGGGCAGAACCCCTGGACATGGAGTCTCCGGTTATCCACGTGGTATGGTGGAGGCAGAGGTCCTCCTTCCGCTGCAGCAGTCCAGGCATTACACAACCTTGTGCTCCTTTTTGCAGGATCTTTGGTTTCCCAAGGGTACGTCAGGGGACGTAATTCAATGGGTGAAGCAGCGGACAACCAACTTCTACTTGCAGGAAGGGCAGCTGTGGCAGCGGAGTACCCCAGGGCCTTTGGTGGTCCCAAAATCAAGGAAGGACCAGGAAATGATCCTGAAGTGTCTTCATGACAACCTTGGCCACCGGGGCAAGATTGAAAGACGGAGGCGGGTGAAAGCAAGGTTCTGGTGGCCGGGGGTGGTACGCGCGGTGCGTGAATGGGTGAAGTCTTGTGAAGTGTGTCAATGGCGGAGCTCTAGGCTGCCCAGGGAGGTGGGTCACCCTACGGGGGAGGACAAGTTGTTTGGGAGGGTCTCCCTTGACGTAGTCCACATAAAGGCGGGAAAGTTTGCGTACCTACTGGTTGCGCGGGACAATCTATTGGGTTGGGTTGAGGCTTGTCCTCTGGTGAAGTTGTTGGCAGAGAAGGTTGCTCAGTTTCTAGAGGAAGATTGGTTTGCGCGGTACGGTTTGCTTTGCCTGGTCACCATTGATGGAGGTGCGGAGTTCCGGGGTTTTCTGATGACGCTGGTCCCAAATTGTGGAGCTAAGTCTGAGCGGGTTACAGAGTACTATCCGGAGGGCACCAGGATGATCAAACACCGTCATCAGCCTATCAAGGACACCCTGGTAAAAATGTGCAGTGAGGACAGAAAGCGGTGGCAGGAGGCCCTTCCGGTGGTCCTCTTTGCGGACAGGATCTCGGTCAAGCGCTTGACAGGCTACTTGCCTTACAAACTTCTCTATGGACAGCGTCCGGTGCTTCCGGTGGACATTGAGCTGGAAACCTTCTTGGGCGTTGACTGGTGGAAGGTGAAGACCTCCGCGGAGCTTGTGGAGGTGCGCACCAAACAGCTTCTCCAATGGGACGAGACCCTGGAAAAGGCTGCGGAAAGGTTGCAGAAGACTAGGATGGCGTTGGTCCGCTATTGGGACAAGCATTGTTCCCATTGCCTCTGGGATCCGTTGCAGAAGGGGGACTTGGTCTTGCTGTAAAACCGGAGTCTGGAGTCCCAGTGGGGTAAGCTTTTTGCCAACCAATGGAACGGCCCCTTCCACGTGGCATCCAAGTTCAAGAGCGGGAGTTATCAGCTTGAGGAATTGGACAAGGCGCCGCAGCTTGGCACGTAAAACGCTTCTTTGCATGTGGCTCCACCTCCTTCAACAAAATGGCCAACAATGGCGCGGACACAGGGGACGGCACCGGTGGTTCAGGATTGGTAGACGGATCAGGCTCTTTGGATGAAGAGGAGCCCATGCGCAACGCGCCGCTTCAAAGGAGCAAGAGGCTACAAACCGCTGGGGGCAGCCATCAAGCTGGGGGGAACATGAGTAGGGTTAAAGGATGATTTGGTGAGGGGGTGCTCTAGCCGGTTCACAGCTGGAATAACTAGACACCCCAGAATGTTTGTTTTCTTATTTCTTGAATACATTGCTTTGTGAGTTGGTACTGGTTTTGGTTATGATTGGTTGCAGGAACGTGGGCGCGGCGCAAGCCGGGTCCGTAAACGCAAGGACAATCCCCGCGGCCGGTTAATGCGGGACCAGGAGCGGAGGCCCGGTGCTAGAAAAAAAAAAAAGAAAAACTTTTTCTTTTTGGGTTTGGTTTTCTCTTTGGGTTTGGTTCTTTTCTCTGTCTTCTCTTCATCAGTTGTCTTCTCCTACAGCGTAATGGGTGTGGAGTATGCGTGGGACACGTACAGGAAAGGTCTGATTTGGTGAGGGGGTGTTCTAGCTGGTTCACAGCCGGAACAGCTAGACACCCCAGAGTGTTTGTTTCCTCAACTTCTTTTCCTTTCTTGGATGACTGTGTGCACGCTCTGGTGGGGGGGTGGTTGTGTTTGTTTCAGGTTGGGTACGGGGAACTGTGTGGCAGTTTGGCTGGGGAGGTCCAGGTACCTTCTGGGGAACTTTGGTGGCTCAGGACGGAGGCGTGGATCTCAATCTCATTCTCATACCTCACCAGGACGCAGGCGCGGATCTCAATCTCACTCTCATTCTCACCAGGATGTGGGCGCGGATCTCAATCTCATTCTCATGCTCACCAGGACGCAGGCGCGGATCACAATCTCACTCTCATTCTCACCAGGACACGGGCGCCAATTTAAATCTCACTCTCAAACTCACTTGGGATGGGGGATTTGTCTGCAGGACAACCTGCTGGGAAAGGATGCGCGTGCAGAAGGCGTGTATTTCTGTCAACAAGGGAAGGAAAACGCCAAAAAAGGGAAGGGGTAGAGGGGGGGCAACGCGCCTAAGCCATTCTCATCATTTCCTCCATGTCCCCCCCCAACAACGCCAGTAAGGCCCGGAAAGACTCCAAGAGCTTGCACCGGGATTCCAAGGATTGAGCACCGGGGGTTGCTAGGAAGTTGCGGAGCATCGCGGTCAACCTCTCAGCAAATATTTTGAATCCGGCCGCCGGGAGTGCCAACACAACGGGGATTTCTGGGATCTTGGGTGGGCTGGGGGGAGGCGGGACTGGTGAGGAGGGGACCTCCAGAGGACCATCTGGGGGGCTTGGTCCAACAGGAGGCAACAACGGGACAACAATGGGTGACCCGGGGGGGTGGAGGGGTGCCTCGCGGAGCCAGGGCAGGGGCCGGGGCAGTGGCCAGAGGAGGAGCCAGGGCAGGGGCCGGAGTAGGAGCTCAAGGAGGAGCTGCATGACGTCAAAGGATTTAATTGATACGCGGGTCCCTTGCCCCTTGCCTAACCCGGATGCAGTCTTCCCAGAATTGCATAGCCACTTGGTAAGCCGCAAAGTTTGGGAAGTCCTCCTTCCGGGGAGGTCCCCCGTGGCAGAATGGCAAAGAGGAATCACGGATCAAGCTTGGGGTGGAACGGAAATGGGGTGATCCGGGCGGAGTCCACAAGTCCCCCAAGATGGTTTCATTGTCCAATACCACAAACGGGTCCAGACGGGCCCTCTTGCGCGGGCGGGGACAGGAGCCAGATTGAAGGGGAGGCTGGGGCATTCCCTAACTAAGCAAGCAGCAACAGTGGCCGCGACGGCAAGCGCTGAAGGCGCATCAACCAGGAGAAATTGAACATGTGTGCCTGTTCCGGGCGCAGAAATTGCAGGGGATCATAGCATTGTCAAAAGGTGTAAGGAGGGGCGGGGCTAGTAGCTGGGGTGGACTGGGAGGAGTAAGGGGGGGGTGGTCTGGCAGCAGGTAGTGTTGAGGTAGTGATGGAAGGACCTCTTGGGACAGAACTCAACTTGGGGTGGGATGCGGTGTTGTATTTATAACCTTGGATTGGGAGCTGCGTCACGGGCTGTGCGCTCAGCAGTTGGGTAGGTTGGGCTCAGCATCTGGGGTGTGCGCGGTCTCAGCAGTGCCTGCTGCAGGCTCAGCAGCAGCGGTTGAGGGCTCAGCGGCAGGGATTGCGGGGCTTGGCACCAGGTGCAGGTCAGGCCTACTCTGGCGGGGGGGCTCCGGGCTGCAACCCGCCCAGGGAACACGGACCAAGTGATGGAGCCGGCCCAACCAAGCTTGCGGGGGGCTAGTCCGGAAGGCAAGGGCGGGGCAATTGGGGGTTATAAGCGCTGGGGAGGTTTGCGTGGGCATAAGCGCGGGCCAACTCACGGATTGCAGGATCTGCGGGCGCGCGCAGATGGATAAACCCAGGGGGCTCTGAGTAGGGCGTGGCGGAGGGCCGCGCCATGAGAAGGACAAACTGGGCATACATGATATCAAAGGGGAGGGTTTTGGACGGGGTGGCTGGTAGGGGGTAGGGTTAGGGTGGAGCTAGGGTTCTTTATGTGGGGTTATGTTTTCATCTATCTTGCCGCTTGTGGTTGTACCTAGGTTAGGGTTGAGAGGGAGGACTCAAAAATACCTCACTCTCAACTCCGGGTTGGGGGGGAGGCCATCAGATTACAATAAACATATCATATAGTTCATATCACCAGACCGCCAGGAAATGGTATAAGAAGGATTTGAAGGAAGGAATTTATCTTATCATCACTCTCTCTATTCTTAAGCTCATTGCATCCAATCTCCTTACAGACGCTTAGACCAACAACTTCCAGAACTTGAGGACAATGTTGAGGGTATCACCGCTCTTGTTTCCACAGCGTGCGGCTGAGAAGAAGCACCTCCACCCTTTCTACATGACATGAAAGGCTGGGTACGCAGTCCTGGGCATCTGAAAAGTACGCAGCTGCGGGACTATGGGCTAGCTTGACAGTCTGATGGCAGGACACTGGAAGTACCACCTAAAGATGCTACTACCCAGATGGATACATGCAACATATGTAATAAATGTCTCCACGGGTGAAGTATGATCAGAAACCTACCTAATGACTAAAAAGATACATAAGAACACCTTTTACATATTTTTGCTAGATATAATAAAAAAACCTGATAAATGTTGAAAATAGATAACAACAGCTTGAGAAATCTCTTAAAATATCTTAAAATTGCAAATGTGAAAACTTCAAGATATCAACATGACCGTGACACACTAAGAAAATTGAATATGTAGAAATATTACATATATTCCCACAGAATATATTTTTGATTAATTATTTTAAGTGAATGAACAACATTTTGAAAATAAGGACCAAAATCATTATGATATTTTTGTGAAAATCAGTGAATAAATAATGAGAGCTTATCTTACATCAGTTTATCCCTAGGAATCTTTACTAAGAATAAATATCAAAAACCTGGGAATATTTACAAAGGATAATTAATGAAATAAGGATCCTGTGGATAAATAAGGTGTTATTCAAAAGCCAATAAACTCAATCAAATAATAAAATAATTCCATTATCCTGTGGAACTAGATTCTACCCGTGTTATAGCACCAGGAACACATGATGGCCTACCACTGGTAACCCTGCTAGCGTTAGAACTTGTCCCTTTGAGCCCCTATAGCCCTCAGAAGGACAGTCATGGGACCCAAAAAGATATAAAAAAGGCCCCTTTTTGAGGATATTGAGACCCCAGACCCAGTTATATTTACATCAAGACACCGTTCCAAGGTAATAAAATACTTAAAAGAGATAATTAAGTGATTTATGGCTTTATTCTGATTAATATTATCCGTCCCAAACCCTTTTTATCAATTTAAACTGCTGAGCAACCTTTAACCCCAGCTACAGGTTTAAAACCATCAGTACACATCCCAAACAGGTAGCCAAAGGATTAAATACATTAAAGTGAGTTTATTATCCTTTTTTCTGTTGTGGAAGCTTGGTTACAAAGCCCTGCCACTCCATCATATATTATATATATATATATATATATATATTATCTTTTGGCAATATCTCCTCTAAGAATATAAATTAAAGGTTCCAAAGTAACCAGGTCTACATATTTCAAAGTGAATTTCCTGAAGAAGAGGTGTTAAAGGTCCCCAATATCATTGGGTCCCCTCTTTTTATTTATTTAATAATCAATTTAATAATATTGATTAACTATAATCATTAATATCCAAACCATATTGCCTTGCATTTGCTTTATCCAAATATTTTACAGATTATTTCTGCATTTTTATAATAATATATTTATTATTTATTCTATCACCTCTGGTACCTAAAAGATAGAAAGGATCTTGGCATCCAGGAGGCTGAAAAATTGTTCCTGGGCAACAGTCATTGAGCAGTTAGGGAGCAAGTCCCACCATTTTCCCTTCCACGGATCCCTGCTTGATAAGGGTTGGGACTGCCCCCAAACATGGTAAAAATGATTTTTTTGGTTTCATTTTGAATTCAAAAAAAAAAAAAAAAAAAAAAAAAAGAGAGAGAGAGAACAATTTTGAACAATATCAAATGGATTTGGGTTTTTGGTGGAAGTGATGAAGTCCAAAGGGAGGGTGGTGTTATGGAGGGGGAGGGCTGGGGGGAGAAGAGTTTGAGTGGGGCTTAAAAGGATTTTCCTTGTCAAGCCTCAAAAAGGATCCACAAATTTATGGATCCTTGTCAAGGATTTTTTCCAGTGGACAAATATTGAGCCCTATCAAGCCCACAATGGTGGCCCTATTGGGTAAATCCTTGATAATTCTGCTTATTGAGCGGACTTATCAAGACAGTGGTAGATGCTCTTAAACCCACTAAATAGTTAAATATACCAAGTGGGGTCCCCATCCATGGAAAAAACAGACCCTTGCTTACAAGCAAGCTCCATAACTCCAACCCCAAATCAACAAAGTTAGAAAACATTATGGAGCTTGCTAAGTGGGACTTTTGGTGGGATTTACATGGGATAGACAGTACATGATATCCCCTTTTTTTCTTCCTTCAACTTCCACTTTGTAAATCCACTCCCCCCTCCCATATCCTTCCCTCAATTGGCAAACCCATCCACGACAACCAACACCCTCAATAAATAAATAAATAAATAAATAAATAAAGAGACCAACCAATGAGTTCCCCCCCAGTCACCCTGGACTTTCAATTGTTCTCATCTCCTAAATCACCATCTTCTCACAAAAAAGAAGGCTCAAAGAAGAAAAGGGCACCAAACTGGACCAGTCAAGAAGAGGAAAAGCTGGCTCAATTTTTGATCCACATCAGCAAGGACCCCAAATTTGCAACCAACAATCAGGGATCCAGTTATTCAAACAAGTTGAAGAGGACTTCAACAGGCACAGCAAAACCACCTATTGAAACTGGGAATGTATACGCCCTAGGTTTTTTCTCTCTTTTTTTAAAAGCATTCTGTATTCAAATTGCTTAATCTTCCTTTTTTTGTTTGAAATAGATGGGAAAACTTGAACAGTGCAACACTCAAGTTCTCAGAAATCTACCAAAAAATTGAATGCTCACCTCCAAGTGGATCCAGCCCTATGTATTGGATTCAAAACTCAAAAGAGCTCTATTGCCAGCAAACCAAAGGCCAATCCTTCAAGGTTGAATTGGTGTGGGAAATACTGAGAAATAAACCAAAATGGATTGGGGATTTCAGTTTTCACAGCAGAGACTGCCCTGGGACACCCAGTTTTGGTTTCCCATCCTCATCATTGCTATCTGACCAGCACCTGATGCAACCTCCAAGAGTGAAGGCCTCAAAACCAAAATGCTTGCCTTTGGAAAAAAATTCCAAAGCTTGAAGAAAATTCCAAAGCTGGAAGCAAACCTTCAATGCTTGGGTCCCTCATGACCAGCAATAGCATTGGTGACTGGCAGAAAAAAATTGAAACAAGACAAAATGACTTGGAAGAGCAATTTTTTGAGTTGGAAACCAAAAAGACAGACATGAAGGTATTGCTGGGGCAGTTTTCAGTTATTCTGCAGGCTGAATCAAGCCTCCATGACAATTAGAGCAAGGAAATGTTGAGAATTCTGAAAAAGAAAGTGAGAACCCAACTCAAAGAGGGTCAAATTTGAATATATATATGTATTTGGTTTTGATATTTCTTTGAAAAAATGTTTTAGCTTGGAAAAAAATTTCTGTTTTTCATTTCCTGAAATATTTTCAAGTAGATTGAATTGACATCACAGATGGAAATAAGACAAAAAAACTTCAAACAATTCTTTTTCCAAACAATTAACAAATAAGAATTCTTAGTTGGATTTGAGAGCCCTCTTTCCATCCAAATGTGAATTTTCAAATCATTCATAAGCTGAAAATGGAGTGTAGAATAATGAAGTTTATGAGATTTTTGACTAAGTCTTTGAAATGAATGAAATAACTGAGGATCATGAAAATTTGGTGTGATAATGAAATCAGAATTATTATGGGAAATATTAGAAATATTATTCATAAAAGGAACACATGGTGACCTATCCTCTACAATCATGTTATGGATAATTATACAGCATTTCATGATGTCTTGATTGAATCATAAGCTACTGTATTGAGTCAGAAAAGCAAACCTACTCTGAAAAACTTCAAATGTGTGTTCTATGTCTTTCCTTGAAATTTATTTGAGGGTGTTGAAATGTTTGGTGGAATCATATTGAGTTGATTTAGATAACTTGACAAAAACTGGCCAACTGGGGTATATTCCATCTTCTAAATAGACCTAACAATAGGGATATTGGTTTTTGTTCACCTCAAAAGTTACATTGGAAGCTGAAAATATAAATTAAAATAAAATATAATTGAATTGAAGTCAGAAAATAACCCAAAAGGAAAAAATTCAGTAATTCCAAAAAATGACAAACAAAAAACCTAAAACATAACATCCAGAAAGTGATCAAAGATGTTGTTGAGATTTCACGGCAGTGGAGGCTTCATTGCGCCCGGGGATTCTCTTCTCCCGCGGGGACCCTGTTTCAGTTACTGACTTTTCATTTTCCCAGAAGACCTTAACCAACATCACATGAGAGGTAGAACTCCTCATTTTTGAAATGACAACAAACATCTCACTCAACTTCCACCAACAACAAACATCTCAATCAACCAAACCCAAATATCTTTAGCAACTCTTTCTCATTCTTCTATTCTTCTCACTCTTTTTCTTTTTCTTTCTCATTTCTTCTCTTGGTTTTCTTTTCTTTTCCTACTCTTCTTTGAACTTCCTTGATTGACTCCTCACTGCCTCAAATCATGCCCAGTGAGATTCATCTCTTGTGTCTTTCCATTCCTTCTCATCTCAAAGGCTCACTGTACGTTTGAACTCAGCTAGTCCCAACCGTTTCAAGCTCGAACCTCAAGATCATCTCAATTAATCAACCCTCGCCTTGCACTTGTCTCTGATGGTCACTTGGGCAGTCTTCCAATCCTGTTTGTTTTTCCTTTTCATTTTGCACTTGGTGCTTCTTCCTGAGATCTCATTTGTTCTTGATTGAATGTGTCTCAGCTCTCAGTGCAATTATCAATTTCATCAAATCTTATTTCTTTAGATGTGGCTATTTCTAACTACATTGATATCATTATGAGTTCCAGGTGAACCAAAAAAACAGTTAAATATTCTTAAGTTGAGGGATGCCACTGCTTATAATACCATTGTAGGAGCTCCTTCCTTTCCTTGGTACTGACCAGCCCAGGCCTTGGGAAAATTTTTTCAGCCCCAGTGCATTCCATCAATACTTCCACAACAGCCAGGAAAATGACAATCCTCATATTCTTTCAAAATCACTTTGAGTTCATCATCTGTTGGAGTACAGAGGGATTCTTTTCATAGATATCCACAAAATCATTAACAAATATCTTCAGATTTTCAAGAGCTGTACTCTCTCCAATTTGCACATATTCATATGTTGCATCAGCTGGGAGACCATATGCTAGCTGTCCAATGCTACTAGTGAATTTTTGATGAGGGGAAAGGCCAACTTGACCACAGCAATCGTCCATGAAAAAGAAAAATTAAAAAAGGATCTTATATCAATATTTTTTTTTCAATTCAAAAGAAACCCCCCAAAAAAAGATAAGAATGAAAGAAACCAAAAAAAAAGAGAAAAATCATACTATTCCTTTAATCCAGTAGTTTCTATGGGATCCCAAGTACTTCATCAAGTTCTCAAATAGTGACTTGCTCATCCTAAATCTCTTTTAAAACATGGATTTGGTGTATCTTGCATTTTTTTCAAAACAATATTTCATGAGGTTTAAATGGCCATCCACCCATTGATGCTCAATTCTAGCTATTTGGCATTTTCTTTTGGCTCTTAGGTTGGCTTTTTGGATATTTATCCCAACCTCAAGCAGCCTTTTTTGATGGCAAAAAGATGGTTGGATTGGGATGGGGAAGTACTTTCAGAGGATTGGGATTATCATGGTGTTTGTTGGTTGGTTGAAGGAAGTTGGTGTATGTTGATAAAAGTTTAATGCCATAGATTGTTGAATGTTGGAGTTGATGATGTGGAGGTTTAGTGGTGTACAGCTGGACAAAATGGCTCTTTAGGTACACAACGGGTTCACTTTGGGAGGTTGAGTGCCCTGGAGTTGACAACAATGGTCTCTTCAACATCAATTGCATTGACCACCTGGAATCTTGACAACAGGATTGGTCAATGTTGGATTCAACCAATTTGTCAAATCACCAGTCTTCTGGTTGGTTAGTTGAGGTCAGGGTTGTGCCAACATTTCCTTTCCCCCGCGGTTGATTCACCGGCAGGGCAGGATGGGTGGATCCATGTGAAATCATGGTTTCTGAGGAACTGGCCCCTCCATTTCCTTGAACCTCAGCAGCAAGACTCATCCCACCAAGTCCAACTCCCAGCTGCTTCCTCCCCCCTTCTCACCTCCCTAATACATTCCCTTTTCTTGCCAATCATCCTAGCGTCCAAACTACTGTGAGGCTTGTATTCATGCCCATATCTTTGCCTTCTTCTTGAAATCAAAAAAGATGCACTCCCTCAATCCTTCTGCTTGAGTCCCTCTAGATCTATCTCCTCCTCCTCTCCATCTTGGTTTGCTTCTTAGAATGACTTGCTAGCTGCTCAAGCTCACTTAACCCATCTGCATCTTCATCTACATCTCAGCTTCATCCTTGATTCTCATTTGATTGCCCACATCCCATCCATCTTTGATCATCCCTTGGCTGGCTTCTCATCATCCATCATCCCACCCACTGTGCCTCCTCATCATTCCAATCCAGCCCACTCCTTGCCCCCACTCCTCCTTCTCTACCAAGATTTCCCTGGCTAACGTCCAGGCCCTCATGCTCATCATCTCTGGTTCTTTTAAGTTGGTTCATCAACATCCAACCAGTTGCTCACATCTCCTCACACTTACCAACTTGCCCTCACATCTTTCTCCCTTCTTTGCTATTGTGTATCCCTACCTAGATAACAAGAAAAAGGTCTTGTGCCTCTCCACACTTTGGGATGAAATCAAATCCCTCAAAGGCATGAGTCATGCTGTTTGATGAGCATGCATCAAAGAAAGATTTTCTAGATATGGTCCTTTGTCATTGTGATACATCTTGGTTTGAGTGCCTTGGAAAAGTTTGAGGCCAGTGAAGATGATGATGATGAAAATTGATCTATGATAATCTCCTCCCAAACAGCTTGAGCTGAAGATCCTCCTGTCAATTTCTCCAACCCAACTTGGTAGAGGAAGACAAGGAAAAGGATATGGACCCAGGTAGCAGAGATGATTAGATTAGAATCCATACTCAAATGATCCTCAATTGGTAAATATATAACCAAGATCTACTTCCCAGTTAGCTTCAACAAACATATGCTCCAGAGGATGGCTGAGGATATGCAGTTTTCTGAATTTTGTTGGTTTTTTTTATCTTTTTTTCACCTTATTTTCCCAATCTTGAGCTTACTCACCACCACTCTTGATTCCTCAGGCTACTTTCACAGTTAGTCAATGCTTCCTCTGAACATTTCATCTTTCAGTGAGATTAGCTTATGTAGCTGGGTTTGCCATGAGTAATTACTCTAGTATGGTTAGACAACCAGCAACGTCAGTCACTTCCAAGGATCCAATTCCTCTCTTGAATTTTTTTTCTAGAGCTCACAATTTTCCATTGCACTAGGCCTGTCAGCTATCAAACCCAAATATACCAAACTATCCATCAAACCAAATTTTTTTGCCCTCAAACTCTTCCCATTTGGAGATCAAGGAATTCCTGGTATATCAGATCCATCATCCAATTCTAATAAATTTTTAACAATCAAAGTACTGAATCAGGCTCACTTTCACTATCCTCATGCTCAAAACTTGAGAGGAACAACCTTAATTTTAACCCAATTTCTGGTCCAACTGATTTTTATTTTCTCCCAGAATATCTAAAGCAAAAAAACAGAATTTTTTTTAAAAATCTTTGTAAATTCCATTCAATTTCATTGTTAAAAAGTTACTGTAACTTTCTACCCATCAAAAAAAGAAAATTGATGTAATAATATTTTTTGCAGATTACAACATTAGCAATTAAAATCAAATTATATAAAAATGATTTATTTTATCTGATGAATCAGATGTTCCAACAATGAAAACCAAATAAAAAAAAGTTGAATCCTTTTTAAGGAGAAAAATGATTCAACGCCTTCTTGACCATCTGAAAAAAATGTTGATGAGCTTTCAATTTGCCTTTGACAGCAAATTGACGCCATCTCACCGGGGCCAAGGGTAGAATTGTTGTCAAAATGTCATCAGGCTCTCAACAAGCCTTGAAATTTTGGCACACCAACATTTTTTTAATGGCTCCAGCCCACTAAGAGTGTGCTTTCAAAACAGCGTTGTGGGAGCTGGGGACTTGATAACAAGTTGGACCCGTGGTTTAGGTAGCAAGATGCTTTCCAGAGCGCAATTGGAGGGTGCACTCTGTTAAGGGCCTTGCTTAGTATTTTTTTTGGCTAAAAAGGGCTTAGCTATCAAATATTTATTGAAAAGGATTGTGGATGCTTGAGAACGCCAGGTAGGGGGAGGGGGATCTGCACTGTAGAATATGAAAGATGTAAATCTCATAATATTATTTTGTCATCATAATGCAGGACCAATCATCTACAAGGATATCTCTCTTTTATATACTGTAAGTACATTATGTGTTGATGTGCTAAGTCTTATATGCATTATGCTGGACCATTCTATGTGTTCCCAGATCTTCTATGTTGAACTCTTATATTGCATAATTCATATTCTTTATATTCCCCCATATCAATTTCAAAAGATCCACATTGTTTTCATTGTCAAATCCCACGGTGATTGTCCTAATATTTCAAGGGCAAAATAAAAAATTGTAGGATGCTCACCCATGTGGCCAGGTGAACTTCCAAACCCACAGAGAGTGGTCCAGATGCGTAAAGAAAATTCACTGACTTGGAGTGAGCATCAAGAAAGCTCAGAAAAGAAGGAACTGGTGAAGTTCCAATGTTTTGGACTTCCCAGAGATTTTGTGAAGAAGTTGGCATACTGGTCAGTTCCCAGTATCTACCTTGGCTCAAGCCAACTAAGAAATAGGATTTTGTTCAAGCAATGAATTTCTTTTCAATGTGTTGGGAGTTATCCATGCTGGACTTTTTGCTTGCAATCTTCAAATCTGCCTGTTTTTTGGAGAGTATGGCAGGCAAGATCCCTGGTAGAAGCTGATCAAAGAGATTCTGGAGCCACAAAAACTCCATGGAAGCCATGGAAAAAGCCATTTATTCAGCCTGGTAGGTTGAAAAATGCCACACACGTTGTGGAAAGAATAAGGGTTTTCCCCCTATAATTGTCCCAAGGTTTGGAAGTTAATGGTTCCCTGCGTTTGAAAGGAGATGAGGATGCCCAAAGTCACACTTAAATGAGAAATAGAAATAAGGAGATAAAGAGATAAAGAAAAGTAGAGAGAGAGTGAAATCGCCAATCCTTCAATCCTAAGAACTTTCCACCTGGATGTGTATCCGGTATGAGTTCCGTTAATCTCTTGGTGAGATGATTGATCCAATCCAATGATGTGATGGTCTAATTCCATGCCCCCCTCCTCCCTCCAACCCGCCCGGAGTTGAGAGTGAGGATAAGTCCTCCCTCTCAACCCTAACCTAAGTACACACACAAATAACAGTATGACAAAGAAACAGAAAACAATCCCAAAACAGAAACCCTAGCCTCCTCTCCCCACCTCCGTACCAAACTCCCCCCAATGTCCGTACGCCGTTCCGTCCATCCGGTTTTTCCTTCTCATGACGCGGTCCTTGAACTGTGCCCTACTTGGAGCCCCCCGCACCTGTCTGTATCCGTTTGTCCGCGCCTGTCATGGGTGTCCAGTATTATCCGGCGTGATCCGTGCGCTCCGTCCGTTCCTTTATAGCCCGCGGATTGCTCTGCCCCTACGTATCCAAACCGGCGCACCCGCGAACCTAGTCAAGCGCACTACCTTCTGAATCCAATCTCCGGGGCGGATTGCTGCCCACGCTGCATTTGATGCTGAGCCCGACCCATCCACTAGGTGCAGAGCCAAACAGCAGCTGCTGCTGATCCAGCAGCTGCCGCTGCTGAGCACTCCGCATACCCTAATGCCAAGCCCGCTTGCCTCCAATGCTGAGCGCGCAGCTGCAAAGCAGTTCCCAATCCGCGTCTATAAATTGACACCACAACGTCTGCTGCCTAAAACCCCATTTTACTGGCACTTCCTATAGAGTCAATAGGAATCCATGAGATGAACCCACCCCTTCTCAACCCCAGTTGGCATCAACATAGGTCTGAAGGGGGGAGTTAGTTGTGGAAGGCCAAATGACAAGCTTGAAATGCTGGGTAAGTCTGATGTACTAAACAAGCCTGGTCAATGCCTGAAAATGAGTGTTGGTGGGGGTTCAAGGATAATCTGGCCAAATAGTGTACAGAAAAGGAAATATCTGGTTGTGTGCCCTGAACCAGGTATATCAGCATCCCTATACAATGGATGTAGCTGGTATTGGGTTTATCAGAGAGTTTCAACATAACAGAAGTATTGGAGAGCAGTGCTAGAAAGTTCAGGAGCAAGTTGTTGGTGTGAAAGATCTTATCCACCAGGGTGGGTTGGGAGGGTAATTAAGCTCCACTGCAGTTTTCAACAGATATACAAACAATGGAAGGAAGACTATTATCCAATTTCACGGTGATCATGTACATGAGTTGTGATTGAAGGTTGTGGAGCACTTCATTTCTCCCAGCCATCAGGATGCCATTGTCAATGTGAACCCAAATGAATTCCTTTCCTTTGCCAGAGGAGTGTGTATAGGTACTCATTTCTTTTTGACTAAAAATAAACCCAATGGCTTTGAGCCTCTGGTGCAGATGCATCCACCAGCAGTGGCCTGCTTGCTTTGTGCTTTATAGGGACTTTTTTAGTTTGAGAACCTTCCCCTTGGGGAATTAAAAACCAAGGGGAGGCCATAACTACACACCCTTCTCAATTTTGCTGTATAGAAAGGAAGTCTTGATGTTGAAAGAAATCAGCTTCCAATTAAATTTGGCTGCTATAGTAAGTACCATCCAAAGGGCCAAAAATTTTGGTGTTGGTTCAAATGTCTCCTTAAAGCTGACACCATGGATCTGACTGAAGCCCTGGGCCACCTGTCTAGCCTTATGCTGGAGGAAGGCAACTTTTTGATCCTGTTTAGTGGTGAGGAAATATTGGCTTCAAAGGAACCAAGAGCAGTCTAGGGGTGGGTTCCTCAATTCAAAAACCCCCATTTCCAGAAGGGTGGAGTTCTCTTAACCAATGGCCCCCTTCTACTGGTTGGAAAATTCAGATTTCAATGCCTTCGGTACCAAAGGGCTGTCCAGATCATATTTCAGGGAAAATCTCAGTTTTGCTACAAAAGCATCCTGTTGATTGAGGGAGTGCCCCAGCCAAAAATTTCCAAGCCCCAAAGATGCAATAGGTGAAGAGCACATGTTCTCCTCAAAGAAATTCCCAACAAATTTGACCAATATTCTGGTGGAGACCTTACCAGTATATGGTTGCAATAGGATCCAGCCTTTTGAATCCGCACTCACCCAAAGCTGCCTGGCTTCCTTGGAATCAGGATGTAACTGCTTCAGATGGGTATGTTCAAAAACATATGCCTGGCACCCAAATTTCCAAAGCATTGACAACAATGGCTTCTTCTGTACAGAAATTTCAACTGGTGTCTTTTCCTTTGTTGAATGAGCCAACCTATTGAAGATGTAAGCTGCATTTTTGAAGACATAGGGCCAAATATTTTCTGGGAGCCTGGAAGCATGGACCATTGTCCTGGCAATTTATGACAGGGTTTGGTTTGATTTCTCAATTTCACCTTTCTGGTGATGCTTGTAGGGAACACTCTTCTTGTGCAGGATTCCTATATCATGTAAGCCATTTGCTAGGAGTTTGTGTTGAACAAACTCCAGGGCATCATTGGTGCAGAGCTGCTTGATTGAATAGCCCAATATTTTGTGGAACTAGTTGATCCACTTGATGATTTCATGAGGTCCATCCAATTTCAACTTGATGGGAATGGAAAATAAAATGCTGGAATAAATTTCCACGATTATGAGGACAAGTTAATTACCATCAATGGCTAAGTCAAAAGGTCCAACCAAATTAGAAGATACAACATTCCCAGGCATTGTTCAGATATCACGCAATGGTATCTCAGGAGCAGTGTTTTGTGCTTTCATCAAGGAACAATATTGAAAATGCTCAAGCTGGTCACCAGAAATAGGCAGAAGATCATTTGCCCCTGTCAGCTTACTACTATTACAGAGCAATCTGCAAAAGTAACAGAAACAAAAATAAATACAACAATAAAAATAAAAATAAATGAAGGAAAAAGTAATCTTAAAATATTATTTAAAATTCAGATTCTCCATCAAAGTTAAGGTAGGGTCACTCACTGACACTTGCCCCAAATTCCCACTCCTTATATTTGTAAATAATTAATGAAGGATTCAAAGAAGTCATGGCTTTGAGATTTTGGAATTTTTAATATTTAACCTGATACACTATGTATTGGTTTCACAATGAAAATTTAGTCAGAATATGTGAATTCTGTATATTTGAGGAGTTATGTGTGGAAAAGTGATTTGTCACAATTAACGCACGCAGCTGCGGCAACTAAGATACCCGCGCGCGGCTGAGAAGCAGCACCGCCACCCTTTCTACATGAAATGACAAGCTGGGTACGCAGTACTGGGAATTTGACAAGTACAAAGCTGCAGGACTACGCGCTGGCTTGACAGTCTGATGGCAGGAAACTTGAGGTACCACTCAAACATGCTACTACCCAGACAGAGACATGTCAAATATGTAATAAATGTCTACATGGGTAGAGAATGATCAGAAACATACATAATAATTATAAAATTGCCTAAAATGTACCTTTTAAATATTTTTACTATATATATCAAGAAAACATGAGAATGTTGAAAATAGATAACAGAATATTGGAAAACTTTAAACCCTACCTTAAAGCAACAAATATGAGCACTTTAAACCATCAAAATACCCGTGAAAATTTGAGAAAAATGAATATGTAAAAATATTGTATACTTTCCTATATTATATATTTTTAATTAATTATTTTAAGTAAATAAGCAGAATTTAGAAAATTAAGACCAAAAGCATTATTATGCTTTTTTCCCATTTATTAATACATAATTAGAACTAACATTACCTCAGGGTGACTGTAGGAAGGTCTAATACAAAGAAATATTAACAATCTGGGAATATCTACTAGGGATAATTTATAAAATAAAGGTAATGTGAATAAATTGTTGGAATAGATGCTTGACAAGATGAACAAGGAGGGATTGGAGAGGAGAGGCGGATGATGGAGGGGATTACAATACAAGTTAGGGAGTCCAGAAGGGACCAGATTCAGTAGGGCCTCAGTGAGTGGGCCCAGATAAGAGCAGGAAGAATCTGATGGTTTTTCATTCAAGAGAGAAAAAATGGAAGAGTTTTTATTGAAAACTAGAGAACCACAAATTGGGTCTTTGAGAGATAAAAATATTCAATAAGAAAAGGGAGGATAAAATGGTTGAGAGTAGGACAGTTAATCATGAGGATCACATAGGCTAAAAGGAGTGACATTTGTGTATCAGGAGCTTGTGAAATATATAAGATAAAGTGGCTGGCAGACTACAAGTACCGGTCATAGATTGATGGACTGGCCTAGATAACTAAAGTTATTAGGACATATAAGAACAATGATGACTACTCAAGGAATCACTAACATACAATTGTATTAATAAGTTGGTAGGAAAAAACTATAGGTGGTCCAGAAATAAAAAATACTATAAGGAACTGCAAGAGGGAGGTGAGCGGACAAGATGATGAATGTCCGTAACTCAACATAAATAAGGTGTCATTCACATGCCAATAACTCAATCAAAGAATAGAATAATTCCCTCAACATGTATAATTAGATGCTACCTGTGTTATAGCACCAAGAAAACATGATGGGCTACCACTGGTTACCCTGCCAGCATTAGCACACGTCCCTTTGAGCCCCTATATCCCTCAGAAGGACAGAATTGGTACCCAAAAATCTATAAATGAAGAGCCCTTTTTGAGGTTATTGATACCCCAGACCCAGTTATATATACATCCAGACACCATGCCAAAGTGATCAAAAAATTCTAAGAGATACGTTAGTGATTTATGGCTTTAGTCTGATAAATATTATCCTTCCCAAACCTATTTTTACCAATTTATGCTGCTGAACAACCTTTAAACCCAGCTACAGGTTTAAAAACATCAGTCAAAGTCCCAAACAGGTACCCAAAGGATTAAATAACATACCAGTGATTTCATTATCCTTTTTTTTGTTGTTGAAGCTTGGTTACAAATCTCTGCCACTCCACCATATATTTTATTTATATATTATCTTTGGGCAATACCTCCTTTGAGAATATAAATTAAAGGTTCCAAAATAACCAGGTCTACATATTTCAAAGTGAATTTCCTGAAGAAGAGGTGTTAAAGATCCCCAATATCATTGTGTCCCCTCTTTTTATTTATTTAATAATCAATTTAATAATATTGATTAATAATAAATATTAGGGTAATGTTAAATTCATGGCTCATTGAGCCGTCTACACAACTCTGTACACGGCTCAATGGGACCTGTGGCACCACACACGACTCAAATGAGCCGTGTGGCATGCTACATGGCTTAAATAGGCCGTGTGGCATGCTACACAACTCAAATGGGCTGTGTGGCATGCTACAAATCCCATTTGAGTTTTACGGACCGCTAAACAACTTAAATAAAGTTGTGTAGCCTCCACTAAATCATAAATAATAATAATAAATAATAAATAATAAATAATAAATAATAAATAATAAATAATAAATAATAAATAATAAATAATAAATAATAAATAATAAATAATAAATAATAAATAATAAATAATAAATAATAAATAATAAATAATAAATAATAAATAATAAATAATAAATAATAAATAATAAATAATAAATAATAAATAATAAATAATAAATAATAAATAATAAATAATAAATAATAAATAATAAATAATAAATAATAAATAATAAATAATAAATAATAAATAATAAATAATAAATAATAAATAATAAATAATAAATAATAAATAATAAATAATAAATAATAAATAATAAATAATAAATAATAAATAATAAATAATAAATTATAAATTATATGGAGTAGTGTATGGGCCCCCACGCATTGAGGGGCCCTACACGACTCCCACACGCCTGGAGCCGTTTACACGGCTCCCACACGACTGTAGCCATGTACACGGCTCCTACACGACTGGAGCCATGTACACGGCTCCCACATGACTGGAGCCGTGAATTTAACATTACCTAACTATTAATAACCAAACCATATTGCATTGCATTTGCTTTATCCAAATATTTTATGGATTATTGCTGCATCTTTATAATAATATATTTATTATTTATTCTATCACCTCTGGTAGCTAAAAGGTAGCAAGGACCTTGGCATTCAGGAGGCTGACAGCCCCTTAGTGCTTATGAGTGTTTCCAAGCATTCACAGTGAAATATTCCCAATAAGATCATGGTTCTGGTAAGGGGCTGTAACAATTGATTGCACAGAGGTTGATTTGATAATTGAAAAGAAAAAATGGTGCTGGAGTTTGAATGTCTGAAAACTCCGCCCATTTTGGAACAGTGTGTAGCTGATAAAATCATAACTGACATTGATGTTGTGCCTCGTAAACTTCCCTCTTGATATGTTAGTGCCATCAATAGAGCATGTTGGTGACCCACAGGGAGCCCTATGGGGTTGGGATACAGGCATTGCCAATATTATTCATGGGAAACTGGTCTGTGGATTTAAAATTAAGAGAAAAATTGGTGTCCCATAGATGTGTAAAAAGACTAACGTTGTTTGTAACACTGTAAGTGTTACCAGATTCAAACAATGCCGCCATGGATAACACATGTTTCTTATCAACCAAGGCTCCTGCTCCAGTTGCCTTGTACAAAATAAAAACCGGTGTAGAGACCCCTGTGGGATTAAATAAATAATTTAGCAAATAGTTTGCTGGCAGTCTTTGAAGTGGAATTTAGTATACTTCTACTCCTTTAGAGTATGATTAAGACTAACAATAATTTATTTAAATTAATGGCTGGTTTCTTTGTGACTTGAAATAGGGCTCAGATCAGACCTAGATTAACTATTAACTGTTTATTGGTAAGATTTGTTGAAGAATGGACCATATGTATTAGATTATTGGTTATTGTTTGATCAGATATATTTGATCTTGACCAATATCCCAATATTAAAGGGTTAATGGGTTTATCAAAGGGATGGTTCAGGAGAGGACCCAAGGATGGTTTTACCCACAGGGGGCTGGGTAGAGGAAAGGTTGTTAGTTTCTTTTTGTTGTACTCTCTTTCTTTGTAAGGGTTATTTATTGATTAATGGGTTGTTTTTCTTTAATCTGGGGCTGAATATCTAGGTAACAGAAGAAATCTTTTTGAATCACCTGTTGGGTGGTTTAATTGGCTAAAGATGGTTAATAACTTGGTTTCAGATTTCTTGTTTCCTTTGAAACTGGTTCACTGATAATATTTATCTGGGTTGGTACCACAGATGGATGGGCCAAGAGGGCCTGATAGGTGGTTGATGGGTGATAAGTGGCCTGATGGCATAAGATGGGTGCTATGGCCAGAGGGCCTGCTGATACAACTTGGATAGGGCAGAGAGGCCCTCCTTAAATAGACAAATCATGCCTCAGAGGGTTCTCAAGTCTTCCCCTGAGGGTTTTCCGTGTTCTGGTGAGGAACAGTGAGATACAGTTACATGAGGCATTTATGCTGGTTGGAAAAAGCTTGTATAGCTACATGAGGAATTTTTTCTGGTTGGAAAAAGCTTGTACAGGTGTTTCATGCATGCAAAGCCTTGCATAAATTTCTGTGTTGTGCAGATAAGATATATTGCTGTGCTGTAATGGTAGTTTGTTCAGTTCTACTTGGTTCTACCTACATGTATTTCTGTGCAATACTGGTGGTTTGTTTGGTTCTGGTTAAGACTTGTCTCACTTCCTCCTGAATATATATTTCTCCTGTATCCTTCTGCACAGCCTCCTGTATGTATATTTGCATGTTTGTTTTGTTCTTCTTGAGACTGGTTTGACTTCCTCCTGCATATATTTCTCCTGTATACTTCTGCACAGCCTCCTGTATTACTTCTGCACAGCCTCTTGTATATATACTTCCTGCACAGCCTCTTTTATGTATTCTTGTATGTTTTTTTGGTTTTTGTTGAGACTGGTTTAACTTCCTCCTGCATATATTGTTCCTGTATTGCTTCTGCACAGCCTCCTGTATTTATATTTGCATGTTTTTTTGGTTCAGGTGACCAGATCTGACATGCTGCACTGCCTCCTGTATCTGTATTGATATATTCTGGCTGAGGTGACTGGATCTGACTGATTTCACTGCCTCCTGTATCTGTATTTCTGTATTCTGGGTGAGGTGACTGGATCTGGACTTATTGCACTGCCTCCTGGATCTGTATTTCTGTATGCTGATGAGGTGAATGGATCTGGACTGATTGCACTGCCTCCTGGATCTGTATTTCTTTATTCTGGGTGAGGTGACAGGATCTGACTGGTTGCACTGCCTCTTGCACCTGTATTTCTGTATTCTGGGTGAGGTGATAGGATCTGACTGGTTCCACTGCCTCTTGCATCTGTATTTCTGCATTCTGGATGAGGTGAAAGGGTTGGTGTATGGTACTGGTGTTGAGGGTAAGCTTCCACTGGTATGTGCTTGAGGGTTTTCAAGGTATGCCTTATGTCTTCCACAGAGCTGTGACACCTGGTTGGGTATGAGTTTTCCACAGTTGAAGTTTTCTTGGGCTGTATCTTCTAATCCATGAGAGATAGGGGGGTATTTTGGCTGAGTTACTATAGGTTATTTGTGATGAAGAATCCATTTCTGAGTTTAATTTGAGGGTTTGAGCTGTTTTTATACTATAAAAGTGAGTCTGATGGCTATAGGACAGGTTTGGTCTACCACAACGGGCAAACAAAGTTGGAATTGTGGATGTAGGCATTGGTTTTGGTCAGCCAAGGATCTGGTATGGGTTGAATATCAGCCTTTTCTTTTGGGCAATCACCAGGTGTGTGGCCCCACTAAAAACACCATTGGCATGGATTCTTTTAGTTGAGGTTTGATTGGGCCCATTTTTTTGCTTTTTTAAATGCAGGATCTGTTGATTTAGTCAAAAAATATGTCTGTAGAGTGGAAACCAGAAGAATGGTCCCTCACCTGACATCTACCTTGGAACAACTGCGCTTGTTGTCCTCTGGTATTGGTCTGGTAGCTGAGGATCAAACTTGTTGGGATATTGGTAGTAGAGGGCAATATTATGGGAAAGGAGTTCAAGAACATCCCTGGGAGCCACAAAGAAGGATTTTATGATGGCAATACAACTGTTCAGAGAATTAGTGATGTCCTGCATAAAGTGTCCGGTTTTATGATGCAATCTGAAGGAGAGGATGTTGTCAACAGAGAAACCTCCAATGTGCTTCTCTATATCCTGGAGGTACAACTTGATGTTTTGGTAAGATTTGTTAGGTTACATCATGAATTCTGGGTTTTTGAAGACCCTGGCCCACCAAGAGGTAAGGTAAGACCAGGAAACCATACCAAAAACAAACCTTAAGCACCTTGTATGCATCCCTGACTGTCTTTGACAAGACAAACAACTCAATACTATACTCAACAATGGTGCTGGTTATGAAACTTTCACCATTAGTGAGTTGGCCTTGGTAGACTCAAAGTAGGCAGGGGCCTGGAACAACTATCTGATCTGCAGTTTTATTGCTTGGGACCACTCCGGAAAATTTGAGCCATTGGCCTTGAGTTTTGGACGCAGACCATAGCCAACCTTCATGTACTGCAGCTGTGCTTGCACAACTGAATCAAGGGTGGGGGCAGGGGGATACTTGATTGCATTGAGTATAGCTGTCAACTTGCAGACTGGGATTGACAACTCCCATTTTTTTAAAGAAGCGGCTGATGTTTTGGGGGTTCTATCACAGGATTGAGACATTTTTCTGGGTTGGAAATATTTTCCCAAGAAATTTCTGCCTGTAGGATCTGCAAGGTAGGATTATTAAGGTAATAATTGAAGCTGGAAAATTGGTGTAAATGGAAATAGGGATTTTTTTGGCAGAAGGATAAACAAGGTTGGCATTGGGAGTGCAATGCTGTAGATTAGAAAGATATCCCTAGCATCTGCAGATGCCAGATAAAGGGTAAAAAAGCAATAATAAGCGTGAGTGCATGCTCATAAACTGTAGAAGATGAAAGATTTAAATCTCAACATCTTATTTTGTCATCATAATGCAGTACAAATTACCTACAAGGATGTCTCTCTTTTACAAACCATAAGTACATTATGTGTTGATTTGTCAAGTCTCATATGCATTATGCTAGAAAATTCTATGTTTTTCCAGATCTTCAATGTTAAACTCTTATATTTCATAATGAAGATTCTTTATGGGAAAAATTTTTAGATGACAATTACCCCCCATCACTAGCTGGTCCTTTAGCTTTTGAATGGAGCCTTTCAAATTTCAATACCCATTACCCACTGGAAATGACCTGAAACATGGTTGCAACATCAAAGGTCCCTCCTCTCACCTACCCTGCAAAGACTTATCATGCATCTGTTGCTCCCTGCAGACACGGATAGCTCAATAATACAAAAAATGTGGAACAGAAACTCCATAATTATATTTCATAAGTGCATGCTGTTGGGGATTATATTCTATGTACATGTGTCACATATTATGTGATAGGTCAACTTGTGATATCCCATGATTGGGTTTGTTGCACTACAACACCCCCCACACAAACCAGACTATAAGGAAGAGAAAATAGAAATTCAGACACAAAAAATTTTTTTTCAGAAATCATTTTGTTTGTTGGGGCCTAGCCTTTGTGTCATCACATCCGCCAATTGATCTTCCATTTTTACCCATGTAAGTAGTACTTTTAGTCAAAATATAGTATTTTTTATAAAGAAAAAATATGGGAAATATGTTGAATCCTGGAACAGGATCAATTATAATTTTCCAGAAGTAAATCTGCACAGTTTTCACAAAAAAGATAAGATATAGTAGAAGGAAAGAGATTGAGAGCTATGGTGTGAATAGAGGTGAAAAATTTAATGGCCATGCCAATAAATATAAATTTGGAATTGAAAGTGGAGGTAGAAATGGTCTTATGTCTTTTGGATGCCCATGATATTGGTAAGCCATTCAAAACAATCAAGAAACTGGAAATTAATTGGTTGAATTTGCCCCCCAGCTTGCATCAGTCCACAGCTGGAGGCCCTTGTTGGTTGGCACAAATTTTAATTGTGGTGAGTTGTAGGGGCAATATTCCAAATCAGATGTGTGAGAGCCAGCCAATGAGTGGAGAAATGCCGTTTGATGTATCAAGATAGGTAGTTGACTCTGTATGTGATGTCTGGCGGCATGCCCAGGGCCAGGTAATTGAGTGAACCAATGGAAGATTGGAACAGCTCCACATTTTCTCTTTTTCTGGTTGTTTATGTTTGTAATTTGGTTTTGGGAATGACTGTTTTTGTCCTGAGAATAACATTGGGGAATAGAGATTTCCATTTTTTCACAATCTGGCCAGCTAATAGTTTTTGGTTGAGGTGCAAGGTACCTTGGTGTAACGTTAAGTTAATGCCAACAATCCAGTCACACCTTTCTTGCCATTTGACTTTCATGCGGGTGGAAATTTGCAATTGTAATTTGGAAATTGTATTTGGGTCATTCCTGAAAACTAGGCTGTTGTCCATGTGGATCCAAATTTCCACAATGATTGAGTCTTTTTGGTAGGTGCAGATGGTTTGTTTGACACAGTCACCCATAAATCAAATTTTTTGAGTAAAGTTATAAAAAATTTCCACAAGTGGGCTGCTTGATGTGTAATGTAGAGAGATTTTTTTAAGACCATTGCCTTACTGGCCAATTACAGTTGGACGTGGATGGGTGGTTTGACATAGAATAACTCATATATTGGGGCATGTAGGTATGCAGCAGATATGTTGAAACTATTTATGATCCAACCATTTTACGTTTGTAACGCCAGTAATAGTTGGAGAGAAGATAGGGATGCCATTGGTGCAAACATTTTGTAGAAGTCCACGCCAAGCTTCTGGCAAAAAAATTTTGAAATTTATTTTAATTGTGGTATGCTTATGGTGCCATCTGTTTTCCATTTCAGAGAAAAAACATACTTATCTCCTATCACTTTTATGCTGGGTTGTTTCCCAACTACCTCCCAGACATCCATGGCATATAAATAATCTATCTTGCTCTGCAAGGGTTTTTCCCAGATGGGATAGAGGTCATCTGATAGCACATGTGTCATGGAGGCTGGGAGGTTGGGGACTTCAAGGATGTGAGAGTCTTGTTCTTTGATAATCTTTTCCATTTGTACTTCACCTAGTTATATTTTTGCGTATTTCAAGTTTGGATCAATTGTTTCAATAGTCTTAGGGACGGGAACAAAGTTTTTGGGTATTGACTTGGGGAATCTGGTCACATTGGTGCATGTTGCAGAAGATGAGGTTGGGTTCCAGAAAATTTAGCTGCATAATTTGTTTTGAAAGCCTAAGAAGACCATCTGTTCTGCACAGTTTTTGAGCTTGTGACTTTTTTCCTTTGGAATGTGGGTAAAACTGATTGAGCCAAAGGGATGCAGGGGGATGTCATTTGGGGGGGGGGATTGATATAGGATTTTGGTTGAACTTTTATTAGTTGAACATGAGTTTGTGAGCCTGTTGTGTAATAAACATGCATGACAGTATGCAAATGAATGGAGTTTTTCAGGAAGTTGTGCATATTTCAGCATTTTTTTGCCATATTTCCAAGCATTTGGTTTACTTGTTTGGCTTTGCCATTTTGCTACAGGGTGTATGGGCAGGAAAAGATGATTTTTTTCCCTAGTTTTTCAAGTGATTCAGTGAGGGATTTGGTATTTTATTCCCTTGCATTATTGGATTGGATATGAATTGGAGCAGTTACCAAGCGGTTTTTAAGGTATTTGGTGGTGGATAAAATCAATTTTGGCACCTTGGATAAAATTTTGAATGTGTGGACAAAAATGAAGCTGGATATGTGATCTTGGATTTTTAGAAGTTATTGGTTTCCTGTGCAGTCAGGGGGTGGTGCTCCAAGCATGTCAGTTGTCAATAGGTCTAGTGGTTTATCTCAGGGAACTAAATCCAGAAAAAATTCTCAATTTCTGGTTCTTTTGGAATTTTTGCACAATTTGCATACACTTTGGGTCCCCGGTTTTTTTCAAACAATGGAGTGGAAAGCTTGAGGTATGCCTTCAAAATGTCATTGGACACATGTCCCAGGGCGCAAAGGTAGTAGTATGGAAGGGAAAAAAATGGAAGAGGGGAAAGAGATAACAAAATATGGAAAAAAATGGAGGGAATGAAGTGATTGGAGTGATATGTTTAATGGTAAAGGTAAAATTCTGATAAGTAGTGGAAATAGAATGAGACAGAGAGGAAATTGGAATGATGTTGTTGTTTAATCATGCATTTTAACCCAAATAAATCAGGTTACAAAGGGATACAAGTGTGCCATTCATGCTTTGACAATAGAGCACTTTATTCAGAAGGGGGTCCCAAGGGGCTCCACACTGGGATGTTGAAAACCAGATTGTTCTTCTGACAATGGCATGCAATAGAATGTTAGGATCTTCAAGCCATAGGGGTAGGGGGTTAGAGAATTTGGAAAATTTAGTGAAAGAAGGGAAGTGACCTCTTACCATAAAGTTTTCCCCCAAGTCAACTATTAAATGGTCCAGTCACATATTGTACCACAGGTTGATAAGGGCAATTATTGGAAGGATTAGTCCTATCCTGGCTTGGGATTTCCACAATTTGTTGGGTAGGTGGATGGGGTGTTTTTGTAAGTCAGGGGAATTTCCCCATTGAGAACCAGGTGGTTGTAATCCAGCATCTGCTTTTAGGATGGGGCATTTGGAATTCCAGTGATTGGCCAAATGGCAGTAAGCACATGATCTGCCTAAACGTGTATGAACAGATTTTTGCAGGGACAGGTTGGTTACCGGATATGTTGTTTTGAGCTTCTTGGAGTTCTTCTGGGTTAGGTTTCTGTTGGCTTTATCTGGAGTTGGGACTTTGATTGAAACCGTCTTGTACGGATTTGGTGGGTGGGATTGCTGGCACTGCCAGCTATAGACATTGAGAGCATTGACTAAATACCAATTTTGGGTCAATCTTACATGGTTCATCTTGCTGTAAAACAACATTATGATCAATTGGTTGTCTCCAGGCATTTGTTGGTCAAGAAAATCCAGTTGTGGTCCAATGCTGTGGAGAATTTGGGATCTTTTAGAACCAGGCAGCAGTGGTGTAAGCACTTGCATGACAAGGGAAATGAGGGTGTTGCAAACGGCACAGAATATACATCCTAATTCAATAAATATATCTTATATTTGAGTAATTTGTGAGGATATGATATTATCCATTGTTGTCATCTTGAAAAACAGCTTGCCAAGAAGCTTTACTTTTTGTGTATAATATGAGAGTTGAAAGTTCTTCAAGATATTCTCAAATGCCTCCCAAGCCATTGGTCAGTTAGAAAAAATCATTTTTAGTTTGCGGTCCAAAGTTAATCTGAAGAGGACTTGCAAGGAAATACTTTTGAAATGATTGAGGGTTTTCAAGTTGTCAATGTTGGATGTAAAATTTGATTTTCCAAAAAAAAGAAAGCCTAACGTATCAATGCCACTGATCCACTTTTTGATGTTACTCCCATCATGACATAGTGTTTCCACAGTTTTCACATACTTGGTTGGGTTTGCAAGAAATTTTTCTCTTGCTGTGCTCATTGGCTCTGATTTTTTGGAATTCATATTTTGTGCAGTGGTTTTGATTGAGGTGGGGGAATAAGGTTCAACAGTGTTTTTGGGTTGGAAGGGTTGGAGGCCCGTCTTTTTCCTGGTATACATGTTTGAGGTCTTTCACAGTGGGGGTTCATAAAATTATTAGGAAAGCTAACTAATGGGGGACTAACATGGACATCCCAATTATTTCTCCTATGGAATGGTTGATCAAATGGTGAACAGGATAGTGTAACAAATCATACTGGAATAATTGTTCTTGAGGAGGGGGATGGTTAGGCATACATTTAGTTTTGTTATTCTTTCCGTTGAGAGTTGGAAGTATCCCTGCCATTGGGTAGGAACCAGGAAACTTTGGTTACTTTAGAAGAAACCTCCATGGGAAATATATCCAGCTTGTTCCTTCACTCTTCCACAATGGGAAGACACACCAACTTAGTTCTTAGCCCTTTATTTGTATAAAATAAACAAGTTTCTTGGAATTTGTTTTTCTCTTTCCCCTTGTGGTATTATATTTTTCAAATTACTTCTTTATAAAATTACCATTCATTAATAATATATCATGCGCTAATTCTAAAACTCACTGGAACCATCTGTAACCCCCAAAATATATTTTCAAGGAGTAGTATGCAAGGCTCTCACAATTTCAATCCCATCAACTAGATTCACACAAGAATTTGTTATTACTATGACAATTTATGGGAGATCAGAGCCATCAAATCCCCTTTCTTTTCCTAACATAGCTTTTTACAACCCTCAAAACAACCTTGAGTCCAATGTAAAAAACCTCTCCCAACAACTATACTCTCTGAATTTAGGAACCCCTTGGAAAGATAATGTTATTAACCTTTCAGCGGAAATATTCCAATGAAATAGAAACCTAAGGGAAATAACGGAGGACATAAAGAAAGTCTTAAATTGGAAATCATTAAAAATGGGTCTAAAAACTGTTAATTCTTTAGTAGAAGAGTAACTTAATAAAATCCACCACTCTCTAAACCAACTATCATTAACCTCACAAATATTTTCATTGCAATTAGCTGACCTTACCAACAAGAAAACTTGTACTATAGCTCATGAAGTTCCAGAGATTCCATACACCATGTTCTTGGGAAATCACAAAGAGACAAGGTGTTTCATTTACTTAATACAAGAGAAAATCAATGAAAACAGTCACCAATTTTGCTTGGAATGTTCAGAAATTAACTGGATTGTACAACACTTCCATAATCAGGGAGGAAATCTGGGGGATCCTTGCACTTCCTGTAATTGGTGGATGGCAATCTTAAGAGAGAACACCAGAAATAAAGGGTTAAGTTCCAACTCTTCTTTGGCAGAAGAACCTTACATCTTAGACATCCTTGACTCTTCTAGAATGTTCCTAACTCACCTTGAGGATTTTTTTTGTAATAAACATGTGTCCAAGGAGGCAAAAAATAGATTATAAAGTTGCAAACAGGGTAATGAGACCATTGAGGAGTTTAATGACCTGTTAAATTCATTGGTGTATGCTTTCAATTTTTCCAAGGAATCAAGATGCAATATCTACAAATGGTATATACATCCCAAAATACTAGAGATTGTGGCGGTGAGGGGTAACTGGAAGGGCTTGAGTTATCTCAAGGACAAGCAGTCACTAGCTGTCTTGGCTGCAGAAGGTCAGGAGAAGATATCCCTGATCAACCAGTCAGCCCCCTACTTGCACACCTGCAACCAAAATCCTGCTCAAGTTTGCTCATCCCCAGCTCCAGCACCCCCCATTCAAGTTCATTCAACTTCATCTCCTATGGATCATGATGGGGAAACAATGGATTATTTTTTTTGGTTTTCTTGAATACCAAAGAATATGCCACACTCACCGGTTTTGCAATTGCTGCAGAAACTCTTTTGGAAAGAGTCATTTACGTGTTGGCATGTGTACTCTATTGAGGGAAAAACATCTTTATATGAAGGGAAAGCTTTTGCTGTTTGCCAAGCTGAAATCTTAGAGGTTTTCCTTGTCTAATATAAACTTGGTACCCTCCACTGGGTCTAAAAAATAAGTATTCAGGGAAGAATCACCCCTAAATCTGGCCAATATTTGTTTAGATCAAGCAATGGAAGAGGGTCACCTCAATTGGAAGCTTTCTGGTGCCCAGCTTGTCCCTTTTACAAGCAATTGCCCTATCTTGTGGGGCTCACTCATTTCTTCCCATAACTCCTTGGTGGATTTTACGGTACTTCCTGACACAGGTGCTTCTGCTTCATTAATGTATTTCTCCTTTGCTTCCAGGATAGGATTGGAGTTGTCCCCCATGACACACCCTATTAAACATAGGGGTTTTGTTGGTTCCCTGCCCTCCTATGGAAACATCAAGTACTTTTGGAAAGGCTCCATCACCTTACCTGAAACTTGTTTTTCTAACAGACACTTCCCTATTACTTAATATTTTCTTTCATTATCTTCTGCAGATGTCTTTTTGGGTATGCCCTGGCTTAAGGAGAATAATATTTTTTTGGGTGGCTCCCCTGGGGGGTTGCTATACCCAACTCCCATTGAATCTTCTAATATTAATAATTTTGACTTACCTCTTGAGATTGTAGATTTCCATGATGTTTTCACCCAATCTCCTTTGAGTACTCAAGCATCACACAGGGGGAAGTTTGATTTCCATATTAATCTGAAACCTGACAGTACCCTTCCTTTTTTCAATATTTATCTGCTTTTTCAATTGGAAACCAAGCAGTTGCGCTCTTATGTTGACAATAATTTAGCTAAGGGGTTCATTGTTGAATCTTCCTCCCCAGCAGGAGCTCCTATTTTCTTTTTCAAGACCAAAGGCAAGGCAAATCATCTTTCTGTGGACTATAGAAGATTGGATGAAATGAAGGTAAAGGACTCCTACCCCATCCGTATAATCTTGCAATTTTTAAACAATCTCTCAGGCTTCTCAGGCTGCAACTACTTGTCAAAAGTTGAATTGAAATCAGCTTTTAACCTTTTACAGGTGGCTCCAGGGCATGAGTGGAAGACCGCTTTCCACACTCCATGGAGTCTTTTTGAATAAAAGGTCATGCCTTTTTGCCTAGCTAATGCTCCTTCTATTTTTCAGCAGTTCATCCAACACTGTTTGAGAGAATTACTCAATGTATGGTGTTTTGTCTACCTTGACAATATTTTAATTTTCTCTAAGACCAGGGAACAGCACATTTTGGATCTTTGACAATTTTTGGTTAATCTTTGAGAATATTTGTTATCTGATTCTTTAGAGAGTTGTGAGTTCTTCCAATCAAGCGTGAAGTTTCTAGGGTTCATTATCAACATGGAGGGTTTGTAAATGGATCCTGCAAAGCTACAAAATATCACCAATTTGCCCCTCCTTGAGAATCTAAGGGACCTCCAGAAGTTTCTTTGTTTCACCAATTTCTATTGAAAATTTATACATTGTTTCTCAGAACTCTCCCGGCCTTTTACTGACTTCACAAAGGAAGGAAATTTTATGGAAAAAGAAATGAGATCCAATCCAACTAACTTGGTGTTTGAGACCATCAAAAAGGAGTATGTTAAGTATCCCCTTTTATTAAATTTTAATTTTAATAATCCCCCCTTTGTTCATGTAGAAAGTTTGGGATACAGGCTGGCGGCAATCCTCAGTCAGATGGATTGCAATGGGCACCTCCAACCTGTTTTTAATTTTTCCAGAAATTTGTCTCACAGCAAATGGCTATTGCCTATTTAAAATCTGGAATTTCTGTCCATTGTTTCTGCTTTTGAGCAATGGAAGGCTTGGCTGGTTGGGACTAAGGTTCCTGTGAAATTATTCTCCAATCATTCCAAACTGCATTATTTTAATTCAGCTAAACTTCTTTACCCAAAGCAGGCCAAGTGTGCCTTGTTACTCAACAATTTCAGCATGTTAATTCATCATTTCCTGGGGAAGCTTAACCTGACAGAGGCCCCTAGTAGGCAGCCCAATTATTTCTGCTTCAATGATCCTCCTTTTTTGAAGTCCTTTTTAAATCAGCTGTCCACCCCTCTTCCAGAGAATCAGGTATGTGATATTGAATCAATGACTCATGATCTATATTTCTTGATGCCTTGGAAGGAATTGTTAAACTATTTTGCTCAGTCCTATGACCAAATCAAGGAGGAGGAAAAGGAGGTTCTCAAGCTAGAAGAAGGTGTTTATTGGCACATGGGACAAGTTTATGTCCCTCTGTGTCTTTGTAAAAGGATCATCCAATTTTTTTACAAATTGCCTATGGTGGGCAATCCAGGAATAGCCCGCACCTTGTTGGTAATCACTCAATCCTTTTCTTGGCTGGGCATTAGGTGCAAGGTTGTTAATAATATAAACTCTTGTGATTCTTGCCAAAGTTTTAAGGCACGGTGGCAGGATCCAGATGGAAATTTGGCTCCCTTGGAAGTGCCTCAACAACCCTGGAACATTATTGGCATTGAATTTATCACTAAGATTGCCTTATTGGGGGGGGAGGGGTATGATTGTGTCATGGTTTTTGTTGAACTTTTGTCAAAAATGGCTTATTTTGTGCCTTTTAAATAGTCTCAAAGTGCCACACAACAGGCAGATTTGTTCCAGAGGGAGGTATTCTGGTTGCATGGTTTGCCAGAGAAAATCATCTTGGACTGCGTTCCTGTCTTTGTCAGTGAGTTTTGGTGGTCTTTGATGACTTCCTCAGGAATATGGACCAGATTTTCTACAGCATATCATCCTCAGACAGGCGGTCAGACCAACGGGACCAACCAAGTCTATGAGGACTGCCTTCAACATTTCTGTTCCTATTATCAGGACAACAGGGATCAATGGCTGGAAATGGCCACGTTTTCCATCAAAAATCTTGATTATTCCTCCTTGCGGTTTTCCCCATTCTTCTTCTCTTGGGAATATCACCCCAAGGCAGGCTTGCTCACTGGAAAAAGCAAAATAAGGGGAGTTGATGATCCTGTTACAGACCTCCAGCTGATTCATGAGAGGGCAGTTGAATTTTGAACAAAAGCTAAGTTCAATCAGGCCTTTCCTTACAATAAGCGCCCCAGGGAGGGGGATGTTTATGAGGAAGGAAATTTAGTCCTAATTCAGCGTAAGTTCATTCAGTTGCGGAAAATCAACTCTAAGCTGGACTATTGGTATATTGGTCATTTTAAGGTTTTGGGCATGGTAGGTTCTAATGTGGTCAGGGTTGATGTTGATTGTGAGTACCCAAAGCTTCACCCTGTATTAAATTTTTCTTTGGTAGCCTGCTATAAGAAACCTGGAGAATTTGGGCATTCATATTTGAAAAAGGGGATAAAGGATCTTTACCACTCACAACAGCGGTTAGTCAACTGGTCCATGTTGGGGGTGGTTCTTGATGCAAGATTGCAGGGTGGCTGACACAAATTTTCACTCTGCTGGCTCCATTCAAATCTAGAGGAGGATATTTTGTTTCTGGAAGAGCACATTCCCTCAAGCTTGCATGGTTATCTCAAGGTCATTCACAAACATCTACATTAAATTTACAGTTTGGGAAGGGGTTTTCAAAGAAAAAGGAAATAGGAAGATCATATTTTGTAACAAGCCAGACTGGAAGAATTGGTATCAATTAGGGAATGGTTAGGCATACAGCTAGTTTTGGTATTCTTTCTGTTGAGAGTTGGAAGTATTCCTGCTGTTGGGTAGGAACCAGGAAACTTTGGTAGCTTTAGACAAAACATCCATGGGAAATATCTCCAGCTTGTTCCTTCACTATTCCACAATGGGCAAATGCACCAACCTAGCTCTCAGCCCTTTATTTGTATAAAATAAAAAAGTTTCTCAGCATTTGTTTTTCTCCTTCCCCTCATGGGATTAAATTTGTAAAAATCCTTCTTTATACAATTACAATTCATTAATAATATATCACACCCTAATTCTACAACTCACTTGAACTATCTGGAACCCCCAAAATATAGTTTCAAGGAGTAGGATGCAAGGCTCTCACAGCTAGGGAGCAGGCTTTTAACCTGTAAACATGGATAGCTCAATAATACAAAAAATGCGGGATGGAAACTCCATAATTATATTTCATCAGTGCACGCTGTTGGGTATTATATACTATGTACATACATGTGTCACATATTATGTGATATCCCATAGTCAGGTTTTTTGCACTACAACACTCCCCACATATGACCTGTCAGATAGGCTTGTATTCCACCTTTTTTTTTTTAGTGCAGTTTTGCACATAGCATTGGGCACTATGAATAGAAAACAAGCCTAGTACAAGTACTCCCTGTCAACCAGGGGTGCAAGACAACATGAGACAGTGACCACAATGGAGTGGAATGGAAGAAGCAGGGGCAAAAAGAAAGCAAGAAGAGAAGGGAAAGGAAAGGAAAGGAGAGTTAGTTGAGAAGAAACCAAAAAGAAACAAATTTATATCACTAAGAGAATAGAAGAGAGCAGAAGACCAAGGGTGAATAGTCAAAAGATGTGCCCCAAGAGTTCCTTTCCAAACCAACCAGAGTTGAGCAGGAACAGGTAAATGGCAGGGTAAGCCTTGGGATTTTTCAGTGATAAATCTCAGGGTGCTTATCAGGTTGGGCTCACTCCTTTTTGGTGAGCCCAAAAACAGCCCTGCCATAAGCAGGCTTTGGAAGGTTGCGTATAATCTAAGGCTTGTTGGGCCCAAACCCAAACCAAGCCCAAGTTTCCAGGCTTTTTGTGGGTTTGGGCTAGTTTTTGGGCCCCCATTTTTTTTAATTGAAAGCTGTTTAATGTGCTTTCAAATAGCTTGGTGCAGCTTTGGAAAAAAGGGAAACACTCTTGGATTGCAAAAATATGGTGGTATTAGGCAAGAACAATGATTTTTGATTAATGGAAAGAAAAATTAAAGAAATAGAATTTAATTTTTCATCCAATATTGAGTAAAAATCAAGGCTTTGAGGGCCTCTGGAGCTAATCTTGTTCTGACCAAAACACAACCACCAGGAAAGAAGGCCCAAAAGGTTAAAAATAAAAATGAATTAATTTTCACACAAAATTTAATAAAAGAAGATGATGTGGCCAAAACCCTTCCTGCCTTGGTGGAATTAATCCTCCAAAACCTTTGGCCAAGTTTTTAAATGTGTGTCAAAGTTGACAATCAACATTTTCTGTTGGGGAGCAACATTGGTTGAAGAGACATTTTATGGGTAATCCCAATCTCCAGTCCAATCCACCTCCGTTGTTGCAGAATCTGCCTGTGGGGGAGTTTAAAGTACCCATATACTGTGTGTGGGGGAGTACACATACCAAATAGGATGGCCTAGGAGTGGTTTAACCCTTTTCCCCCTCTTTACACCCTCCCCACATACTTATGTGACACCATGCAGTCAGATTTCCCTCTCCTGATCTGTCAAAAACTGCCTTGAAACTCCTCCTCCATCTCTAATTGGGTGCCTGCCAAGCAGCCCAAATTCCCATCTCCTGACCAAGCCCAACCTGCAAAGCCCCCTGGGCTTTCCCAAAATCCAATTTTTGTCTTAGGGCTAAGCCCAGACCCAATTGCCAACCCATTGGGTACGGGCTGGCCTGTGGGCTGCCCGGCCTGATAAGTACCCTGAGACACATCCAACTGGTTCAACTGGAAGCGGACCTTTGCTTGCCAAAGGGCCTTTCAAAGGAAGTTCCTGGCAGAGCAATAATGGTCACAGTGATTCATAATGTGGGCTACCATTTCCCTGCTTCCAGAAAATTCACAAAGCTGGTCAGTCCTGCGTTTGACTTGGAAAAAATATTGATGTAGCAGGCAGTGCCCTGAGAGAAGTTGTAGGATTAAGACACTCATGCCAATTCTCAGATCAGATTTTTCTTTCTGCTGCCTCAACAGATGGCCCATCAACAATTTCCTGACCTTAGGGGCACTATTTTCAACATGAATGACGGGGGTCACAGAACACTCCACCACCTTGCCTGTCAAAAGGTCTTCCACCTCATTACCAGGGATGTTGATGTGCCCTGGGCACCATAAAAAAACAATTTTTATGCCTCCAGAGAGGGACTGAAGACAATCTAAGATGGATGAAATGAGGCCTTGAACCGTCTTGGGGGCTCTGGGGTCTTGCATTAGTTGTATTACCCCTTGATTGTCTACAAAAATAAACAGTCATCAAAAAGGGTTCAAAGTTTCTTCCTGGGACGCCAGGCGGGCAGCCCCCAGGAGTCCAATGAGCTCACACTCATGGTTGGATACAATAGCATTGGCAGGGACTTTGCAGGAGGGGAAGGAATTTGTTGTGGGGCAGAAGGCCATGGAGCGGTCCCCCCTTTGTTGGGGGTGAAAGAGCCATTGCAGAAGAGTTGGAGCGTGTGATCATCCCAGGATATAGTGGAAAGTAAGGAGGAGATTTTTGGCTTGGCTGAGATCTTTGTGTCATCCAGCAACATGTCACTGAAGTTCTCCAGTTGAGAAGATCAAAAGTTGAAGTCAAGGTAAGTTGATTCCATTCCCATTATAAGGATTTGCTCAACCTGGCAATGAATCATGGGGGCATCTTGGGAAAAGTGTGAAGTGTCCAGATCAGGGTTAAAGAAGTTGATCACCATGCTCCATAGAGCGCTGTTGGATTTGATCAAGAGGATCTTTCTATAATAAAAGGAGAAACTTGCCAACCCAAAATGAGAGGTGGCGGAGACTTGAGGGAGCTTGGAACAAATGAAAAAACAAGATGTAGTCTTATAAACTACCAGAGCAAAGATGCCTGCAATGCAGTTGACCTTCTCTGCTAACTTGCTTACTCTGCTGGCATTTGCTACCAAAGCCCATACATGAGTCCCATAGGAGACCCTGGGGAGAAGGATGGAATTTATCATGGATGTGCGCACTGTCTTGTTAGCCCCCGTCCTGGAGGACCCCAAAATGCTCTATTGTTCCATAGAGTAGTAAGCTTTCATGGTTAGCCTATCAAAGTGCTGCTCATATGTCATTTTGGAGTCCAAGAGGAAACCCAGCCACTTCACCTCATCCTGCGGGATCAGGGTGTGGGTGCCCAGAAAGATGTGATACATGAGTGTCTGCTGGCAAGTAAGCCACATTAATGCCACAGATGGTGCTGTCCCTAGTTGTATGGCCTCAGGCCAAAAACACATAGTTACATTTATAGTGCGCAATGTTAAATCAAAACTGCACTTTTTTTAAAAAAAAAATTACCCCCCATTGCCAACCATTGGAAACACAGAAGCACTTCTTTTGAATTGTTCAGTGCGCAGCTGGAAACTGTCCTTGGGGAACATTCCAGTTCTGAGCAGTCTATCAGCAATTGCAGCACTTGTCAAGCATAAAACTACAGTACCTGCCTTCCTTGCAATGGGTCTTGGTTAGGGCTCAACCCCAAGGCATACCCAGCCCAAAAATTCATTCCAAGATCCAACCTGTGGGTATACCCAAATGTTGGGTATGCATTTTGGAAGGCCCAAAAAAATACCCAACAAATTGGGTAAATACCCCGGGCCCAATATCAAGTATACTTCAAATTTTCAAAGATGCCCCCTCATACCCTCCACAGCTTCAAATGACCTCCAATATCCCCCCTTACCTCCCCAAAATTGACTCCCTTTACCTTATCATACATTCCAATTTCCTTCTGCCCCACCCTACTCCCCGCCAAAAGCCCTAAGGCTAATTTGAATGAGGATTGGCATTCCCAGGTATGATTTTATCATCCTCATGCCGCCACTCTTGACTCAATCAACACCATTCCCTTTCACTGACCTATATCCCTGTTTTATATCTGTCTACTCCTTTTGTATGACAGATATATTTATTTACCAGGTTGCCGTGCTGTTGCATAGTCCAATAAATATCCTTGCGGTAAGTTTGAATCATATCATTGGTGTTATTCTTGTAAAATACACATTCACCATATCTTCGTCAACCAACCCAATGCCCTTTCACTGACTTAAATTTATATCCTTATTTTATCTCCATCTGCTCCTTTTGTATGACAGATACCATTATTGGGTTGCTGCCCATATTCCAATATCCTTGGGGTAAGATTGATTCACATCATTGGTATGTAAGTTTGAATCATATTGTTGGTGTTAGTATCCACTTTGTTTTCTGCCAACTCATCTCACCGGGCTCTCCCTTCCCAATTTCACAACCGGACTGCCTTGAATAGCCACCCCAACCCCCATTGATTGCAAAATCCATTCTCAATTGCAATTCTCTCCCACCTTGACATTCACACCATGTGTAGCCTCAAAAAGCACCCTATTACCCTTGATACAGACTTTGAAAGTGACAAGGCACTGCAACCATCTCAACCTCCTCCTGGCCCCAAAAAACACAAGGCAGCCCACCTCAGTTCAACCAACAATGTTCAAACCTCAACAAGCCACAAAACCATGACCACAATTAACCCGTCTTCAAATTCTGTTGAAAGCTGGGTATGGTCCTACTTCATCAGCAAAGGAAGCAACAACAAAGTTATGTGTATTGTCCCTCTTTCAAGTGGTCATGCCTGTGGTAAAATACTCATTTGAGATAAATACAAAAGCATTAAATCAATGGGGGAGCATCTGATGCGAATTCACAAGATTCATAATCCCCAGAAAATCTCCAACAACCAAAGCATAATTGACAGCTTCATTAAAGGGGAAATCATTGAAAAGACAGTAAGTCTTACTTTTGTGATTTGATTCATAATTTTTAAATGACTTTTTTTTGTTTTAGATGGAACCTAACCCAACATCATTAAAAAAATTATTTCTTATTTTATTGCTGATGCCAACCTCCCATTTTCAATTGTGGAGTGCTCTTCATTCATCAAACTCCTGACTCTCACCAATCCGCTTGTCCCTTCAACTCTTCCAAAGCAAAAATCCATATCAAATGAGGTCCGCAATCTTTATACTGCCCACCTTGCCCATATCAAGGTTTTTTTTGAATAAATCATGGCGGTGGATTTTACCGTTGATGCATGGAAGTCACCAAACTGCATGGCTTTCTTGGGTATAACAGCCCTTGTTATTGACTTCAAACGGAAACTTATTGAGATTTCCATTGGAATGCCCTCAATATCTGGTAAGTTTGCATTTTGTTCATTTCATTTTTTTTAGAAATTGATGAAACAATTGTATTTTCTAGGATCACATACTGGAGGAAACCTTGGTGATGTCTTTTGTGGTGCCCTTGGAAAAGCTGGTTTGCTCAAAAAAGTCTCTGTCATCATGGCCAACAAGGCATCAAACAACCTCACCATGGCCTAGGAAATTGGGGAGCTCATCAATCATCAATTCAACCACAAGATGGATCTCTTGGGCTGTATGGCCCATACCATCAACCTTGCAGCAAAGGAAGGCCTCAAGAAATTTGGCTTGGGATATGATTTGGAACCAAATAGCAAAATTGACTTAGATCCCAATCCATTGTCAATTTCGAATATTTTCAGCCAGCCAAATGGTGCAAATGTTAATCTTGCTAATGTCCTGAAACACATCAATGGACTTTCTACTTGGGTTTGGTCATCACCTCAACATTGCAAGCAGTTTCAAACCTGTTGGAAACTCTGCAAACAATCCAAAGTTCCTGGCAACTCAGCATGTATGCTGATTCTTGATTTCAAGTCACACTGGAATTCAACTTACCTGATGATGAAATGGGCTCACAATCTGAAGAAAACATGCAACCTCTTTTTCAAGCAATCCAATACCAAAAAGTTTAAGATCAACTCAATTGAATGGGAGAAAGCTGAACAAATGATCAACTTCCTTGAACCACTGCATGATGCAACCAAAATACTCTGCTCTGCCACGTACCCTACCCTCATCTATTCCCTCCCCATCTTCATTGCTCTGGTGTGTGATATTTTTGAAGTAAAAACACAGTACAATTCTGAGCAGCTTATCCCGGTTTCAAATGACATGATCACCAAGTTGAAGAAGTAATTGTGCCATTCTTTGGCCAAGGTGGCTCCAACCTTTGCCATGATATTGGACCCCCAGATCAAACTGTCTTGTTTCACTAATCACCACAAATCAATCCTTGAGCATCTCAATTAAAACATCAGTCCACCAACAGTCCTAACAACATTTAGAAACAAATCCCTCAAGTTTCAATCCACCCAGCCTTGTTCCAATTCAACTGAAGGTTCCAGTATAAATCAAAAGGTTAAGTCTCATAGTCAATTGGAAAGCAGAATATTCCAATCCAATTGTGGAAAAGGTGATATTGAGTCCAAAATCCACCAATACTTATCTGAGGTTGAAGAACCTAAAGAAACCAATTTCCTTCTTTATTGGAGCTCCCAAGTGTCAATCTACCCCACTCTATCCAAGATGGCTAGGCACTACCTAGCAATTACTGCCCCAAGTGCCCCTTCTGAAGGCATCTTTTCCAAATCCAAATTGATTGTTGGGCCTCAATGTGCCTCCCTTGAACCCAAATCAATTGAGTATTTTTTGTGCTTGAAAGAGTGGTATTGCACATTTGGAAAGTTGGCATTGTAATTTTTTATTTTTATAATTCTGGTTTTTGTCTTACAAATCACAATCAATTGTAATACTAAAATAACTACATACAAGCATTTTTCTTTCTAACACTCTAACATGTGATGAATTGTAATAGGCAAAATACCTACAGTAATATAACAATATCTAAATACTTTTATCCTTCCGGCACTATTGTGTGTGCGGCTATAAAAATACCCCATACCCAACTTCAAAAAGGTCCAAGAACAACTCCCAACCCAAAATATCCCCAATCCATACCCAATGGCCAGAGGCAAGAACAATACTTGGCCCGACAGGGTTGAGTATTGGGTACGGCCCAAACCCAAAAAATTGGGGTCCAGCCCTAGTCTTGGTGTTGAGCCACCTCATAACCATCCAACCCGGCACACGTCTGTCTGCTGGAACCCATCTTCTTTGGTAATTTGACGTTTTTTACTGTTGTTACCTTCCACATTCCATTCAATGGGCACACCATTGGCCAGGATTAGGGCTGGACCCCCAATACTCAATTTTGGGTAATACCCAAGTTTGGACCCAATTGGGTTGGGAATTGGGCATCCAAAAGGGCATCAGGTATGGGTTGGGTATATGTTGGGTTGGGATTCAGGCCAATATATCTGAGGCACCGGGTATTTTTGGGTATTTGCCAAAATAGCGCCAGGGGGAGCTTATTGTGCATTGTGTAGAAAACTCACAAATTTTGTGCTTCATTTCATTACCATAAATCAATTTGTACTTTTATCAGTTGCAATAAACTCAAAAACCAAGAAAAAATGATATAAGAAATAAAAAAAATACAAAAGAAATAAAAATCAACTTGAAAGCTTTTAAAAAGCTGCAATACCAATCTTTTAAACATAAGAGCTGCTCAAATGAATCACAGTCTAATGAAGCGCATTGAGGCCCAACAATAGCCTTGGATTTAGAGAAAATCTGTTCTGATGGGGCACTTGTGGCAGGAATGGCTAGAAAGTGCCAAGCCATCCTGGAAAGGCTAGGGTACATTGATTCCTGGGAACTCCAATAAAGAAGAACATCAGCTTCTTGAGGCTCTTCCACCTTGGATAGTTATTGGATTACCTCAGACTCAATGTCTCCTTTTCTCCAAGAAGGTTGAAACACTTTACTCTCCATTCTACTTTGAACTTTGGATTTTTTATTGATTGCGGATGATTTGTGAGATTTGATTGAAGTCTGGATGGATTGGAACTTTAGTCCTTCAGTCCTAAATATGGTAAGGATGTTGGTTTGATTGATGTTGATGTTCAGATGGTCAAGGATCATTTGGTGATGGTTTTTAAAGCAAGAGATTTTGATTCAAGGGTCCAGGATCATTGCACATGATGGAGCTACCTTTGCCAAAGAGTGGCATAAATACTTCTTGAGTTTGGCAATCATATTTTTTTCAACTGGGACAAGCTGGGAAGAGTCCTACTGAGATTGGATTTTGAGCATATCACCTATGTCAGCTTGCTACTATGTACAGAGCAAACTGTCAAATAGTAACACAAAACTATGAAAAATAAGAATATCTCAATTAACAAAATAAGGAGTGATAAATCCATAAATATTATTACAAGAATGGATTCCTCACCCAAAATTAGGTAGGGTCACTCACTGACCCCACCCTTGAATTCCAAGTCCTTATATTTTTAAATTAATTAAAAAGAAAAGTACTAAAAATTAAAACACCAGTATGGCACTTTTTGGCCATTCTAATATTTCACACGTATTGTCACGTATAGGGTTTACACCTAAAATTCACTCAGAGTTGAGGTGTTGTGTATATTTTAGGAGTTACACGCAGAAATATGTTATGTCACAATTCCCGCGCGCAGCCCTGCATTGTTACATATCCCTACATACTAGTAGTAGCAGATTCCCGCGTACTAGAGACCCATGCGCAGCTGATGCTTCCACGCACGCAGCGGATCCTACCCCGCGCGCATCTGTACTAACTGATCCCCGCGTCTGGATCAGTTGTGACTACTCTGACAACCAGGTACCGCTCAGAAGAGCTACAACCTAGTTAGGGTTGCCTAGTATATGTAAAAAACTAACATATGCATTACTAATGATCTAAAAAGATCAAAACTTAAATAAAATTAATGAAAATTAAGTTTAAAAAATTTTTTAATAATAAATCAAAGATCAAGGATTATCACATAAATCACTGACCCTGATCTTTGAATACCACAAAACACTACAAGGAGTGTTCATAAAAACTATTAAAAATTATCTAAATGATCAGCAGATGATGGAAAATCAGTAAACATCCACATCTGCCCGCTTTAGAGCAATATCAATAGTACAAATGAATGATGAGTGCAGAATGATCAAATTTACGCCATAACAGATTAACAGATCCTGTGGCTAAAATAGTACAGAAATCCAGCAGATCTAAGGATGTCTGATTGACAGCACCAAGTAAACGTGCTAATCTTGCCCTGAATGGCTTTCCAGCCTCAGCCGACAAGCAGAACCCTCTCTACGTGCCCTGAGAAGATCAAAATCACCCCAAAAAGGTATTTATACACACCTCTTTGGATCCATTATTCCATAATCAGTTACCAGGAATTATTTATTATCAATCATACACCGTGTAATTGTTGATCAAATGCTTATATGAATATAAGCAAGTGATTTATGATTTATTCTGTAGTAGTATTATATACCCTTATTAACCAATCAACCACTGAAGTTTAGTCAAGCAATCTACCCCATCTGCTCTGAAACCCTTCCAATTATTCCAGGATTTTTTGTGTTAAAGTGCTCAGAGTGAGTGTTACCTTTCCTGTCTTGGCCATTTGTGCTGTTAAGCCTGGCCATTAGTGAAATAAGTCCTTTATAAGGCACCCATCTTTATTCCAAGGTTCTTAAACTGCCTAAGGAGGCCCCTTGAAGAGAGGTTGCTAGTCTGTAAAGATCCCCAGTAGTATAATACTGTGGCCCCTCTTTTATATTATATTGAAAACCATTTATTACCAAACCAATTAAACCTTGCAACTGCTCTTATTATATCATTTATTTGAGCTTCTAAGTGTTTATTATTTGAATAATAATTATTATTATCATTCCAGCATTTTTATCACTCTCTGTAGCTAAAGGACTGCAAGGTTCCTGGTATCAGACAGCTGACAACCTACCAGTGCAATGAAAATTGGTAGGACATAGCTGAGAGTGGGGTACTGGCTGGAGCAGAGCAGTTTGGTAGCATTGTTGAGTGGCTCAAGAAAGTTGATCATCTGTTCAACTTTGTCCCATTCAACCCTGCTGATCTTGTATTTGATGGTGTCTGGTTGCTTGCAAACAAGATTGCAGGAATTCTTGAGCTCATGAGCTCTTTTCAACATCAGGTAAGTCAAATTCCAATGTGTCTTGACATCTAGTATCAACATACTAGCTGAGTTCATCAAAAGATTGGCCATATTACAGATCTTCATACATGTTTGAAAGTTTTTGCAATGTTGAGGAGAGGACCAAACCCAGGTGGAAAGGCCATGGAGCCTTTGAAGGAAATTTCCAAGGTTAATGCTGGCCCCATCTGGCAGATTGAAAAGGTTGGAGATAGACCCCAATAGCAATCTGGAGATTGACACCAATCCATGCATGGCACATACAATCAACCTTGCTGCCAAAGATGGCCCCAAGGTTTCTGGATCCAGATACGACTTAGACCCCAATAGCAATCTGGAGATTGACACCAATCCACTATCTAAGCCTTATCCAGATCCAAAAACCTTGAGGCCATCTTTGGCAGCAAGGTTGATCATATGTGCCATGCAGCCTAAGAGGTCATGCTTGTAGTCATACTTCATATTGGTGATCTTGGAAATCTGCTTGGCCATGGTCAGATTTTTTGAAGCGTTGTTGGCTGTGATTACCAAGAGTTTTTCAAGGAGACCCAGATGTTGCAGGGTACAACTGAAAACTTCTGCAAGATTGGCACCAGTGTGTAATCCTACAAAAATTTATAAAACATCAGAATGAATGAGAAGATATTTTCTAAGACATAAAAAAGTATAATAGATAAAAAAGGAAGACTTACAACTTATTTTTGGCATTCCAATAGCCACCTCAGTCATTTTCCAATTTGTGTCAATAACATGGGCAGTAATGCCCAAAAATGCAATACAGTTGGGTGATGTCCAAGCATCAACAGTAAAAGCCACGCCTGATATACCCAAAAATAAATCCTTGAGATTTTTGACATGGGCTGCATCTAGATCACGTACTTCATTGGAGATTGCCTTGTGTTTGGGTATCATTGGTGGTGCGTGGGAGTTGATTAGAGTGATTAGATTGACAAAGGAAGCTTGCTCCACAATTGAAAAGGTAGGTTGGCATTGGCAATGAAGTAGGCAAGCATTTTTTGTAGTGATGTTGGGTTGAGTTCCATCTGGGCCAAAAAAACACAAAAAAAGATCAACAAATGAAATAAACAAGAAGAAACAATGAATTGGGTTGAAAAACTCACAGTTTTATTAATAATTGTGCCTTTGAAAAAGCCATAGATCTTGGCTTGGTTATCAGAGAGCTTTTGAGGATTGAAGATCTTGTGAATTCACATAAGATGCTTGCCCATTGATTTTGTGCTCTTGTACTTGTTGCAAGTTAGTATTTTTCCACATGAGTGTTGGTTTGGGAGGGGTACAATACACATGACTTGCTTGTTGTTTCCTTTGTTGACAAAATAAGACCATACCCAGCTTTTGTAAAAGTTCCCATCACTTGGAACTAATCCCTTACTGACTTTGGTGCTTGTGGAGGTTTCAATATCAGTTGACAGAGGGATGATAGTCTTCAGTCTTTTGGGGCAAGGAGTTGGTCCAGTTTTAGAAGAGCCAATTGTAGCACTATTGTTGCAATCTGAGGATGAGGTGATGCTGTGTGGGTGCTTTTCCAAGTTATTCATATCTGTTTGTTTCAGGAATGAGGGGGGGTTGGAGCAAGGTTTTTTGAGGGATTTCTTTGGCAGCTTTGGGGCCATTATATATTCATATGGCGGTGGGGGGTTTTCCAAACAACGCTGGCTACAAGTCACAACCAAACTATATCAAGCAGGGATAAACATCAAACAGAGGTAAATCAGTCAAAGGGCTCATACAGTTTGATGGGAGATAAGGAACATGTTACCTAAAACTTGCCACGCAGGCACCTATGGGGGATTAGAGGGGCAATGAGGGGGGTGGGGGTAAGGATATACAAATAAAGGATGGGTGGACGGAAGGATGGAAAGGGAGGGGAGGGTAATGGCAAGAGGGTTGGGTGAAGGGGAGAAGCTGGCCGCTGGAGACGGTGGAGACAGGGAGGAGTTTGGGTGGAAGAGGGGATATGCAAGAGGGTTGGGTGAAGGGGAGAGGCTGGAGACGGTGGAGACGGTGGAATTTGGATAGAAGAGGGGTATATTGATGTTAGGCTGCTGAGCAAGCATCCGGATGATGATATCCGGAAGGTAATATGCAGATGATGGCTAGAAAGTAGAATGAAATAAGCACAATGGTGGTCGGGCCTCGGGTATATACCCGATACCCGCGGGTATTGGGTCGGGCCATCAAAATCTGATACCCGACCAGCGGGTATACCCGCGGGTCGGGCGTCGGAATTGGTTTTGGGGGTCGGGTATGGGTCGGGGTCCAGCGCTGGCCAGGATGGAGGAAGAGCTTGGGGAGGCTTCCAAATCAGGGCGGACGCGTTGACTTCACTCGGGTTTGCGCGCGCTTAACGTTTTGTTTTGCTTTCCGTTGGCCGTGTAGAACTCCCCAACAACATGACTCAAATGCCCTTGAAGTTAACTTTCCCTCCATGCCTGGTTGCGTTCAGTTTGTCTAATATTTGGTTTGTTCAATTGACAATCATAGCGCAGTAGGTGTTTTGGAGTCGGTAATTCGTACCTCTCACCCCAAATACTGAAAATTCCCCCAAAACACACTAGCTCTACTCTTGCCTCCCACCTCCCATGTACCACACCCCTCCCCCAGACCCGTGTAGCAAGCACCCTCCACTGTCAGGTCAGACCCCGCCCACCTGCCGCGGACCCAAAGGATGGAGATTCAAGAGGAAGTCAACCCAGCCCCCTCCCACCCCACAAAACCTTCGAACGACAAATTGGGTATCTTCCCCTTGGTCAACTTCCTGCAACATGCAATTGACAACTAGAGGAAGCTCCTCGGAACTACTCCCCCGACTCACCCAAGGCAAAATTAGACGGCAACGCTCTCAACCGAAAATGATCGACCAACTCCATGTTCTGAACGCGAGAATTTAACGATTGAAGGTTGCTAATCTAACGACGTCCGCGGGTCACAACCAAAACCATCAACCCCGTTCAACCTACGCTAACATAATAATAACCAAGTCCAATTCCCCACTCCCATCTAAATCAGAGCGGTCGGTAGCAAGACCGCGTAGGGCGCTTATCCACGCCAAAGTCGTTAAAAAGCCTGGACAGGCGCCCAGACACGCTTTACGCATATCGTGGGGTTCTAGTCTTGGGGGAATACACGCTATCAATCTCTAGTACACATACACTTCCCAACAATTCATCCTTGAAACGCTGAGGTGATCGGTCCGGTCGGCGTTTCCAAGAACTTTAACTATCGGCCCGATCGCCCCACCTGATACATCTCGAGTCGTCCGCGTTGGTTCACCCATCAGGTAAACGCAGGAGCCCGAGCTAGCTGCTAACCTCGACCCCCAACGCCCTATCGGCCACGCCCCGGGTTGCGATGCTAGCGCCCGTCTTTCTGCGCGCCGCCCCTCAAATCGGAGTGGGAAGAGTTCGTCATTTTCATCAACTTCCGGATCAATCTGTTGAGGATTAGAGATAACACGATCTCTTCAGCCGGAGGATCTCACAGGTTTTCACCGTTACTCACCTCTCAGTGGATCTTTTACGTATATGCATACCTACACACATGGATTTATAGATAAATATTTATTTAAGTATCATCTAGTTATCTATGCGTCCCGGCCATTTTGGTTTTCCTCACCGAGATTGGAGCCCGGAGCTAACTCAAAATTGTGCCGCGGCAGCGAGGGTAGATGGTAAGATATTGAATTTGGAAAAATAAAACGAGATCGGGACCCGGAGCTCATCCAAACCTGTGTCGTCGCACACAACGGTGGAACATGAGGGGCATCACAAAGAAGCCGGACAGAATCCAATCATCCCGCCCTCGCGTGAAGTCAAGGCGCTGTGGCCTCGAAGAAAATCATTTCCAACCAATCGAGCTCGAAATAGGCTTTTTTAACATTTCCAGAAGAATGCTTTTTCTATTTAATCTAGTCGCGTGGCTACCGACCGCGCTATGTACCGGCAGCTCAGGTATCGAGCATTTAAATTTCCTAGAACCACTCGCTGAATCCCAAGGCTTCACGCCTCAAATGTTAACTCGTAGCTCCTCGCGTTGGAAATTACGCTCCACCAGACCTGCGATCGCAGTGGAGCGACCCCCGACTGAAACCTCACAGAGAACCAATGTCAAGTCACTGGAATCAATCCGTTTAGGAGAAGCCTTACAACCGAATTGGGTACAAGCGGCTAAACAGTGTCGAAAAAAGCGTACACTCATGAGGGTGTATGACATGATTCAATACGACATCTACAAATCGAAGAAAACCAAAACTCTTCCGAGCTGGCCTAGAGGGAGTGGAGGAGGAATAAAGCCAATCAAGTCAGGATTTCGTAGAGTATCCAGAGTACCAGCGTCGGCCCGCTCAGATTTGCAAAGTGCTCCGGAAAAGGGCACTGTCGAGTCTGGGGACTCTGCCGAACCTTTGGACTATGCTGATTGCTCCGATTGGCCACCCGAGTCAGAAGAAGCTTTGGGCGCAATCTCGGTCGAATCAAAATCGTTGGCCGCGAGAGCCTCTCCATATGAGTCTAGCAGTATCAGGGAGCCAGCTATACTTCCTATTTTTAACAGTGGGAATTACCACCGGACTAAGTCGAAGTGGTTTGAGATTGAAAAAGACATTCGAACGGTTGATAGGATATGGAGCATCCTCACGGTTTTAAAGCTCGAGGGCAAAGAAATTATTCATCAACTCGAGGCGAATCATGGCTTGGAGAAGCTGGCGAGTATGCCCCGATGTAGATCGCTTACTACACACGCCGTGCTGGCTTATTTGGAAACAGCAAACCGAGCGTTTTCTCCTGCGTTGTACGCTACCCAGGAGCAACTAAGACACGCGCAAATTGTTGCCGTTTCAACCATCAAAACTTTCTGGCAAAACTTTAAGAAATCCAGGAAGCTAGGTGCGAAGCTGAACGCTCCATCGGCACCAGATCTGCTGTCGTTTGAGGAAGAGCTTCAAGTCGCAAGGCACTTTGAGCGACCGTTCTCGCAGACGGATATGTGCCTATCATCTACTTTCTTTCTAGCGTTCATCAGAAAAAACCATCCTTCCTTCTACGAGCAAGTGAGCGTTCCAGGGAAATTTTCGTGGAGAAATCGGGTCATTGCTTTCTTGAACGATAGCGCTCTGGCGTTCGCTCAGATGCCCCAATCATCGAAGACAAAACTACAGCAGCAGAAAGACTCCCTAGAGAGAAAGCTACAGACTGTCAAGATAACTCAACCGCTTCGGCTAGGTTGGAGTCCAAATCTGTCAGAAGTTAAGGTCGTTCACAACAGGCACGATGTACAAGGAGTGGATACTTCTAGGATAACCAACCGCCGATGACGATGCAGTTTGATTCACAGTGTTTTCATTCCTAATTAGTGACTTTGAATGATTTCCTCATTTGAAATTTCTTTCTAATATTTTGATAATTTCATATTGGCTGCAAAGAACTGATTTTTGATTGCTAGAGAGTCAGGAGGGCTGAGAGATAGGAAGTTAGAAAAAAAAGTATCCAGAACGGAAGAAGGAAAAGGTTTGAGAAAGCTCCAGGCGCCTAACATCAAAAGTGACCTAAACAAGTTGGATTATGCAGTGCAAGCTATGGTGGATAATCAGATCTACCAATCTTAGCAAATATGTCAATGGCAAAATAGGATGTGGCTAAAATCCTTGGGTAATAATACAAATGTTGATCAATTAATTGCAAGCTGACTCTCCTACTGTAACTGTATCTGAGTTCTTCCCTTTATAGTTTCTATATCATCTCCCTGTTAATGGTCAGATTCTTGTTGATGGAAGCTGTATATACTATTGAACATATTTGAAAATTCTAGTGTTGTTATTCATTTCATACAAAATTTGTTTTGATTCATTTGATTTCCAATATTCAATTGTAAAGCTAGTATGACAAGATGTTGAAGGATGGAAATGAGAAAAAAAAACAGCAAGTCTAATCTAGATTGTGATGTAGATGTACATAATTAAGAGCTCTAGAACTCATTGAGAAGTTCTTTTCTCAATCACTTTGTCTATTTTTGAGTCTTGCTCAATTTCCTTACACTTCTCAATTGCTCCATCTCCCTAGGTTTGTGCTTGCATCCATAGTTGTTGTCCTTTTCCATTAGATCTAAAAAGCTTGTCTTGGATTCTTCTCAGGATTTGCTCAATTGGTTATAAGCCCAGGTTGCTACACTCAGTATCTCTAACCATCCATTAAAGAATATTATGTCTCCAGAGAACAACCAACATCTGCCTGGACTTACCAACACAGACTATGCAGATTGGAAGGTTCAGGTGAGCTCCCATATCATGGAGAGAGGCCTTGCCAAATTTTTGGGGAATTCCATCCCAGGACTCAAGAATATTCCTGTTACCAGTCCAGCCAAAATCCAACTGCATCATTCAAGAATGATTCAAGCTCTTGGAATTATCCTATGCTACATGGGCCAGTCAAACATTGACAGACTGGTAACAGACAAAAATAGCAAGGAACCAATCAGGCTATGGAACAGCATCAAAAGTGACTTCCAATCCACCTCCATAGATAATCAAGGGAAAATATTTCAACATTACCTGGCTATATTGTTCAATAACAAACTAACCAACTTTCTCAAAGACCTCGCCCATCACAGAAGGGCAATGAGGTTGGTAGGAATCCACATTGGTATGCCAAAAGGCTTCAAGCTCCACAAAAATCTTCTGGCCAAAATTTTTATGAGCTGATTCCCAAAGAGGCTCAATAATCTCAAGTATCAACTCATGAATCAAAGAAATCTAACTTTAGACATGATTCAAAGGTTTTTCAAAAAAAAAATCTTGCAACACCATTACCATGTCCAAGAACCATCAATCCATAAAACAAGAATCCGCACTGATCTCTCAAACTTCAACTGAATGCACTAATGGACAACAAAATCCAAAAGCCACACATCCTCACCATAAATTCTGGGAACTTTTCCCAGATTTGAAGGATTTTATCATGTACAATAATGAAAAAAGACAAGCTCAAAGAAACAAGAAGAAAGCAGCCAAAAATTCTCAAAACAAGGACAACAATAACAACCAAGAAGGCAAATTGGAAAAATTTCTAGCCTACAGAATGAGATGTGTAGCTATGGCATTAGCCTTGCAAGGAAAGCAAAATTTTGTGTACCTTAACAATGGCGAATCCCATCACATGATCTCAGAATGCTCATCCTTCAGTACATGGTAAGGAAATCCAAGATCAAACTAGCCAACAGAAAAACAATGACATGCAAAGGACATGTCACAGTCATGGTCAAGGTCACCCTTGGAAAACCAACAAAATTCTACTTCCTTCATGTCCCCAACCTTTTTGGCACTCTTATTAGTAGTGGATGACTATACAGGCAAGGCTGCTACATGTCTCCTCCCCAAGGGACCAATAAATTTCAAGTCTCCAATAACTCCCACAATCTCTTTGACAGATTAATCAAGAACAATTTATTTGCCTTTAAATTTAAAATCATACAAAGTGAGTCAAGAAAATTACCTCTGAAGCTTGCTTGTCAATCAACTCAAACTGGTATCAATACCATTCATCATAGTGCCAGACATCCCAGTAACAAGTTGCTAAATAAAATGTTTGGATTGGGAAAGGTGAATGTCACCTGTGAAGCCTGCAATTTGTCAAAATCTACCAGAATAATGCTCTCCCATCATTACCAATTCAAAATAATCCTTTAGACAATCTTCATATGAACCTCAGAAGTAGAATTAAACCAATTTCTGTAGGCAGATCTGAATATTATTTCAAAATGACTAATGCCTTCACCTCCTACAAATTTGTTCATGTACTAAAAAAGAATTTTTTAAACACTTCCATTCCATGGCTACCACTCTTCACTTGAGGAAGACTAAAAATATTGTGAAAGATGTGGGAGTTTAATTTAATTCTATTGAGTTCAAAACATTGATAGTGGAGAATGGGACCACCATGCACCTCTCAGCTCCTTATACTCCCCAGCAGAATCCTGTAGCTGAACAAGGTAACTGTACTATATCAGAAAAGGCCAGGTAAATTCTAAAAGGGGGAAAATTAACTCACTCAATCTGGAATGAAGGCATGAAAACTGTGGTGTTCTAAACAAACATTAACCCTGACAGGAAGGAAAACTGGCACTCTGCTTATGAGCTCTGGTTGGGGAAACCATACAATTTCTCTAGACTCCATCCCTTTGGATGCAGATCCAATTTCAATGTGATTAAATCTAATGGAAAATCCAAATTTGAAAATACTTCCAATTAAAGGGAATTCTTGTAGGGTATCAAGTAGGAATGAACAAATAAAAAATCCTACTGGGAAATTGAAAAAAAATCAGTCACAATGTTGTGCATGACTTTGTTCAACTTCTGGGGGTTTCATCAAGCAAAGGGGTCATTGAACTTCTCAAAGAACCACCTTACTTTGCCTTCCCCACAAATTATCCACCAGCAACAATTATTCAAACAAGTGAAGACAAGCTTGGAACACCTCCAGTCTCTGAAGAACCTACTAGTTAGGATAGATTTCCTGAAGGAAATTCAGAAAATCCTGAAGTTTCTACTGAATGCATTGCAAAAACCCACCCTAAACCTGGCTGGGAGATTTTTTTCCAACCACAAGATCTGCTGGCTTTCCAAAATATTGACCTCTTGATGTGGGAGCATCATATCATTGAAGATTTGCAAAGGGCACACATCTCTGTTGCAGATTGGTTGGATCTCTCTTCCACTATCTTTGAATAATTTGAAGGTGTAAAATATCTAGAAGAATCATCTAGATGTTCCTAAAAACTACTCTCAAGCTTGGAAATCACCCAAATGGGAAAGCTGGTCATGGGCCAGTGAGGCTGGAATGAAAGCTATGTACAATCTCAAATTATGGGAAATAGTCAAGAAGCCATATGGGGTCCATCTATTAGATACTGTGTAGGTTTTTAGGAAAAATTTTGATGAGAATGGAAATATAACCAAGTTCAAAGCAAGTTTGTGTGCAGCCAGTAACCAGTAAGAGGAAGGAATAGAATACAATCAAAGATATGCTCCAGCTGGATTCCCAGCAGCATTAAAAAATCTTTTTGCTTTTGAAGAAAAAGAGAATCTGGAACTAAACCATTTGGAAATCAAGAATTCCTTCTTGAACAGAGACCTAGAGGAAAGATTCTATCTTTGGGCTCTGGCTGGCACAGACATTCCCAATGGCTACAGCTTGATATTACAGAAATCAATCTATGGTCTAAGGAAGGCGCCTGGGGTTTGGTATGGTAATTTGAAACACTTTGTTGACTACATTAAATTCTTCCATCTGCTGCAGACCCATGTCTCTTTTTTTGAAATTTCCAAAGTGGCAGTTTTGGTTTTATGTCTTTGTTGAAAATATGGTCATTGCCAGTTTGGATATTGATTAATTGGAGAGCCTCATCAAACATAAATTCCAGATGGAGGACCTTGGTCCTATCTGACATCTACTTGGAATGCATATACCCAGGGACCATCAGCAATTGTATCTTGAAAAAAATACCTATTCTAGAAATATCCTAATCATTTTTGGTATGGACCAATGTTTCCCTGTTGCCAAACCTAAAATCCCTGATACCAGATCAAAAAAAGCATGATCAGTTCTCACAATATGGAATCAAATTTTTCCAAGAAATTGGTCTTCTAAACTTCTTGGCAACATCCACTTACACAAATGCCTCTTTTGTGGTCCCCCAAATGTCTCAGTATTGCAAATCTCCTGGAATATTGCACTGGAAGCCATGTATTCATCTCCTTTGGTATTTGAAAGGAAACCTGGATCTTGGAATTTCTTTAATTAAGAAACAGGGACCAATTTCTATCTAATCTGACACCAAATTTCCCAACTGTTTCAATACACAACAATCTTACACCAGATACATGTTCAAACTAGGGTGTTAAATCATCTTTTGGAAGTCTTCCAAGCAGCAAAATGTGTCCTTCTCCACTACTGAGGAGGAGCACAAGGCTCTGTAAAAAGTGGTTCAGGATGCAGTATTGATGCAAATTCTGCTTTCCTCCATGAATTGCTTGACTGGTTTTCCCTTGTTGGTTTTCTGAAAAAATGAAGACTGAATCAGTCTTGCCCAGAATCCTATGTATCAAAATGATGTAGGAACTCTGACATAGTGCTATTCTAACCATGAAAAAAATGGCTGCATCTGGGATGGTGAGTGAAACCTGTTTTGAAATTGTTGAGTTTTTGGAGTCAACATAAAATTGATTCCTGGATGTTCTCAAAATATTGCGGCACAATACTTATGTAATGCATGAATTGAATTGAAAATTTTAACATAACAAAAAGGATTGGGAATTTATATATTTATTCTTAATTTCATATTTTCTTCAAAACTGTTGAGAAATTTGGTTCAGACCTTTGTTGCATAAAAGTTTTATTGGATTTCTATCAAGCTTCATAACTACATGTTATCAATTTAATCAAAAAAATTAAATTTAATTCTTATTTATAGATTAAGTTTTTTGTTTTTGATTTTTCCTTCAAGAATAGATTTCATCCCAGCGGTTGTACTAATCTGATTATTGAAAAAGAAGAATTAAGAAAATTATTTTGAAAATTTTGCAAGAAACATGGGGTGGATGCCCTCAGATCCATAAACCTAATTTGAAAACAAATCAACACTATGATGAATAATTATAACTTAAATCAAAGTTACTTTTACTCTGTTTTTTTTTTTTTTTTTTTTTTGAATTGAGCTTTTCATCAATACACAAAAATCAATTTTTTATTCCTGTTTTGATTTTTATTTTGATTTTGCATCTTAAATTTTAAATTTTTGATTTATCCCTTTTTTTCTTTTCTTTGTCTTTGTCTTTTTCTCTTTCTCTTTCTTTTTCTTTTTCTTTTTCTTTTTCTCTTTCTTTTTCTTTTCTTTTCTTTTTCTTTTTATTTTTATTTTTATTTTTATTTTTATTTTTATTTTTATTTTTTCTTTGTGATTGTTTTTGATTTTGATTTTTTTTTATTCCAGCAATTATTTTTTTCACAACCCTTACGCTAAGATACACAGATATTTGAAATGCCCCTGATGTTCTGCACAAAAAGAAATTTCCTTGGAAACACAGGCAATTGAAGGATTCCTTTTTGTGAAATTTATAACACTGCATCCTTGTAGATTAGGATGCAAAGCCCTTATGAATAATCATCCAGAATTTTCAAATTATTTTGAGACCTTTGAAAATCTGTTCAAAAACCAAGAAAATAAGAAAAAAAGTCTCAATGCATTTTTGGAACTTTCCCTTTTACTTGTAATTTCATTTTGTTTTTGTGCTTCAAAGAATTTTAATTGTTAAAACTCAATTACAAATATTTCAAATATCTCCCTGGGGCTTGTTTGATGTATTATAGGCTTCTTAAAATTGGATTAAATGCAAAAGGACTTTCAAAATCACATCCTTTTTGATATTTTTTTAACATCAGGAATCAAAGTTTCTTTCTTTTCAAGTATTTAGAATATCATTTAAAGATTGAAAAAAAATGATTTTCCATGTTAATCAAAGCTTTTAACCCATTAAATAGTTATTCCCATTAAAATAAGTTCAAATAAAAGGGGTTGTAAGCGTGGTGTTCTACATTTTGTAATCTTGTTTTTGGTAAATATTAATAAAAAAAATTAAAAATATTTAAGTAAAATATAATTAAAGTTTCAGTGAAAATTGTTGAAGGGCTCTATCATACAAAAAGATGTTTGAATTATTTTCCTTTTATTTTTGTTGTAGTTCTTGAAATTTCTTTCAATCCAATTTTTATTTTATTTTGATGTTCAATTTCTTTTAAAAACAAGGTAATGTTTTTTGGTATGTATTTTAAAAGTTTATTTTGGTGAGAGTGAAACAATTTCTAGAATTTTAATTTTTCTCCTTAAAAAATAGCTTATCCTCACTAAAAACTGTGATTGTGAAGCATCATCAAACAGTAAATTTGAGGATAATCACCACACTGGTGTGCAATACTATAAAGTAGGGCAGGACTGAAAATTTCAGCTGGAATAATCCAATGTGGTTCAGTGGCATTCCCCCTCCACCTTGGTTAAATTCACAACAACAGCATATGTAACCCACCCAGACCAAGGAAATGCCCATGCCTGCATAATGTCATGGGAGAATAAAATAATCTTGTATTGAAGACTCAGGGTCATGAGAAAAATAGTGCTCTTGATGTTTTTTTATTTTTGATGTATTTTTAGTGAATTATTTTTCTCACGCATCCAACCATTTATCTCATGCATTTTGACATTGGCGTGGGGTCACACCCCTTTGGTATTTCATGCAACTTTCAAGGATTCTTTTTTTTAAATTCTGACTGCGCAGCCCTGTAGCAGGGGCTCTTGCACCCATAAACAAAATCTTTGGTAATTTTTGAGCCATTAGAACCCCTTCAAAAATGCAATCAAAAAATGAAAAATATCCATAAAAACAAATTTTTTCATGGGTTTTTGGATCATCATTTTGACTATTTTAATTCTTTTTGGTTATTTTATCTGCCATAAATTTCAATCAACATTCATAGAGTATTCAATTTTTTTCATATTTTTTGGATGTATCCTTTCACCTTAAAAATTCCTTCAAAAAACACAAAAAATAAAAAAAAAACGAATTTCTCTTTGGGAATTTGAATCCTTTTATCTTCCTTTTTATTTCATTTATTTGGGCAATTAAAGCTATCAAAAATTTAAACAAAAATTAAAGAGAATTAAAATATTTTTTTCAGATTTTTTGGATGTATTATTTTACCTTAACAAATTCCTTCAAAAAAGCAAAAAATTCAAAAAATTCAATTTTCTCATTTGAATTTTGGATCCTTATGTTTGCCATTTTGACTTATTTTTTTTTGTGTTTCAAGATTTTAAAATTTTAAGAGAAATATTCAAGAGATTTTTAATTTTTTTTCCAGGATTTTTGGATGTCATTTTTTACCTTTAGAAATTCCATCAAAAAACCAAGAAATTTGAAAAATTCACTCTTCTTTGAGCCCTTCACATGCATATATTCAATATGACTGAAAGTTTTTTTGTGGGACCACCACCCCTCTTTCAGCGCCTCAATTGTGTTATAAACCACCCCCTTGACCTGTTCCACCCTCCCATCACCCCCCACCACCCCCCACCACACCACACCACACCACACCACACCACACCACACCACACCACACCACACCACACCACACCACACCACACCACACCACACCACACCACACCACACCACACCACACCACACCACACCACACCACACCACACCACACCACACCACACCACACCACACCACACCACACCACACCACACCACCAACCACTCATCAAATAAAACTTAACAATCCAGATAATTCCAAACAAGAACATCTCTTTTTCCAATTGTTCAAGAAACCATCCACCCACTTTTCAGAACTGTTTCAACTGTTTCACCAGGCCATCCTCCATTATCTCATCTAATCAAAGTAGTGATTCAAATCCTCTTGCTCCTTATTAATCTACTAAAACTCTTGATTCTACTCCTCTGGCCCCTCCTCCTGAGCTATCATACAATCAAAAGGAGGAGCTGGTTGAGGCTATCCAATCATGGGAAAATTCCCATGGATATCCCATATCTACCAGAGTACCATATTTAAAGAATCAGGTCTACACTTACCAATTTGATAAATCTGGGGAATATAAACCCAGCAAAGATACCGCCAAATTAAAAAAATAAAGAAAGAAAAATTGTCCTTTCAGGTTATCAGGGAATTTTTAAAAAAGATTGGGTGTTTGTGTGGTTAAGGTTGTATGTCCAGAGCACAACCATCAACCTTCCATTGATCCTTCCACTCATACCATCCTCAGAAGAAATCAACGGGAGCAAAACGAGGTGTTTAAAAATTTATCCAAAGCAGGAGTTTGCCCTTTAAAAATTCTCAACTCTCTTATTCAAAACTCATCATCACCTATCCATACAAATCACCCTACAATTTACAACAAAGAACCCAAATACAAAAAAAATGCCCTTGATGGCAAACATCCTGTGGAAGCACTCATACTGGAACTCACAAATTATTATTTTTAATAAAAAATGAACAATGTGGATAGTCAAATTACTTCATTATTTATTTCACACCCTGATTCAATGAAACTTCTCAACCTTTTACCAACTCTCATTATGATGGACTGGACATATAAAACCAAAAAATTTGGAATGCCCCTTCTTCATATTCTTGGGATAAACAATTCTGCTAGAAGCTTCTCATTTGAATTCTGTTTCTTATCTCAAGAGAAAAAACAGAACTATGATTGGGCCACAATTCAACTTCAGGAAATATTTGAAGATAAAGAACCTAGTGGGATTGTGACAGATAAGGAAAAAGCACTTATTAGCTCAATTGAATCAGTTTTACCTTCCCCTCATCATCTTCTCTGTGTCTGGCACATTTTCAAGGATATTTAGACTCATTTCAGGAAGAACTTTAAATCTGAAGATGAATAGAAGCTATTTCAGAAACATTGGAATCATTCGGTCTATGCAAAATCTGAATCAAGCTATCACAAAAAATTCACAAAGCTTTCTCTGGTCTGGAATCCTCCAACTTCCAACTACCTTCTTGAAAACTGGATTCCTCTAAAAGGAAAATTTTTCTCCTATTTTGCAAAAAAATAATTTCACTTTGGAAAAACAAGTACATCAAGAATAGAAGTTTCTCACTCCTAACTTAAAAGATTCATTGATTATTCTATTGGCTCTTTCTATAATGTAGTTCAAAAAATTTACAGTTCCATCACCATCCAAACCCGTGAGAGATCCATTGAATCCTCTCAGCCAGAATTCAAGCATTCCATTGGTTTTCCTCACTGTGTGGATAATATTTCTGGAAAGATCAGCCACTTTGCCCTCAAAATAATTCCTTCATCTCATCAAGTTCCTGACTTTTCCACCAATTGCAACAACTGTGATTACTCTTCTTACATGGGTATACCATGTGTTCACAAAGTCCAATTGGCAATCAGAAAGGGTGAACTCTTCCAAATTTATTATTTTCATCCTCAATGGCATTTCAAAGCTCCCATCTCAGCAAGTTTTTCTCTTTTTTTCTCTTTTTTTTCTTTTTTCTTTTTTCTTTTTTTTTTTTGGGGGGGGATTCAAGCTCAAATGAATAATGTCCTGATTTCTTTTCATTTTCCTTTCTCCAGTTAACTGTGAACCCTGAATCAACTGAAGATTCAGAAAAACTTGAAGTTCCAACCAAAGAAAATAATGAAAACCTATATTTCACTAAACTGTTTGAAGCATTCAGCAAGTTGCCACCTGGAGAACAGCTATATTATCTGGGTGAAAACTGAAGCTGTACAGGGAAAGATATCAACTTACCCTTATTGAATAGCCAAATTCCACTCGAAGATCAAAAATTAGAGGAAGACCCAGAGGAGCAGCCAATAATTTCAAGAATATCTCCCAGTCCTCAAGAAGAAGTGATCCATCTGGTCTTGAATATTTAGAAGAACCCAAGAGGAGAGGAAGGCCAAAGAAGTAATTCAAAGAAAATTTGAAGGTCAGTCACCAATTTTTTGGACAAAAAAATATATCAACATTCATAATTAATTTTTTTCTTATTTGTTCAGGTTTCAAGAAGGTGCAAGGCAATCCAAGGGAAGGGAAAGGGAAAAAAGAAGGATGAATCAGAGGAAGAGGTAATTTTATAACTACACTTATTTTTTCTGAAATGGGTTCTTTTTTTTGATGAGTCCTTCTGATTTTTTTAACATAGAGTGAATTTCTGACTGAAGAGGAATATTCAGAAGAAGAAGGGGTGCCAGATTTTGATGAAGGGGAATATTCAGCAGATGAAGAGCTGCCAGATGTGGATTTAATTAATATGGTGAGCTTTCATTTTCTTTTATTTTTGCCTAATTTTTTGGATATTATTTTTCATTTAAACCTTTATCAGAGGTCTGGAACCATTTTGAATAAGCAAGTTGCTTCTCTTGAATAAAATACTGGGACAAGAATCAAGAGAATAAAGGAATTCAATGAAGCTGATGAGGCTCCTTACCATCCTCCTGGGGGGAAGTTATTAGCAGCCCCAACAATCAGTGAGAAAGTGAGTACATTTGGTATTTTCTCATTTTTTAATTTTGTTTGATTTCTTTTGGGTTTTTCCTCTAGTTTTCCTGCACATTATCTTATTCTTTTTCTGGAATATTTGACCAAGTATCAATTAATAAAGTGATTATTATCTTTAGTCCATATTTTCTGTTATAAAAAATCTGATTTGTGGTTTTAGTTCCAATAAAAAGATTCCATTTCCCCAAAAACAGTCATTCCACATATCTCCCATGTTCAAGATGTCATAGGGGATGGGAACTGTGGCTTTAGAGCAGCAGCCATTTGTTTGGGGAGGATCTCAGCAGACTGGATTGAATTCAGGAAAGAAATGGTGAAAGAGCTTGATTCAAACCCAATATTCAAGTACAAAAGATTAATGCGTGATATCTGGCGTGAAACTTTCAAAGAAGCAAGAAGGAAACTGAACCACATTTATGGCCCAGCTCCCATAAATATGTGGATGAAATTTCCATTCCATGGTTTTCCTTCTGGCTGAAACATAGAAGTGTCCAGTGGTTCTGTTTTCTTCTTTATTGCCTTGCAATTATCTTCCTCTGAATTCCCCTCCCACTCAAAATTCCAAAAATTCTCTATTTTCTTCATTCTTTAAAAAGAATCCAAACATATATTCTAATTCAAGTTCAAGTCTGATCATTGGCCAGCTCCCAGCTTAGATCCACTTTGGAAAAGCTTGGTGAAAAAGGATGCCAAATCTTGGAAAACCATTGTTCAGAGAAATTTGGATCTTGGTAATGAGGTTTTAGTTCCCTCCACAAAAATCAAGTAGAAAAATAAAACCAATCATAGTTGAATAAATTTTAATATTTGTATCCATATTTGTTCTTTATTTTTGAAGTTTTGAATGAAGCCTGTAAGGTGTATGCAAGAACACAGATGATCTTTAAAAAGTATTAATGAACTGTTTTTTTTTTGTTGAAATTAAAAATTCTGGAAGCTTGAATCACACAAAAAAAAATTTATATAGGTCAACAAAAGGATTTTAAAATCCAGTGAGAAAAGTGAATTTTGTGAATTGTTTGGTTTTTTTATGGAATCTTTAAAGGTCAAAAATGACATCAAAAAATCCTGATATTTTTTTTAAAAAAGCCCTTGAATAGTTTTTTTACAATTCTAAAAGCTTGAAACACCAAAAAATCAAGTCAAAATGGCAAACATATGGATCAAAAAGTCAAATGAGAAAATTGAATTTTTTGAATTTTTTGCTTTTTTGAAGGAATTTTTTAAGGTATATTAATACATCCAAAAAATATGAAAAAAAATTGGAATTCTCTTTAAATGTTTTTTCAAGTTTTTGATAGCTTGAACTACCCAAAAAAATGAAATAAAAAGGAAAATAAAAGGATTCAAATGTCCAAAGATAAATTTGATTTTTTTGATTTTTTGTGTTTTTTGAAGGAATTTTTTAAGGTGAAAGGATACATCCAACAAATATGAAAAAATATTAGAAGACTCTTTGAATGTTTCCAAAAATTTATGAAAGCTTAAAGAACCAAAAAAAAAACAAAAATAAATAGCCAAAATGATGATCCAAAAACCCATGCAAAAATTTGTTTTTACAGAATTTTTCCATTTTTTGATTGCATTTTTGAAGTGGTTCTAATGGCTCCAAAATTACCAAAGATTTTTTTAGGGGTTTAAGAACCCCTGCTACGGGGCTGAAAATTCAGAATTAAAAAAATAAGTTCTTGAAAGTTGCGTGAAAAAAAGTATTTTTGCGTGAAATACCAAAGTGGCCCAAAAGCGCGGTGACATCAAAATGCGTGAAATAAAGGGTTGGATGTGTGAGAAAAATAATCCATTATTTTTATTATTTTTATTTTTATTTTATTTATTTTTTTTTTTTAATTTTTGGATTTGGGTGACAGACTTAAAAAAATCCTGTTAGAATTTTGATGTTGCTCCTCAAACACAAGCTCATCCTCCCTCCAAACCATGTTTGTGGAACACCATAAAACATTAAATCTTTGATACTCAGTGCAATGGTGTGCACTCCCCTATAGTAGGTCAGGAACAAGAATTTCAGTGGTCAGAACCCAAATATTTTTCAGGATTTTTTTTGATTTTTTTGATTTTCCCCCCTCTTCTTTTTGTGGTTTTTTTGTGAATTTTGTGATTTTTTTTTGATTTTTTTTTGGATTTTCTTTCTAATTGAATTGAATTGAATTTAATTTAATTTAATTTTTTCTTTACATAAACATGGTGGATAACTTATTTGTCCACCTCCCCAAAGGCATTCAGATTTCTTTACATTTTTTTATTTAGCTTTTTTTTGATTTTTTTTGATTTTTTTATATCTTTTTTTTTCTTATTTTTTCAAATCATCTCATTTCCAGAAAAATAAAAAACTTAGCCAAAGTTTTCCACCAAACTGAAATTTGGTAGTTGCAAGAATGACCCCTGTCTGGCTCCCTCTGCCCCTAAGGGAGGCATGTGGGTAATTCTTGAAGGGAGGTCAACAACTTGGCCTAAATTGTCCCGCATGTTGATGGAGAGAAAAAAAATCAAATTCAAAAAACAACATATTAGGGAAGATTAGAGTTGAAATTTTGAAAAATTGCATTAATTTTCTCACGCCCCAAATCCTTTATGTCACAGAATTTTATGTTAACCCGCCGTTGCGCGCCTCTGCTGCCACACGGACAAATACTCTATTTCATGGTACTTTCAAGAATTGAATTTTTTGTGAGCTCTGAAACCACAGTAACGTAGCTGGGGCTCATAAAAAACACAAAAAAATCTTTGGTAATTTTGGAGGAATTAGAAACCCTCTAAAAATGGAATCACAAAATTAGAAATATCCGGAAAAACCAATTTTTCCATGGGTTTTTGGATCCTTATTTTGGGTATTTTAATTATTTTTTTTTGTTTATTTAAGCTACCAAATATTTCAAGAAAGTTTCATATATCTTTCCAATATTTCTTTAAGATCTTTTGGATGTATCCTTTTACCTTAAAAAATTCCATTAAAAACCAAACAAATCTAGAAAAATCAAATTTCTCATTGGACATTTACATCCTGATATTTCCCTTTTGATTTAATTTTTTTGGTGATTGAAATTATCAAAAATTTGAATCAACAGTGAAAGAGAATTTAAATCTTTTTTACAGATTTTTTGGATGTATTATATTAACTTAAAAAATTCCTTCAAAAAAGAATCAATTTGAAAAATTCAATTTTCTCATTAGACTTTTGGATCCTTTTTTTTGCTTTTCAATTATTTTTTTTTGGTGTCACAAGCTTTTAGAAATTCAAAAAAAAAATAAAAAAAATGTAAAGAGCTTTTCTTTTTTTCAGAATTTCAGGATGTCATTTTTTACCTTAAAACATTCCTTCAAAAAACTAAAACTTCCAAAACTTGAATTTTCTCATTGGACTTGTGATCCTTGTGTTTGCCTTTAAAAATAGATTTTTTGGGGTATTCAAGATTTAAGATATTTTAAAAAACAAAAAAAATTATTATTAGTACAGATCTTTTGGATGTATGCATACACCTTTCAAAATTCATTCAAAAAGTCAATGATAAGGAACAAATATGGATAAAAATATCAAAACTTATTCAACTATGATTGTTTTTGTGTTTCTACTTGATTTTATTGGAGGGAGCAAAACCTCATTAACAAGCTCCAAATTTCTCTGAATAATTGTTTTCCAAGATTAGGAATCCTTGGTCATAAAGCTTTTCCAAAGTGGATGTAACCTGGGAGCTGGCCAATGATCAGACTTTAACTTGAATGAGACCAAATGTTTGAAATCTTCTAAAAGAATGAAGCCTTTTCCCCAAAAGAATGGTGACTGAAATTTGAATTTGCTATGAATTTCTTCTTTTGCCTTCCTCTCCTCTTGGGTTCTTCTAAATATTCAAAACCAGATGGATCTCTTTTACTTGAGGACTGAGATATCTTCTTGAAATTATTGGCTGTTCCTTTGGGTCTTCCTCTTAGGTTATATCTTTGAGTGTAATTGGGCTGTTGAATCAAATTGATGTGATATTTTCCACTGTATAGCTTCTTGCTTTAACCCAGATAATACAGCTGTGATCCAGGTGGAAACTTGCTGAAT